>CM043016.1:144803893-144991857 GCA_023690525.1 Holotrichia oblita | reverse complement strand
TAACAAACTTTTTTAATTTTTGATCTTGGAAGCGTCTAGTGGCCTTATATGGGTATACAATATTTCTTAAGATAGATAGGGGAGTTTTCTTTAATTTCAGTGTTGGACTGTGTTCTGTTACATATTTGCAAAAAATAAACTCAAAAGATTTGTCGACAAATGAATTCCAAATCTTCACATGAAAGCTCCTTTATGTTCCTATTATATTTATGTTAAAGTATGAGCAGTAAATCCTTGCTCTAGTCCCATGTTCCATTTGCAACAAATCTGTCACAATAATGTTGGCAATGTAGTGAATGAGTCACGCATTTTATTAAGCACCTACATACACGATATATTGTCTGGAACTGTTGGGGATGTGCGACAGGTTACGGTTTATATTTGAAGTAATATTCTAACTTAGATGAACTTTGTCAAAGAGAGATATTAAAGCAGCATTCTGCAAACAGGAAAGGAGTACAATAATAATATATAATTTTAATCAAATGTCCCCCACGGGTGACAATATGACAACTTTACGGCCAATAAAGTTTTATTTCCACAATTAAAGGCAGCTCGTAAAAATATAAAATTTATATAGCCATGCATTTTCCCTCTATTCTCTTGTTGAATATGTAAATTTATTCCATAGTATATACGATACTCAGCATTTCCTTTTCTGACATCAACTCAGTATTTTATATATCAACATAAGGCACTCAAACGCAGGTCGTAAACAACTCTAGAAGGCCGAAAAAGAGGAAGGTTCAAGGAAGCCCCTTAAAAGCTGAGCAAGGGCAATTAAATTCTTATTTAGAACATAATCTCGAACTACTCTTACGAGAGGCAATTGCGTCTGTGTATTTAAGAGGTACCGAATAATACATGAGCTCTTCTCTCCAGTTAATACAGTTTTAAGCCGCTTTAACGGTAAGTATTACATTAAGTTGTGGGAGTCAACAGCTGCGCCATTCCCGCTGGACGACTTTACATTAACGTAATGCCGGTTTTTAGTAGAGAATATTTATTTTTAATGCTGGCATAGATTAAAAGTATAAGTAAAGACGAAATGGACATACACAGATAAGAAAAGATCATCCACTACGTAAGCATTTTTAGGTTATCCCCCTTTAATATGTAAGAGTCTCTACCCTGAAAGTGCCTGGTACTCATTTGAAACTTAAATATAAAATTTTTTATTGAAACGTACTATTATTCTTACAATTCATGTATTCCCTCCGCTTGGAGGATTCAAGTAGGTATGTTTTTCCAAGCGGTCCTTGAAAGCATGGCACTGAATAAATTGTTCTCTTGCAGTTTCCTGTTAGTATCTCCTTCTGTTGGAACAAAATATTTGCATCGTAGCTATATTTATCTAAAAGTAATGTATATTACAATATTCACAGAAAGGGCGTTAATATGTTCTGGGTATCAACATAAAGGAAGACGAAAAAACAAATAAATTATTTTTACTTGTCAATATGATACCCCATAACCGTTCAGTAACCAATACAACATAACTTACTTCTCTATCAAAACAATATTAGCGCCTTGAGCCTTAAGCGTTGGCAAACGTGTTCCATGAAGGGCTCTGGTAAAATTATTACGGAAAAGAAAAAGAATCACTGTAGGTAACATTTCCTTAATAAGGCGTGTTAATCAAATTACTCAGATGATTAATAAATTACCCTGAGACAGGAAACACATTGAAGGCTTCTCGTATATGTATGTTTATCTCCTACTGTCATGAGGTTACTAACTCAGAGCTATGATGACGCAAATCTAGTATTTTAATCATATGTATACGATTAGAATGCTATATGTATATACACAGAATTTTAAGTTAAAAGACGTATTTTTTTGTCAATTTAGACTGTATATGCAGATACATCAACCTCATAATCAAAATATTTAAATCCCATACGTATATACAATCAAGAATGCCCCACGTAGCTACGGGTGGCATTTTTTGGGGCTTCACGTAGGTGTAGGCTAAATTTGTTCTAATATCTTTTAACATAATATTTGCAGCTTGTCATGTTTTTACTTTTTCTTTGTGAAGGTTCCCCATAGTTATAATGAGATGCGAATTTTAAAATTATTATGTCATCTAAAAGCAATTATTTTAATAAGGAAAAATTTTAGTTACTTAAAATGCAACAAATTATGTAAATGTAGTTCTGACATTGCTGCAAGTAGTAACGGCAAATAAGCAAACACCAATGATTCTATATTCATGACAGGCACTTACAGCAGAAGTTGTTTGTTTTGTGATGTTTAGTGCTTTCATAGATAACACCATTTAGTTTTCAGATATCAGCTTCGAGCTTGGCCTATCATTCTACAAATAAATATTTATAAATATTTGACTACTGGTTAAACATAGGTGTATCCTATTTATGCACTGCTAAAACTGGATCTAGCCTTTATAATACAGGCTACAACTAGATATAGTCAATTCTTGATGGCTACAACTAGATACACCCAGTCCTTGATGGCTAAAACTAGATATAATATAACATATAGGAAGGAGAGTTTTACAGAAAAATGATATTTAACTTTTTATACCTAACTTACGGTGCTTTATTCTGAAACACGCTGTATATACATATAAGTATATATAAAATATATCTATACGTCAGGAATTTTTACACGCACTGTGTCATCTACATTGCGCGGAGGAAACTTTTCATGTGATAAAGTTGTAATTTTCTTTGCTTGCACTGTTAAAGTCTTTAGCGCCTTTTCTATTACTATCTATTCTTTGTTTTTTCTTGCACAGGTCACATTCTTCATTTTTGTTATCACAAAGCTTTTCATTCTTTTCTTCTAACTGTTTAGATTTTTTCCAGATCTTCCTCGTTTTCTGTCTTCGATTGCTTCGGATGGAAGTGCCGATGATCGCAGGCCCACTTTAATGTCACAATCGAGCATAGCCTGTAAAGGATTGATGTTTTTAATTCCATGATGATAGGCTCTATTTTTTATCAGTTGGATAAATCTAAGTCCTTCAGACCACTTTTCACAGTTCTCGTCTTTCATCCAAGTCATCAGCGTACACTGGACATCTTGATTGGCACGTTCAACACTGCCCTGTGACTGGCTATGACGAGGTTTCCGTGTACAATCTTCAAATCTGGCCACATTTGTGTCAAATTTTCCACAACTTCTAGATTTTTGCTTCATTTGACATGGCTTACATAATCGAAGGTATAAAAGAGTGGCTTCCTGAGTTACATTCATATTTGTTTTTGCCTCCACAATCATTCTATTTCTCTTTTTCTCTCACCGCGCCCAATAGATAAATGTATTTCATGAAGAACCTCTAACAAATCTTCGTTTTTGACGTAATATTTGAGATTTTCGGTAATCGATACGGCAACAAATTAACTTTTCGATATCACCGATATTACATAGATCGAAACGTTTCAAGCGACGATATTATAATGTTGTACGTTTAGTAGCTTTTTTGCAGCTTTATCATCTTCTATAAACTTCAAATACTGTTCATTATTAATATAACTTTTTTCACCGCGTTTCGTACCAGTACACGGTCACACTCTTCGTAAAAACTCGGCTTCATTGCATGTAGCTCTTCGGTCGCCGCCATTTTGTAAAACGCACATACACGTGGTTATGATTCACACTAAATCAATTGCTCGATATTGTTAGGTTAGGTATTGGTAGCGAAAGTGGGGAGGACGCAGTAACCGCCTGCTAGCTGCCTATGTGTTATTTTATATTTGGTTTTAGCTACCAAGGATTGGCTATATCTAGTTGGAGCCTGTATGATGAAGGCTAGACCTAGTTTTAGCCGTGCATAAATAGGATACACCTAGGTTTAACTAATTGTACCTGGCCCCATCTAGTTCTAGCTAAACTTAGGTGTAGCCGCACTTCAAACTTTTAGCCGTAACATATACAACACAAAAAGTATAAACAAGAAATAACATAAAATAAAAGTATAAAAAATACAAAGTCTACCGAGATGGTTTTTGCTTCTCCATGGAAAGACTGGTTTGTTTGACTCAAACAAATTTTACTTGCATTCACCAAATTTATGGTTGAATATGCGCAAACAAATATATAGGTAGTTGTTGGTGTTTTAACTAAATATTTCTTTGAATTAAGCAAATATTATATTTGTATAATCAACTTGGTTAAAAACAACAAATAGATTTTGTTGAAACCATTGTGTTATTTGTTTACCATTACGCTAAGAAAAGCATTTTGCCGTATTATTTTGTTGCGTCACGTAAATCCTTTAACAAAATAATTTGTTTGCTAATAACAAATTTTGATTTAGTATTCAGTTAAAGTAGTAATGCATATAGTATCCTTAACAAAATATATGCCAACAAAATACATTTGGTTACTGCAAACAGCTCGGGGTGTCCGTGTAGCCGTCAAGTTACCGTGACCTTCTGCCACTCCTACCTACTTTTCGCTCCTCAAGACACCAGCTACATTACTGGCGGTAGTTTACTAGATCTTGCATTTTTTGTATTTTCATTTGTTTTTTTTTTTGTTTATATTTGTGTATTTATATATGGTCTAGTCTAAACTGATTGATCTGTCAAAGTCTATGGCGATAGTATGTAAATAAATGTTACTTTTTTGGTTTATATATATTTCTATGTAAATGAACTACAACAGATTTTATGTATGTCAGGAGCAGTCGACTATCTAAGTAAAACCTACCGCTTCTCGAATAACCTGGACAGCTGTTGCAAATTAATTTACAATTAGATTAGCTACAAAATGCATTCTTAAAATTGCAATCCTACAATACAGTAGGTAGGTTTTCTTATTAAATTGTGCATTACGAAGGAGCATATGAGTAAATCTGTAAATCAATATAAATTAACCTAAGTTTTCAATGTTTTGCAATCAATAATATGAAATAAACTTACATTATGTAAATATAAACAAAATTGACATTTCTATTAATCATCAGATATTAGCATATTTGATAGCCTTTGTTGTTTGTGTGACTTTTATATACAATTTAAATTTTAAATACAGATGTATATGCTGTTTTAATGTAATTTACGTTCAGACTGCAGCAAATAATACAAAAATGTTTGTATCTAAATAATTCTTCTTTAAATGGGGAGATAACCTATGTCAGGTAGTCGGCGAGCTCATTGTTCTTATAAATTGAATATTGTACATAAGAGTTACATTTACAAAGTTTTATAGCACATTGAGTTAGGTTTAGTGCCCATTACTGTACATACTCCACTAAGTAAATTAAGTTGAGCTGATCCTAAATAGAAAACTTGCAATCTAAGCGAATTACGTAGTCAAATGTAGTTAGGCATCTGCAGGTTTCGAAGTGATAAACGATCAAAAATAAATAAGTAATTAGATGGGAGATTCGTATCTGTGCCAAGCACGTGGTATACTCAATTATAATGTTCTCTCCACTGGAGAAATATTAATTATTCTTCGACGGCAGCGAATTCTACAACCAGTTCCCAATCGCACATTTATACGCCCGTGTACATAAATGTACGTTCGTACTATTATTTAATTTAACTTCTGTCGGTGTATATCGCTTTTGGATGATTGCAATTTACATCAAATTTAAATTTAACATTTAGGTGGAGAATAGCTACAAATGATTATTATAAATTATTTTGAATCCCGAATTACTGTTACGTATTGGATTATTATAAGTTTGCAAAACAGGTTAGATTTAGATTTAATTAAGGGTGATATTGTACTGTGACCTTATTGATCTATTGTGCCCCCTTGCATGATCTGTAAGCTGCTGAGATTCGCCCGCTCCTCATCCAGTCTAAGAGCTTCAATAAAGATTATTCCGGAGGATTACTTTGAGTCTCTCCTCTCTATTTTTGAGTTCCTTTTTGTAGGTGCTCATCCCTATACCACAAAACGGTTTCGCTCCCACAAAGAAGGTTGTAGCGGTGTTCGTTGCTAATAGGTTAGCTTTTTCGTTGCCTGTGAGTCCAGTATATTCTGGTACCCCAGCATAATATAATTCTGTTGTCTTTGCCTAGGTTGTTTTGTTTGTTAAAGCACTCCCAGAGTATTTTCGATATTATGGCTGCTTGACAATAAGAAAAAAATGTAATGCTTTCGATAGTTCCTCTCCAGGTTCAATTGAGCACATTTTCCAATGGCGTTGATCCCCGGTTGGAAGACGCTTCCATTGACTCGGAATATTTGTTTCCTGGCATATACCTCTGCACCTATTGTTTTGTCGGTTTTAGAACCGTCCACATTCCATTTGACAGTATTTTCTTTTAGGGAGTAGATGGAGGATTCAGCTGCCTATTCCCTATTATTACTCTGGCTTCGCAAGAACGTTCGTTCCGAACCTGTATTTCCTAACCATTTTGTGGTTCAGTAGAAGTGGAGAGAGCCCCGCTTGAGATGTCCAAGCTCTCTGGTCAGTCTGTGCAAACAGGTACTATAGGATAATTGGCTTGCTCCCAACAGCGAATGGTGGATTGATCGGGATACAATTCTACGAGAAAAATGTCACCGTTCCCTCGGACAATTGAATGCCGGCTCCCAGCGACTTCTCATCACACTGGGAATAGTCACTGCAGCTATCGACCCGTTTGACTGGAAGTGTCATTGAAAATGACTGAATATGTTTGATGAGTAGAATCATTTAAAACAAAGCATACATTGACATACAACCAGATCGTGGCTTTATTAAAAATCAACAAGAAAAAGATCCTCATTTGAAATTCGATAGTCATTTGAATGGAACTGAACCAAATCGCAGGCGGAATTCGATTCCGTAACGCTACTCTACCACTAGCAGAGAACGGCTGTTAGCACCGCGACCACCAACCTTCAATGAATGTAATGTTAACGTCTAAGTAAATAAGCATCTGACACGGTCTACTCAGAATACTATAAAGAGTGCATTCATAAGTAATATACAATATGACCAACCACCAATGAAACTCGCAGAATTCCTAAATAAAAAGCCTTAATTTCCACAAAAGTGGGATTGTTGAGAAAATTAAGGCTTTTCTATTTTATTTTATGTATACATTAATAAGTGTTTATATATTTAACCCTTATTTATATCAAAATAATTCCCTGTATTTACAGGATACCTCATTTCCTTTGTTTATTTTCGTATACACGAAACCCTCAGTTTATATCGCATAAAATTTTTATGGGCTTCCGTTACAACCTAATTAATATTCGAAAACATGTTTACGAATTCACGTTTGATAACACCCCGCATCAATAATATTAGGCTATCGTACTCGAGCGAGCTTCTTGAATCGGGAAACAATGGGACGAGTAAAGTACCCTTAACCACGACCGCCGGCGAAAATTCAAAATTACACCTCGTTGTTACGTTCAACGGGGTTCATCGCCTAGCTTTATTGTTCCGGTATCTTTTTCCTTCCTCGTAATAGCGAATTTATTTTTGCATTCTTACCTTTAATGCGAACGTACAATAGACCGACACAACGCGACGTAATTTGTAATATCCTCTCGGAATACGTTATAATCTAATATCTACACTAACTCGGATATACGCTCCTGTATTTTCGCCATCTCCAAACTGCTTTTTTTAGTAGCAGTGTATTCTGGCAACATAAAATGAGTGAATGTAGATAAGCCTCTCCTGCATAATGTGAAATGTAACATACGAGTTATTATTTAGATGGAGTTATAAATACCTTATTAAGGTAATAACGCAAGAGAGAAGAATACAAATTAGCGTTAGTTTAGTATTGCATAATGAACAAAAAATGTAAGTAAAGTAAATTTAAGCAAAAAAATAAACACCTACTAACAATTAAAAGTGTATATAATTGGACTTCGTCACTCGTGTTTTTGTAGCTTTAAAAGTTGATAAATAGGTACACCATTTTTAAAAAATGATTTCGCTTTTGCTAACACGTTTTAGACAATATATTTTTTTAAAGAACGTTTTTGTGGATTCCACAAACCATGCAATAGGAGGGTAAAATAAAACCAGAGTGTAATGCTATAAACTAGGCACCACCAATTTAAATTTCTTTTTTAAAGTACGTTTGAAAATATACATACAAAGCAGAAAGAGGAAAGTTTTGGTAATAACAATTAATCTTATTGCACGTAAAAGCTGAATGAAAAAAGGAAAGACCGAAGGGCGTGTTTTCGCGTAACTTAGCATTTATTTACATTCTTTTGTAAGAAAAAAGAGTAATGAGGCAGACTGTACTTTTTCAAACAAAATGTATTCTCTAAATAAGGTTCGTACGCTAACGATGTTCCTTTTGCTTGAACAGAGTTTTATATTTAAATTGGTTGTTGTGTACTTTTTCAGTAATATTGGTCTTCTTTTCATATAGAAATGATACTGCTTAAAACAATTCAATTGTTGTTCAACTTTAATGTATGATATGCTGTTCTGCAGGAATGATTCTTACAGTGTGATACCTCGATGGTCTTCTTTTTCTACACGTATCCACTACCGTTAAACAACTTTAATGTTTTTTAAGTTTCTGCATAGGAAACTAATATACACAGCAACAGTTCTATAGTAGACACCGCCGAAGACATTTCATGACGCCATCGTAGATAGTCAAACTACCGCAAAGGTAGGATACTTGTTTACTTGATTTATATAGCTTTTCATATTATAAAATATATTTACTATTTTTGTAATTCACAAGTACTGCTGCGATTGAAGTTTTTATCCATCCTTATTTTAACTGGAAGTTCGCCAGTGTGGCAATACAATTTAAAATACGATGGTTTTAGCCAACTAGTACTTGCTTATAATTTTAGGAAGTAATAAATTTGTATTAAATATCATTAGAAATTTCTAAGAATGTATATCGTTTTATTTTATTATATCAACTATTTTCTGTTTACAAATTTTATACTTTACTATTCGTCTTCAGGAGCTTACTAACTGCTAGTATATATGTACATATATACAGCATCCTATTCAGAGAAATAACATTGAAAAATGTTCAAAAGTAGAAAGGAAATTGAAAATACAATTTACTACATACAAAAAAGTTTGCAAGAACGCATAAGAGCATTAGCGAACAAAGGAAGGTAAATGTTCTGTAAACGTAAATGGTAATATAGCTACATGAATTGCATTAAGTTAATGGTACGGTGTATACGTGGCAATTTTTCTTGTCGCTATACACGTTAGGGTAAGAGAACCCTAGTACTCTCTCTATAGCATAAAAGCATATAAAAAAGAACAGTAAAATATAATAAGTACACTAGTAATAGTTAAAATCGTACGTTACACACTTAAAAATTTAGTGAAAATAATTAACACTAGCCGGCGTTTATATAGGCCCACTCATTTTAGAGTAAAATATTAACACGGAGTGCACAGGTAAATTTTAGAGTCAATACCTCCCACGTAGTGTGAACAAATTTACTCTACTTTTACACGTTATAGATATATAGGGGTGAAGTTAACACTGTTTCCATAAGAAATTTTACACTATCTTCTATCGTTTTTGTTTGGATGCATGCTTGCTATCCTTTACTGCTCGATTTAATCTTAAATTACTATTAGAGGCAATTTAAAATAGGTATATACCCTACATTTTTTACTCTAAAATATTTCCCAGTAACACTAGGCACTTTACACGGCTCTATTTTCGAACTATGTAGGTTGGTTTAATTATTAATAATTAAAATCACACATTATGTTGCTGTCGTGCTGCTTCGGGAACCACTAGTATCTATCTGGTACACAAACTTGGACAGATACATATATTATACATTTTACAATAATAATTGATCTTTCTGTGTTTACAAAAAAACACACCTTTGCTACTCAGTTTAAAATAAAAAGTATATGTGAGATTTATCCAGTCAAAAAAGCCATCTCTGAACAAATAAAGCAAATACTGGAACGTAATGAATCCATTACGAAACGACTTACCTGATTTTGTCATTTCTATAAAAATCTTATGTTAACAATATGACAAAAATACGTTGAATCGTCAAAAATAATATATAAACAATAAGGATTAAAGGTAGACATATTGTAATATAACACAAAGAAAGAAACAATAAAATACATTCTAATACCTACGAATATGGCTGTAGATTGTTAAGGCCAAAACCGATATTAGAGAAATAAATTCTCAAAAGATTTATGCAAAGAAGACAAACAAATAGAGATAAACGACCTAATTGCCTATTACATCTTTGTCTATTATTACCTTTATAATTGGTATCGGCAGTAAATTATGTATTATGAACATTCTGTTATTTAAAAAAAAGGTGATACAATTTAGAATAAATAAATTTACTAGAGTGAGTATTTTGCGGTTTGTGAAAACTGTCTTACATGTACAGTCTGTTCCAAAATTAATGTCGCTGGATGTGGTGGAAGATACATTATAACTTCTGTTACAAAAGGAATGCACTAGGTTTGACCGACATTTATTTTAGAGCGCAATTACAGTATTTATATTCATCTATCAAAAATGGTGTCGAGTTATAGGGAAGATGATTTTTATTGGATCTTTTAATTGCACGGGTGACATTAATTTTGGAACAGTCTGTACCTCGTTGTGTAACAAGGAGCACACTTTGAATATACGCCTTTTACGACAAAAAGATCCACAACGTATCTATCTAAGGATTCCACAAAATTATACCATATCGGACACATGATTGCAAAAGCATCGGGAACTGTTTTCGTGTCAGCCGAACTATGTAAGTATATCACTTTAAAACCCTAGCTAAAGGAGGATATTTTCGAAGGCAAATAGGTTACATGTTCCTTCCAATTGAGTTGGAAATCTAGGATAGTATATAAGAACTTCACATTATCTCTTGTGGTAGGCATCTCATCATTATATTTTACGATTTTTGAAGTTTGTCTAAAATAACCAAACTTCAACGCAAATGAGTTTTCTTAGCGTTTACTTTTAAGTCGTATTTCGTTTTTGATACTTCCTTTTCCCTTATTTTTTCTTTTGTTATAGCGGTAGATAGTCGGTGTACATAGTACCACACTGCATTTAAACATCACAGGTAGATCACTGATATGAATTCGGGATAAAAATGGCCTCAAACGCAGTTATGTATATTTTTTCATTAATTTGTAAAGTCTCTTGGTTTAGTTAGTTTGTGTTGTTTTTTATCTTATCGGGGGCTAGTTTCGAAACCGGAATTCAGAACACCTTTTTTTGAGGACTATTACTTTAAAACGCTGTTTGGTATTTAGAAACGAAGAATAAGTTCTTGGATTGGCTTCACCTGTACTTGATGTAAATCTATTTCCAAAGTGAAATAAAACAAAGACCATATTCTATTATATTTACACTAGAACACTAAACACGTTAACCCGCTGAACACCAAACAAGTTTTAACTAAAACACCGACTTGTTTGGTGTTCAGTGGGTTAAAGTGTTTAGTGTTCTACTTCTACACCAAGAGATCCAGTGAAGAACTTCGGGATATTTGCACTATATAGAAGGCTGTCAATTTAAAACATTCCCTGGTTTGTTTTATTTCAATTTGGAGAATACATTATCGGTTTAGATGTATTTGCGTGTTGCAACTAACACCTAAATAATAAATTGTCGTGTATTCAAACTTAAATAGTTTTTTTGCCCGAAATTAAACTCTTAATATACATACATATACAGGGCAATCCAAATTAAGTGTTGACCATTGATAACTTTGTTATTATTCAAGATACAAGACTGTTTAAATTAGCAAACGTGTACTACTTTTAACGCTCTTTAAGATGGAAGAATAACTAAAACAAATGCGCAGCGCGTTTTCGAGTTTTGCCGAAAAATATGTTTTTTCTCTAATGGAAATCCCTGTATATTATATCATTTTCTGCTAGAACTTTAATTTTTAAACAAAAAATCTTATAAGAAATTTTTTACTGCGATTAAAAATACTTGAGTTATAATGAATAAACGAAAACAGCTAAATAAGTTTTATAAACTTTATTTTATACATAAACTTATCATTAAAAGAAAATAAAAATTACTGATTTTTTCACAGAAGATGTTCAAAAATACTACCTTGTTGTTCAATACATTTTTGTACACGCTTCCGAACTTCTCGAATTACTTAGCTGTTTTTATTTAGTCATTATAACTCAAGTATTTTTAATCCCAGTAAAGAATTTCTTATAAGATTTTTTGTTTAAATAACGCGCTGTGCATTTGTTTTTTTATTCTTCCATCATCTTAAAGAGCGTTAAAAGTACTATAAGTTTGCTAATTTAAACAGTCTTGTATCTTTAATAATAACGAAGTTACCAATGGTGAACACTTAATTTGGATTGCCCTGTATAATACATATACGTTACCAATTAGAACATCGCTTTGAATTATGTGAGATATAAATATTTTTGCGAACAAATTACACTTACAATGGAAAACCTCAAACTCAGAACCGTTTTTGCCACTATGCAAAATATTGTCTTAGTGTAGAGTCATTTAACTAACTTAGGCTATATAACAGAAAATTTGCACATAAATCTCTGTCAAGAAAAGACATTCATTCAGAATGATCTTTGAAGTAGTTGCGAAACCTATTAAAACCGTCAAGATGTGTTAGGACATAACCTACAAGTCCACCTGCGTACTTTAAAGTATTTAGTTTCCAGAAAAGTAGGCTTTGTTTATGATAGTTTAGAGATATAGTATCGCAAATTTTATGAAGTTGGACAAATTTTATATTGAAAGAAGCATATGTAGTTACTGTAATCAACTATGTCCTATCTAAGATAGAAGAAGAAGAACTCATAAACATACACACATATCATAAACAATTTAAACGAATAAAGCGATAATGCTCCACAGGGGATTGTACGTATGTATGTATATCTTATTAATTATTATAGTTAATCAAAACCAGCTCTACAGCTGAAGATTGACTGGTGGAAATGAGACCCTCCACGCCCTTGGACAGCACGCTACACTCTTGAGCTACCATTTGCTGTTGAGTGATAGCGCTACATCACCTACAGTCAGGTAATCCGTGCATATTGCAACCACGTAAATTTAGATAGTGAGAGCTATAGTAGTGGTAAAAAAATTACTAAAGTAACACGGCCGTCCTTAATGAAGACATGTGAGATAGCATAACGGCACACAATTTAAAATTCAGGCTATAGAAGATAAACGTACAATACCTGCAAATAGTTTCTATCTTTTAAACTAGAAAGTCAAAATAAAAAGGCGTTTACTCTATGATCCATATAATTCATATACGCTGGGACGATGTCTGTAAAAACGTAGATACACATCCATACATATATATCTAATTGGCATAATTTAAACTACAAAGTAATACAAAAAGTTTGCTATTTTTGAGCCTATGTATTCCATATGCTGTGATCATGTTACATATGTACATATAAAAATGTAGACATATTTTATATCACATCACAAGAGATATTGATATTTTTGTTTTATTTATTTCTAATTTGTATTCAGTTCTCAATACAAAGTCTCCGTATTTACTTGTTAAGTTGGGGTTCTGTTTAAGGTAAACTTAGCAAACAACTACTCGCCTCAGTACTTAAGAAGGAGACTGCACTCTCATTTAAGTAACGTAATATATTGGTAACGTAAATAGTAATTTTGTTTTGTCGGTTACAATCTACTGTCATAATTTAGAAACGCTAAAACACGATAACCCATCTCGTATTTAACTCCACACACCAACTAAAAAATGTGAAAATACAGCTTATGTTAGTGTACCACATATAGTAGGTTAATTGCGTACCCTTCGATGATCATCAAAAAGAAACAAAGTATAGGACGATGTGCAAACATAAATTTGGCGATTAAAACGGTGGCTATTTAGTGCGCGATCGTAATAGAATTTTCCTGTATAAAAGTTGAATATTTAATGAACTGCGTACGGAATTATTTCTTACGAGTTTTGGAATATCAAAGACATTCTGGTATAATGAGTTAATATAAAAACTATTTACGTAGTTGTAAACTTGGACGCAGTCCAATACTCTTTCTCTTTAAATTAGGCACTGCTACGCTTTTATCTTATTGTATTTGACTTAGTTTTATCTTATTTATGCACTGAAATATTGTTCTAATGCGTTGTGAGATGGAATGATGGCTTGGCTTACTTCTAGTAACGCATTCTATTTTTAAAGACATAAAAGCGAGGTATTTTATCATATATTCTTGCTGTATTTAAATATCTATGTTAGCATATTTCTATAAATAACGCACATTAGTAATGTAATCTAGTTGCTTCGATTCGCACATGATACAATCGGAGCTTATAACTAAAGGTCATAATTATTTCCTACTATTCATAAAATAGTTCTAAACGACGTGATAAAATTCAAAAGTTGGGTGTTTTGTAATACCTTGTAGTAGAAACCCTATGTAGTAGAAATTTTGTGACGTAAGTAAACTAAAAAGAGCAACTAAAAGACATAAAAGGGATCCCAGAAACTACTTTTAGCGATGGAAACTATTTTCTTTAAGTAATCACAAAATACTCACATGTGCCTTATTTTGATCAGATTTTATTATATTTTTAATATATCTAACGTAATAGAAAGATTATAAAACTAATTATTGTAGGTAGCAAATTAAAAATAAGAAAAAAAAATTAATAATATTCTTCTTATTTTCAGTTTTCTAAGTACGGTATTAAAGCACAATTAAGCGAAGTCTGTAATAATGAAATTTTTGTCGATATTTACAATGGTGTTGAATCTGTCAGAAGTATGAGAAGTTGATTACTTATTAGTAAAATGTCAAATGTTTCGTAGCTGTTTTAGTACAATGGGTTTAGCTCCTTCAGAGGAGTTGTATCATAAATGTTTGAGTTAGTGTATATTTTTATGTCCACCGACATTTTAAAAAGGACTGTAAAATACAGATAAAACGAAGATACAGTCTGTGATGTGGAAACATTCCAGCATGCAGAATAGATCAGATCTATATCCATATGCCTCCTAAACTTGCTTAAACCAACTACAAACAAAATTTTTCGAGAAAAGAAGGAACACGTCGTAATGTCCGCAGACAAAGGAATGCCAGAGTTAATATGAACACACCCTACAAAGAAGGGTTCAGTTTGTCAAGTTTCGCCCATTTTCATGTTGTTGCCGTGTTAATTCTTGGGTATCAATGAAACCGTCATTGATACCCAAGAATTAACACGGCAACAACATGAAAATGGGCGAAACTTGACAAACTTCACAAACTAGAATAGAAAAAAACAAATGAAACTTACTAGTGACGTTTCGGTAACAATGTAATCAAATTCAAACAAAATACCAATTTAACGTTAGCGTTTAACGGATAAACAAGGTACCAATAGAGTAGTTTCAAAGAGTTGTGGCCTTCTCAGACGGATACGTGACGAATCCAAAGTTATGTCGTGATCGCCGCGGCAAGAAGAAGTAGAATTATTATTATATTTATCTTTACAATATTATCTTCATACAAAATGTTCTTAGTACCATCAGTGGCTGGCAAATCAAAGAATTATTAGGTATCGATCCAAGCAAAATAATAGTTGTTGCGTTTTCCAAAAGTAAGAAATGTATTGGTACATTATTCTTAAATAGGGGGGAACAACGAGTAGTAGTAGTAGAGAAAGAGTGCATCATAATAATCATTTAGACATGGTTCTCATAAAAGCCACAATGCTTTATGGTGACGCCAAAAGATCTTTGGAGAAAGATGGGGAATTAAACTAAGAGTGATACGAGTATATCAGTTATACAAAATGGTAGTATGCCTCCTAGTTTCCTATGCTACGCTAGTGTAGTGGCCACAAATAACAAATATCTCAAACTCTCTAAAGTCACGAAAGAGATGCAACAACGGGAAACAAAGAAAATCAGCTTATCTCTCTGGAGAACAACACCCAAAATTATTCAAGTACAGAAATTATTGGGAAATAGGAAGAAGAAAGATGAAGTTAGGAATACTTACTGGCTTTCGAAATGGTCGATGCTATGTGAGATGTCACCTCAAAAAGACGGACAAAATAGATTAAGACACTTGTCAATTTTTCAAACTTAGAATAGAAACTGCTGATGACATGCTTTGGCACTGCGAAGCAGTAGCGTAGGTTAGATTTCAAGGTCTAGCGCAGACGGCCAGAGAAGATCAAAACCATATGACCCAAGTCAACCGTAGTATTACCTAAGAATATTATATTGGAATAAGGTACATATAATAGATCGCAGGGGTGGAGAGGTGTCTGATATATGAATGTCCCTTCTACATTATAATACAAACGGAGGTAAATGAAAATAGACCAAATCATTCCTTACAGATGTGAACATTTTTATACCAATGATGCCAAGTTGAAAAATTTACATTCTTCTAAAGACAGTGCATATTTATATAAACGAAATTAATGAATACAATTACATTATGCTTACATCTAGGCCAACAATATTGCTCCGCTATTAAATAAAGTTGAATTAAATTTTGAAAGATACAGATCAGATAACAAAGTCAACATTTACGAATATTTTATTAATTTAGTCCTTGTACCTTTCTTTTGGGTGCATACGAACACATATGTTAAACTAATATGAAGAATACTCCACTACTACAAATATGGAGAATATGCGGGTCGTCAATAGGATAAATTCCTATTATATCCCTATAAAATTCTGTTGAAGAACCGAAATTAGGAGTTCACATTACAATATACTTAATGTAAATGGTACTAGAGTCTGTGTTCTTTTAAGTTGGTATTATGGCCGTTTCCTATGGTACTATATTAGTTTCTTAACTGGGGTACAAACAACAAAACTATAGATTTGACATAGTGAAACAATGACACTGAATTTGGTTTCGCAGTAGTAGCACCTGCTTTCTTGAGTGGCTGTATAAAATAATATGTTGAAAAAGATTTAATTTTCGACTGTACTTTTTTAATATGTATAATTGAAATGTTGATTTGTCAGCTATTCTATTTAATCAACCCGATTTTATTTATTCTCAATATTTAATGAATTAATTTATTACTTCTTCATGAGAAAGCTACAACAATAATTATGTAAAACTTAGTTGAAGAAGTAATAAATTAATTGCGAAATATTGACAATAAATAAAATTGGTTTTATTAAATAGAGTAACTGACAGGCCGACATTCCCAATAGTTTTAATTATATTAGACTAATATACAGGGTGGGGCACAACATTCGCCTCGGTAGATATACAAAAAACGGTAACGCACATTTGAAAAATGATGGACATCAGTTTAAGTGATATTTAAATCGTTAGTTTTTTTGTTTCCTTTTGTAAGTTTATGGTGTAAATTTATGTATATGTAAATAAAACATGTATTGGTTATTTTTGTCTGGTTTCGCATAAATATGAAACAATGTCCAATGCATCACTGCCTACTTTCTAAGAATAAATTAGATAAAATTAATTTCTGAAATTATTATCATCAATCAAAGCTGTCTTGATTTAACCAAATTTTTAGTACATAATCGCCAATTAAAACACTAAATTGACTGTTATAAAGAAACTATAGGAGATAGACATAGGGAAGCTGAATAACATTTAAAAGAGAAATAAGATGAAAATCGAATTACGATGTTAGATACAGCGTGTTCCATTTAAAATAAGCCAGTTATTGAGCATTAACAGTACCCCCAGTTAGAAGTAAGATTTTAACTACCCTGTATAATTTTTAGAAAGCATCTGTATTTTAGCATTAGATGTAATGGTTTTGCTAATGAAACAATACAACTTAAAACACATAACTTAAATATGTACGTACAGCAGATACTCATTCTAAATATTCATCTACATTTTCAATTTTGTATATCAACCAATGCGAATGTGGTGCGCCATTCTGTATATGTTATATGTATAATATGTTGCAAATATTTTGAGGATATAATATGTAGTTCATAATACGTTGTAGATAGGAAGATTTATAAAATCAAGTCTGTTTTTTTTAGATTTATGTATATTCAACTGATCCAAATTGTAATATAACCTGTGAAAGTACCTACTGAATGAACCCATACAGACCCATACAGGCACACAACATTAAAATGTCTTCTATACTACTTCCTTGTATATTAGTTGATTTGTCTGTGGATAAATCCTTTGTATTACAATGTTTTTAGTTTATTTACTTAACTTAAATACCAACATATTTGCTGGATCTGAAACTTCTCGACTAAAGTAGAAAATTAGAATCCACAGATAGTCGTACTTATATAAATATGTATACTATTATATCGTTGCAGCGTTTTTTGGATAGATATTATGTGCAGATCGGACGCATTGGTGAAATTGCACATGACGCGTCATCTGCTGTACTACTAACGGCAGTTTAGTACACTTTAGGATGATAGAAAGTAGTAACTCCGTACTGCTAAGGGAGATGATCCTCGTAATGTTTTTTGACTTTAATTTATTGAAACTTTCGTTCATTGCTTTCATCGAATTCATCCTTCCTGTTTAAATTATATTACTCATTTGATTTGATATATATTTGAGATTATGTTGTTTTCAACGAATTTTTTCTCTCATGTAGTATAATAATGGTGCTTTAAATTTTTGATGTTGATTTTTGATAACATTGAACACATTGTGATTTCAGCATGGGAACATATTGATGGAATGCTGCTCGTCCCTAACTATCGTGGAAAATTGATTTTTAATTAATCACGCTATCCACATAGCGTATTTCCCCTCTTCCTAAAGAAAAATTACAGTCATGTCATATTGCAAGATAACTTATCACTGCTTCCTTGTCTAATGTACAAATATACAACGGTTAGTTTCAATTTACCTTAATTACTTCCAAATTTCTAATTAACTAAAGCGTGACATTTTACGTGATTAGTAAGCGAATCCAGGGTATTATCAAAAAATAATAGCCAATTTACCTTTCGCTACAGCAAAATATCCCTCAAATCGATTCATCATTTGGACCTTTATTATCTTATTCTAAATTATGACAGCGCGCTTGTTCCCCTAGGAAATTCACTGTACGGGTTCAGATAAACTTCATCGAACTAGTATAATAAAAGGTCGCTGGTAATTCCTCGGGTCAAATAAAGGTATTTCGCATTCTCCGTACGTGACTTTGTATGCCTATAGACCGTTTAATATTGACTACAATTGGCAATAGCCTGATCGATAACGGAAAACTGAAGCTGAATGGTAGGATGATTTTATTGTTGTGTATCGAATGAAACAATTGCTCTATACAATTATGTTTCAGTTTCGGATTTTGATTGTTTTATTGTTGCGTATATTTTAGCAGGAGTTTATATTCATATTCGGAATCATGGTTAGTGACAATATATTGATTTTACAATTAAAATGTAATAAAACTGTAATATTTTGCCGATAAATTTTCTGATACAAAGTTTTTGATTTATTAGGATAAATATGATGCTGTTCTACAACAGGCTATGAATGTTAGAGTTGGATAGTAATACAATGTTTCTTATTTTAAATTTGTCACTAAATATATAGATATATGTTAAAAGGCAATGTGAAAACATATAATATTACTAAGTTTGTGCTGTTTGAATGGAAATGTCGTGAAAGTAGGGGTTGTCAATATTCTAGCGGCGCCTAAATTTCAATTTTTTTAACAAATTTTATCTGCAATTTTGTTTTACAGCAATAAAATAAAAGGTTACACCCAAAATGCCATGATTGCTTAATATTCGCCGCTACATGGTTTACTAGGATGTAATACCGGATACAATTAAGGAAACTTGTTTTAAAATATTAGTTATTATTTAAAAACTCATACTTTTAGATGAATTGAGCAATAAAATTACTAAATATTACAAGTGGACTGAAAAAATCTTAAAAATGCAATTTCCACAGGCCAGAGAGGGCATATGGGACTTAATAAATACAGTCGCCAATTTAGAATACGTAAGCCAGTCCTTCTATGTAAAAGGTAGTAGAAAATTCAAAGAATGAAGGTCTGCTCTTTTCGTTAATAGTGAGGAAGATCTTACCCAGCACATGTTATATTTAGAAGAGCATATTTCTGTGCTAACAATAACTGGAATTAGGAAGGTGGCTTTCCAAATGTTAGAAAAAAATACAATTTACTGCGGTTTTAATAGAAATAAAAAAACTGCTAGGAAAATATTATCTTATAATTTCATCATGTCATCTTAACTTATCGTTGTAGCACGTAGTGCTCACGTCATCAGCCTGGGTTAAAGCCTTCAATAGGTACAATGCTAATGAGTCTTTTGATGCATATGAAAAAGTCGCCGAAGGGAATAGTTGAAATGAAATCAGATTTTTTAATGTAGACGAGTCTGGCTTTTCCAGTGTTAAAAATAAAGTTATAACAGGGGAAAACGTCGAATTGGCGACATCACAAGCGGAGAAGTTGACAATAAATATAAATATGGAAATAAAGGAGAAGAAAACGAGATTGTATCCATCAACGTTATCTTTTTACATTATTGGGACTAGCTATTAAGTTGATTAATGTGCATAAAATTCTTCGATGTTATAAACATTATTTTCTAAAGAAATTCTCTTAAAAGTGTTCTAAAAGACTTATAACATGTAGCTACTTTTACATTAATAGGCAAGTGGCTATAAGTCTTCGTTGCCGTTCACTCTACTCTTAAAGTCGTTTATATTTATGTATCTAACTGCAATTTCTAATATATAAACACATATAAATTGCAAAATTTTCAGTGTCTGAAAAATTGATCGGCATAAATTAGTATATGTCTCTTATAGCAGCCCTGATTGCTGACTTTAGTGATGAAGACACTTTATATGCAGCTGGCGAGGATCTCCACAATAATATGCGTTGTTGCATTAACTTATGATGTCAAACATCTAGGAGATAACATTGGTTAGATATTTTATTCGCCAATACATAACATTGCTGATTTCAAAGAATGGTAGTTTCCAGAGGAATACCAAGAAATTCTGTTGATGTGCACTCTAACAAATGGAAAAATGTATCAATCGTTAACTGGCTATGTGTGGAAAGCCATATAGCCGTTTCTAAATTCTGTGATAGTTTATTAGCTGAGAACCAAGCTAGCAAAATCTCTCGCAGATTATTTGAAATATAGACAGTGTCTGCATTGAATAGAACAATATCGTCAATGTAAAGCTGAATAGTATTGGTCTCAAAACTTATTCTTGCACTGGTCTCGTTACCAAAGGTAAAATATGGGACAGAATTCTTTTAACCATACTTGAATTTTTTTTTGAAAGGGCTGTTTCTGTCGACTTTCCTTTCCTAAAACTATGTCGACATTAGGTGATGATATCAAATTTTTCCAGAAACTCGTTTAATCCCTCCAATATATAATACTCAATGATCTTGGATATACATATAAGAAGTTAACGCAAAAAGTCTATAGTGAACACATGATAGTATAGGTATGCAAGAATGTCTACACCAAAATAATCTCTATAATCTATCTCTATATTGGTGCACTCAATGTTTCTAAAAATTATTACCTTATAGTGTGTTAGCACCTTTTCCAATACAATATCACAAGCGATAGAGGTGTTTCAATCTAAGCTAAGTTTCCCAATTCACTCAATTCGCTAAAATTATTCGAATGTGTAATTGAGACAGACACCGTAGGATATGTTCAAAGGATACAGATTTGTTGTATTTATATACAATTAAGGAAAATATAATATATTGATTGATAAAGTAGTTTACAAGAAAACTTACCGCATTTACAGCTGTCATATCCTTTGGGGCAGGTTCAGAATCTGCTACGTTGTCACCCTGAAATGACAAAAAATCTATCAATACTCTGCCTGTACAAGCGCTGGTCACAGCATACACATATTTAGACGGAAATCATTCTGACTTCTGAAACAATATCGCCAAGAATGATATTCGCAATAAATGGAATACACTAGTCATATTGTTCAGGACACATTGATAGGAACATTATTATACTAGTGATCGTTCAGGCAACATAGAACGTATGGTAACTGATAACGGTGTAGGTCATACACATAATAATCTTCCTACTCGGAATTGTAGTCCCTTATGTATTTGCATAGACGGAAAGATCCTACACTGTTTAAAAATTGTCAGTCAAAGGCAATACGTGCAAATCTGAAATATTGAAGGTTCTGCTAGAGTATTGATATAAAATAAATTTAAATAGATTAAGATAGAATGCCTTAGCAAGTTAACCATACGTAAAAAAAGGCTTTTCTTGGAAAATCTTACTAGTATGCATTCTGCTGTAAATAATACCCTTCACGTTTTATGTCATAGCATACACTGATTAAGAAACGGAAAAAGGAAATAGAAATCGAAAACAAGAATCTTTTTAAATGTAGATTTCGCATATGGATAGGTCGTATATTTTTGTATCTGAATAAGCGCACATAAAAAGGGGCATAATAAAGTGTTTTTTGTCGAAGGGCTTTTACTACGTTTTTTCCTCGGAAATCGAATCTAGGATAAAGTTGCATAAAAAGTATTTGACTTTCTCCTCGCATACTGGCGTATCCCTTGTCTGAAATCGCTCCGATAGGAGGTTGTTTGGGCCTCGATGGAGACAAAATACGCGCTCGGCTGCTCAATTCTAATACGTCAGGCACTCAAGTTTGGAAAGGTCAATTTATTTTCAGGCTGACATCCTTCGAAAATATGTAGGTACGAATAGATATTCTCGTTTCAGTCGCTCCTAATGTTCACTGAGGACTATGAATGATAACCTCTTGTACTGACATTTAAATAATGACATCGTACGGAAAGAAAGTGATAGCGCGAACACTTCTAGTTACCTCCTAAACGTAAATCAAAGAAATTTATTTCATGACGTTTTATTCTACTACATAATGTGAATGTAGAAAGTATATGAATAATTGAATATATGGATCCTAAATCATTACTACATATGTATAGATTAAATACAACACTAAATACATATATTATTGTAATGATATTATTTACAAAGCATAGCCGGCAGTGCATAAAAAAGGTACAGAGCTAAAAATCTAGACTCTATTTTACTGCTAAGATACCGTAAACAACACCTACTGCAGTGTATAATTATATGGCGAGAATTAATTACTAATTAATCACTAAGAGTGTGTTGCCGTTCTACTACAAAATTTTGATTACCACAAAAGTGAGTAGTCGATAAGAGAAACGTCAAATTAGCTTCGCTAACTAAAAATTTAAAGCTATTGAAACTAGCTTAGACTAAAATTTTACCAATGAGTGAATGTTAACATTTCGTTTATGGAATATGCACCAACGTATGGTAGTCATGACTGACCGAAAAATACTGCCATAACTACAGAGATAAGAGCAGCTAACCATAGGTGGAGCAATACTTATGGTCTAGGGTTCGAATCGTGCCGGTGACACTGCTAACATCTGGCTAAATCGGTACTCCAATTGACCTTTGAGCATTCGCTGTTCGGACATAATTAATAGGACAACATTATTTACAGAGATGTAATGTCATTAAAAAACCATGGGAACAAACATCTTGGGAAGCTGCTGCAGCTGTCCTTGCCACATAAATATGTATACGTAAGTATATAAAAGATACAAAAGGTTTGAAAAAAACACCTTTTTCTACTCTACAAGATAGAGGTTTCATATTCGACGTTTCATCCTTTCTCAATCATAATCAACTTTGTTTTTTCTTATGGCGGCCATTTTGATTTTTTACGCGAGTTTTTTATCTGACTACTAAAATATATAAAATAATCATTTTTTGATAAAAAATGAATTTGCTAATTTAGAAAGGTATTAGTAGAGTGAACATTTTACTAAAGAGAAGCTTGTCCAAATATGTAAAGAGAGGAAATATCTACATAGTCTTTTACTAAATGTTTATTTTTAACAAAACTACAGAAAAAAAAAGAATACAAATAAAATTACAAGAAATACTGTATTGATTTAGCAATTTAATAAACAAAAATGGCAAAACCTAATTTTTGAGATGACTTGGACATAAACGCTATGAAACAAGATTTATATTAAATGTTCAAAGAAGAAAACTAGCACATATCCGAGCTCTTTGTGTTATATTTTGAGTAGCTCGCTGAATATGTTTACAGAAAATACCTCAATACGTTGCTATAAAGACATCGTGCAATTGGTCTATATTTTTATAGCGCTGCTTGTAGACTACATTTTTAATTATACCCCATTGAAAGTAGTCGAGTTGATTTAAGTCTGATGTCTTATCGATTTAACTGGAACAATATCATCCAAATAATCATCCAAATTCAACGATCTAGCTGTATCTAATGACACCGTCTTGTTGCTACAAAATGTCCGGTAATTCGATTAGTGAGACATCATTCACATATTTCATTATTGGATCTCTTCAGAACTGAAGATACGGGTGTTTAACGTTCCTTCATAAATAAGAGAATCTAGTAATTTATTGTCAAATAAACCAATCCACATATTAAATCCATAATAATTTTGACTCCTTGCTTAAATGTTTAGCCTTGGATTATGTGTTGCCCAGTCATACTCATTTTAATTCATTCATTAGTCGCGCCAAGCAACCAGTTATAAAAGTTTAATCGTCTTTGTACAGCAGAAAGCCTTTCAGACCTTCATTATCTGTTTAAATAAATTAATAAAAAATTTTAACAAAAATATAAAATTTAATTTAATTTTAATTGAAATACCATAAAAATATCATAAATTTTGTCAATGGAATATCACATGAACTGTACTTAAAGTGCAGCTATGTCAAATACTATCGAATATGTAGTGTAAGAACGAATGCGCTACAACACATACGCCTAATACCTCCGGGGTAGGTGGAAATAAAGACATAAAGTAGTGCTGTCGAAGAGGGCAAAGCAGATCAAAAATAGAAGTTTTTCGATGATATCATGATGTAGAGGGTGTGCTAAAATTCTGCAAAAAATATACTTGATTACTGCATTCTTTCTTTGTAAGATACATAAAACAATTTTACTCTTTAAGACGGGGTAAAGAGGGGTCTCATTGCCTAAAAGCCCACTTTAGTATTAATATGAGTATAGTGGATCATTCTAGGATTGAAAAAATATTCCCAATCCTCCAATTTGATGAAAAAGAAAAAAATCAAAATTCTATCATAAAAGAGAGCTTTTCAAATAACTTCAACAACTTCCAATAATAAAAGGAGTAAACAACCTAATAATAACTAACGAGAGATTAACTGTTACACTAAGGCATTTTACAATTACAAAACTCATATAAACATAAATAATTAGAACAATACAGGGTTTATTAAAGTGATATTCTCCAAATTTAAAAATCTAGCTAAGTTAGTTGTTATTCCTTTGATTGGATGGATGTAACTGTGATTTGCGGCTTATGTACATACATCGATTACTATTACCCTCTCTAAAGGAGGTACGCAATATGTAGTAACAAAGTAACTGTGCAAAAATCTGAGAGGATGAGGAATGAAATGCTACACGAGACTGTTACGCTCTGATTGATACATTGATCTACGTAAGCATAGCAAGTTTTTCGAGACCGCTTTCTTCTATCATACCTGGCCCGCTATCAGGAAAAATATCCCATGAAGCTCGTCAACAGGCCACGTGTATTGGTGCAGTTTCAGAATCGCCATTGAACACGGCTGCTTACTTCCTATATGACATGAATCACTGTTTACTCTTTTGGAGTTGTTGAAACTAAACATAACTAAATATTTTATATATGGTGTTATGTAATGTTCGATATATCATAGATTCTCTTGAAGATCACCATTATAACACCATTATCAGTACAAGTGCCTTTCACTTTCTATTCAATTTTGAATTGCTAATTAAATTGAATTAGAAAAAAGTGTCTTTAGAAGGTCTTATAGGTTACTTACCTCATGTACACCTTTTAGTTTGTGAAAAAGTCGACATACCAGCTATACAGTTATATTGAATGCAGCTAATGGGTATTATTATTGTAAATACCAAACAATCCGCTTGTTCTACTTTTCAACATTACATGTTCAATGCTGACGTGCATCCAATGTCATTACTTTTACTATTCGTTGACGCCGTAGAGCAATATTTCACGAGAATGTCTCAAGCTTTAAAAATATTTTGCAAGTATTGTGGCGGGATACTTAAAAATCAGACATACCAAAATAACAAAGAAAACATTTTAATATTGGTGTTACTGTAGTATTTTAGTTTTGAATTAGTTCCAACGTTTTATATTTATCACAACGAAAGGCAGGCGTCGGAAAAAATTTCGAAAGTAGATATGTAAGATTTTCCAGACAGCTAGACAACATTAATTATAAAATGGTGCTGCCTCTGTAACACGAACTAGAAGTTTTATTTAATGTTATATGTTATATATTATATTATATTCTCGTACCTATAAATGAGCTATAATACTCGTCCTTTAGATAGGTAGAACTCAACATATGATATCATAGGTAAACTATCCAATCTGCAATTGAAAAAATAATAATACGTCTAATAATCAAGTCCACTAATTATAGGTTAAAAATTATGATGTAATAGTAGAAACGGTCTTAAAGAAAAGTCCAATAGCGTTTTTACAGTAGAATACTGGCAAAATTAAAGTATTACTAAATTACAAAATCCACGAAATGAAATTTATCGGTATTTATTTATAAAGCAACAAAAATTATTCATGTCGAGTGCTTTTGTGACCTATCATCGAAGCATTACAAATCTAGACAGACGAGATGATTTCCTGTTATACAAAGACGTCTCTATTACGAATTTAAATATAACCTCTTGAAGCCTTTGTATAAACAACAGGTGCATTGTGTGGAAGGAGCTGTTGAAACATTAATACGTTGTTTATAGTTTAATGTGGCTTAAATCAACTGTAATTTGGTGTATGAATCCACTAGAGTTAATAAATTATGAAATTATGCAGCCAAAATAGAATTTAATCGAATAACTGTATGTAATCTTTCAAATTTCAACAGAAATTTATGATCCCAAATCGGTATATTATTTCTATTATGTTCAGTTTAATCAAAAAATATTATAAACAGTAAGTGTGGACATATAAACAGAAATATAATAATATGTGCGAGTCATTACGGCAAAGCAGTCGAGTAGTAACTTTCAAATAGGTCAACAGTACAAAGTGTTTAGGTGCAATCCTGTGTGCCGAACGGAACGAAGCGATCGTTACGAAAAATTACGAAGTGTGAAAAGAGGGTACCTGTCTATTCACAAACAAACACATAACAAATTTTATCAATCCTGCAGTGCATGTACAAAGGTTTTAAGTTGTGAAGAAAAGAAAACCAATTAAGTAATAAAATAATTTACTAGCAGCTCATTTCAACTATGCCGTTTGTATGTTCTAATACTGTCAATTACAAAATTATAAGTTTGAGCGCAACTTCACTCCTCTGTTAATACTGTCTAACACTATGTTCTTATTAAGTATCTGAAATGTGTATATTTTATTCAGGGAATGATTAAGAACTATATGCAATTAAATTTGCAAACTAGTTACAATTGATCATCATAAACTTGTTCGTTAGCAACATTAAGGATCACCATTTGATAAGCTGGTAACCGCACGAATATTTTGAGTGATAAATAAATGTAAAATCAATAATTTCTTGGCGTAGACACAATATCTCTAAAAGTAACAAATACTGTACGAAAAGAGCGAACCATGTTCTATTTATAGCAGAACTTATGCTTCATCGCAGAAGTATATTGTTGTTATTTAGGAAATTGTTACGAACTGTTCACAATGCTGTAATCTATAAAGAATGTTCACTAGCAGCAGTTTTTTGGTCATAGTCACTACACATACATACCATAAATGTAAACAAGATTATTTTGCTGCCCATTTGGCAGGTGCCAACTGATGGGTTTGTGTAAATGTTTGCACTCTGCAAACAGTTTTTTATGACAAACGTCCGTGCGATGAAAAGTATATTATGGAAAGCCAATAGTGAGAGCTCAGTACTGTATTTTATGTAGTCGTAAGGTATGTTTAAATCTACTGTAGTTATAACGTATGCATTTATAAAATTGTAGCGTTATTTATTTTGAACCCTTTGTATATTTGACTGGCACATTTTGTAATGCATTCGGTGTAGGTAGTCTCATCATAATGGAGTCAGACAGTTCGAGCAAAATGGATATCACAAATATGGTGAAAGATTTGAAGAAGTGCATGTAAATTAAAACTGATTTCGGTGATGCTGTGGCATTCTTAATCACGTAGGAAGTATTTTGGCGAAACCGTAGACAATAGGAACAATATTAGTATATTCTATATACTCGTTGAACAACGCACGTTCTCGGCATGCTGATATATTAATATTTGCAATGATGCCGTCAAACCGTCAAACAATTTTAACTATTGTTTATCACTTCAAAATGTTCGGTTGTATTACTGGCTGCTCTAAATCGAATAATAGCAAGAACATCGTTTGGATTGGAATTCTTTTTGAATTAAACTTGAACTTATTTTCTTTAGAATTTGATTTATTTGATGAACAAACGCAATCAATATTTTTGACATATGCAAATTATCAGCATGTCAGATACGAGAATACAGTATGCAATAATTCGACTTTGGCAACACCGTACTTCCATCTTGTATCACAATCTCCGTCATTCCAACGCATACATATATATCACCATTGCATACAGTGCTATTTACAACATGCCAAGTATCTGGGTTGTTCAACGTGTATATCTATCGCAATGAATGCAGTGTGAGAGAGGAAAGATTACATGTTATGATCCAGAAGTTGAATATCATATACATAAAGATGCTATTTACAATAATTAATCGCAGCTAGCAAATTGCCTCTATATATGCCAAATAGTAGTATACTGAAAATGACGGCACCACACTGGACGACCTAGGCATAAGCTTGATGGTTGGAGACTGCCATGTAGCAGGTAGCTTTGATGTTTCTATGCCAGCACTGAATGCATTGTGCAAAATATAATTTAAAACCGGGGAGACACTTTACCGCCACTGTATACGTTCGCTTTTACTAAGCTTACGAAATATGTAGATACTTATGGCACTATGTTTAGCTTTAGCTTTCCTCTGATTAAGTTTATTTAACTGTAGATTGAATAGTTATCATACAGTGACAAATTAAAGTATACGTAATTCTCATACTTAGCCCCCTTTACTATGTTCCTAAGGCATTCATAGTTAAGCATTGTTTTGGTGTTAGGATTGCTGGGATTGCAAGTTTTCTATAGCAGAGGCAGTTTAATTAATAGGAAATATTTGTTTCAGAAGTATGTGCTTGCTAAAGATACAAAAGCCATTTAAGATAACTTCAAAGGACATTCACAAATCATCATCATATCTGATTTATGCTCTTTATGACTGAACATTTTGTGTGTAAAGAATTTTTGATTCTTCACAAGTTCCAAGTATACAAAATGTTTAGTGGTTCCTGTATTTCAGCGAATTTTGACCAGAGTTGGGACGAAAAGTTTTATTTTTCACAATAATCCAGTCCTCGGAGGAGGACGATTCAGGTGTTACTCGTATTGGGACTTCAATAGTTTGGACGACATCGAGAGTAGTAAAAGCGGACATATTGCACTAACTAGAGCACAATCGTAAAAAAACACTAAACTTCCGTTAAAGTCAAACAGTTAGATGCATTTTTCCGAGCTTCGAATTGATATTCTTTTAATAGTGACAAAGTGAAGTTTTACCTGTTTATATGTCCGAAGTTAGGTGTTGGTTGATTACTTTCTAACATATGAAAAGTCCCTTGGTGCTTCTGTTCGTTAACTGTGACGATGTCGCCATTAAAAATAGTCTATTAGGTACCTTTTTTATATAACATGTATAATTATGTATGTATAATAATATGTACAACAGTTTTTTCTACGGTAAAACATAAACTGTGAATTTTTGTATTGATCCATCACCTATTTTTGAAATTTGTATATTATATCACAAACATACTACACAGCGAGCCAACTTTGGCTATTTGTTCCTTTACATTGCTACAGGAACACTACAAATATATTAAGAAATTACGTCATGTTGTCCAAACAGATACAAACACGAAATTTGGAAACTTCCAGAGAAAGAGAAAGCAATGCCACTGTTATATATAACTTAAAAGATACATATGCATTTTCAAAATAAATAAGGAAGAACGTTGTAAGACTGTTGTGAACGCTGTGCGTCCATTACATCACAGATGGCGCTTCATAAATTATGTTTCACATTCTTCCTCGCCTAATAATGTCCGTTATGAAACGTGACCGACTTGTTTAAAAGCTATTATTAGCTCTCAAAACGAAACCAAGCTCTTTTATTATTTCCAATTCTAATAATTGAAGCTGTGCATGCGAAATTTAAATGAACAATTAAGAAATTGAAATTATTTACATAAAACTAAGGCAAAAAGTAAACAATTCCAGTCAATGGGTAAACAGTTAATATAATATTGTATGTTAATTATATAGATTATGTACTGGATATCAATAATAACTATTAAAGAATTAACATTATATGTGTTTATCTTTACTTCCTGACTAAAGTATTTTCTTGATATTCCATTTGTTTCTTAAATTTTTTTATTTATTTACTTGTACGCCATTTTAAACGGCGCGCGGCGGAATACAGTTGGTTTCTTAATAGAGCGGAACTATTTGATGTAGACTGAGATATTTATACCTACCCTAATTAGTCGATTATTAAATTTTTTTCATTGGAATGTAATACAATATTATAATAAGTACAATGGGGATGCTTTAGTGCTGCGAATAAAATAATAATGCAGATTTTTCTCGTATTGCATTTATTCGTACTGTTACCGATACATACAAACAATAACTTTCCTGTTGCATGTTTTCTGTTGATATACATACCTTAGTTTCTTATGAAACTAAATAATAAATACATGGTAGCGTATTGGAACACATTCGCAAATTATAGGTACATATATGCTCAAATTATAATTCTTATTAGGCCTACTTTTTAAAATAATTTTAACATGTTGGTGATCATAATATGTGAATGTAAGAAATGTTTACTAATAGACATTTTATTTAGAAACTACATAATAACATAAAAAACTACTATTGTAATAACTCCTCGTTGTTCCTCTGTGCTTTCCAAACATGCTACTAGTCTTTGAGCCAGGTTTTGTTGTCAGTTAAAATATGCCAGTTCATTCCGCAAAGAATTTACCGCCTCAAATATTCTTGCTATCAATTCTTCTCGCGAATCTGAGAAAAATAAATGTCGAGTGACGTCATGTCAGGGGAATGTGCAGGCCATGGTACAGGGCCTCCTCTTGCTATAAACCGTCCAGGAAAATGTTGTTGATAATAAATGGAATATTTGCCAAGTATTCTGGAAAATTATTCTCCAAAAAATTGCGATAATAATTTGCCGTAGGACGTTCTTCAATAAAATGCAATCCAATAATGTGATTATTTAACAACCCACACCATACATTCACAAAGAAAGGATGTTGGTGGTTGCCCATAATTACACTATGTGGGTTTAGATGGGCCCAATTGTGAGAGTTCCTGATATTGTTTATATCATTTCGAGTAAATTGTCACTCGTCACATATGTACATATATGAACTTTTTGGTCAGAATCATCTCTGCAACACATGATATTTGGTCGGTTACCTCAGGGAACATCCTGTATAAGGGTGTCCGGATTTTGTAGGGACAACATTTGTATTTGAAGACATAGATAGACGATTAAATTAGCAAAGAGGTGCAAGTTAAAAAGCTTAGTCAAAATCCATTTTCAAAGTTTACTTGTCATCCTACAATTCTGTAAGATTGAAGAAAAGCTGAAACCTCCAATTTCGTTTTATTTGTCGTAATTTCGTACTGTCGTACACAGAGTAAAAAATAGTATTCAGAAACGGTTCCACTTTGCATTGTAAACGATGGTGATTTATTTGAGCAATTTAATATTGTTGTTCATTATTTTGTAGTACAGTTTATTGTTGTATTTTTGTTGTATTAAGTATTTAAATTACCATGCAAATTAGTTCAAACTTGGTTGCCATATCATCTAACACATAATTTGTTATAAAGAAGCTTTTCTTAAAAGGGCCACAAAAATCCCATAGTTCAAATTAAAAATGTTGACGTGAGGTTAGGTTACTAAGAATACGCACACATAACATTTGTATACAGTTGTCTCGCAAAATAAAATAATGAAATTTGTAGTATTACGAATATTATAGGGATTACAATTCCTGGTATCTTCCTTCACGTTAACACATAAGTTGATATCATTTTTGTAATAGGAGACCCGCCTTTAGTCAGAAGCAACAATCCAAAATTATGGATGCTATACCTTAACTTAAAACAAGTAATATTTGAGTTAAAAGTTCATAACATACAATCAGTACAGGAGAAAGAAAAAAAAATAAGAGAAACAAATGGAGACAGTTGGATCTTATGAATCGATATCTTGAAACAATATTTCGAAAATTCGACCTCCGCGTTAAAAAGGAGCAACCGGCTTGGTTTACATAGTACATCGTTATATAAAATTCAGCTGAATGACAGTTTATGAAACTACGAAGCAGTAGTTGTTGTTGTATATTTTCTATTTCCATGATATAAGCATATTTTGTACTCTTCATATCTATATATTCCTTTTAGATGTTTCTTTCATTTTTTTGTTAATTTTTTAATTTCCTTAAGTGTTGACTTCTCCCATGAATACATTAGGCGTCCTCTGCTACTTTTTCTCTTATATTGAAATTTGAACTTTGTTTTCTAATGTTAGTGTTTTCTTTCCGTAGAGTGTGACCTGTCCCCAGTTGCAATTGCTTATTATTTTTATTTCTACTGATTCTTTATTTGTTATGATGATAGGTGACCTACATATACACATTCAATATTTTTCATAGACAGTCGTTGAAGAAAATGTAGATTTTGCTTTTAACTGGTTTTTCATTGCTGACTCGCAGCCATACCTAAAATTGCGTTTTACGCTTGTCATAAAAATCGTAATTTTTGTTCCTATTCGCTAGCATGTTGGCAGTTATATGTGCTTTGTTTATTATACTTATTTCGCACTTATCGACATAGTTTCGTTTTACTGACATTTTTATGTTGTCCTATTTCTCCCTGACTTTCTCGCAGACTATTTAATTATACTTTACATGTAATAGAATTTCCTTGTTATAAGGGTTATTCCGACTCAAGTTCTACATATTTGCCAAATTCCCACTCCAATCCATTTTAATTTTTTATTGGTTTCTATATTTACCACTGTATTGCAATGGAAAGCGTTTTGTTTATCCTAATTTTCTCCCATTTTTTGCAATCCATTGCCATTCCATAGTCTTGATATGGTAGTTTGATCATATTTATTAGCTTCATCAGAATTTTAGAAGAAAAATTTTTCTTTGCCATTCATTACAGTATTTGCTTTATCATACCTAGTACTCTACATGTCAATATTTTGGTTTACTTTATATTATTATTTGCTTCCGGCTCTCGCACTTAGTTTTCTAGCGCTTTTTAGGAAATCTATTACTGTTGCATTCTTAACTTTATTAGCTTTATTATTCTTAAAACTTTTAATCTCTGCTTGTATTTTTCTCTTATCATGTTCTGTTGCATTAGTTTATAGGTACTTCAACATATTCCACTGTGTTCCACCCTATTCTTGTTCTTCTTTCAGTAATTCTTTCATATATTTCTCCCAACGTTTAGTGATCTGTTGATTGTTGGTTAGTATGTCTTATATGTGTTCCAGCTAATTTGTCTTTTGTCCAGTGATCTTTTTTGTTGTATTGTATAATGATCTGATGTCATATTTCGGTGCCGCACATTTGGCCTCTCTTAATAATTCTTATCTCTGCTTCTTTATCTTTATCCTAGCATTTATATTGCTTTAGTTAGTTGCTTGTGTTATTCCAAATCTGCCTTTTCTTTCATGGGTCTAAAAGCTTTAATTTTATATCTCCTTTGGTCCCATATTATTTTTGAAAATCATTCATTGATAATCGTTTCTTTTGTTCATTGGTTCAAGTTTTTGGGGGTTCTTTTTGTTTTGTAAGTTCTTGTATATATTCATTTCATATTTAATGAGATTTTGTTAAACATTAAATGTTGATATTTTGTTTTCTTTCTTGTACCTTTGATTTGCCACGATTTTGTAATGTTACTCTTATTGAATCGAAATAAAGCGTAATCTGATCTTATGCCGCCAAATCCTATCTATGGAAACATGATCTATTTTATCGAAATTAGTTTTCCTCAGAGCCGCACACATTGCTTTACGTACATCTTTATGTGAAAACAGACTTTCGTTTATTGCTAAGTTGTTTATAGCACAAAAACCCCCAAGAATATACTTCTTTTTCCTCTTCTTATCTTTGGTATTATTGCGTTGGCATTCTCTTTACTAACTTTATTTTTTGTTTATGATTTTCATTTATGTAACCGTAAGTTTTCTGAAATTGGCGATAGATCTCCATTTCTAGTACCTATAAATGCTTCTTCGAGAGATTGATTGCCATTTCATTAGCTCGCTTTTTGCTTTATTGTTTATTAATAATGCTACTTCGTGTTTATGTTCCGCGCATTCATGAGAGTTAAATTATGTATTTCCAGTTCGTTAGTTTTGTTTCTTTTTCTCGCATCCATCTGGTTTCATTTTCAATTAGTCCCACAATCTGTAGGTCATATATTTCCACTTATTTTATTGCAGTTCTCGTTTTTCCTGGTTCATATATTGTTTTCAGATTGCAGCATCCACTTAATAAATTTTCCCTTGTATCAATTTGTTCTATAGTCTTTGGGTCATTTTTTTATCTTCTTTATCCTCTATTTTATATTCAAATCCTTTTTTCGTGGATTTGGTCTGGTCTTCAGTACTTTTTTCCTTTCTTCCTCTTTTGGTTTATTCCTTACCACTTCTTCTTCAGCTTCATAACTGAGTTTTCTCCATTTACCCCTTTAACATTGGTTGTAGTTAACTCTTTGGGATGATACTTTCCTCGAGTCCTTACATTTCCACTGGATAGTTCCTAATAATTGTGTTGTATCTCATTTTGACTGTTTTCTCCGCACTTAATTCAAGCTTAGCTGTGATAGTAGTAGCTAATCCGAATCTCAAATTGGCGTCATATACAGGATACTTTGTGAAAATAAACACAATTCGATGAAATTAGTTAGAAGTGCTTTAGGAAATGTAAAAAATGGCCTATCGTATGATCTGCTTAGACCCTCTTTTTTCTATTTTAGTAATTGATTTTGAAATACTTACATTCACAATAATTGCACAAAAAAATTGCAGTAGTTTACTGATTTATAATGACGCTATTTTTGTTTGTATGTCAATAAAAGTTTAAAGTTTATTCATCCTGTTAGAACGAATCAATCACATCTGCAAATTATTCCAGAAGTTTCAAACGTATTCAACAAAAACATTTGGTGGAATTACGTTTACCGAAATAAACTTGTCAAAACAAAGTGAAAATAGTCAACCGTCGTCGAAAGAAATGGGTACAGTAACGACGCACACGTAATTTCCTTTGCTAAAATATTTTTATATCCACATGCAGAATGCATAAAGATACTGCATAAAAATTTCTTGTTTGCCGCGCGAATTATGCAGAGGATTCATTAACTTTAAGCATCGGATTCCACTTCATTCTATTTTAAAGTCACTTTATTAATAGCACACAAACGACGTTTAGAAAATAGGCATACACATTTATGCGGTTTCTATTGCGTCTGAAATATATAAGCATTTTCCGAGTTAACACCAAAGAAATTCTTCATATATTAATATGAATTTATGTGGTGTTTTAAAAAGATAAGATATATGACAGAAATATAAAAGAGCACGCTAGTTTGGACACGGCATTTTAATGCTCTGTTTCGAGAACAATGTGTCAAAATATTGATTTTATTTTAGCAATGACTGTAGTTGACTACAATTTCATACAATCGATTAACTAACGAGACATGTTAGCTGATTTGGAAGAATGTAATATGATAATTATATTTCTGTCTATATTGAAAAATGAATACGTAAATGACTTTGAAAATGTGTTCCAAAAGGATTCCAGTTGCGAGTGTTAACGCAATAAAAGTGAATATAAAGGGGAAATGGCAACACACGGAGATAACATATATTGCTGATTTACCAGTAGTTTTAAAATTTTGATTTTGTTGTATACAGCGTTAGTAAAAAGTCCCGGAACGGTCGAATAACTTTGTTATTTGAAAATTAATTATTTGAACAGGAGTATTTCAACAGAAAGTGCAGAGAAATACGAGGTTGGCAATTACGATCAAATTAGAAATTGGAGAACTTGAAGTTACTAATGTGAGTAATAGGAAATATCAAATGATATGAGGTATTGTGCAACTATTGTGTATACGCTGTGGCCTACAGAAATTACTCCGTTGAAGGTTGAACAGCACCAAGTTATTAGAAATTAATATTAGTGTTAATTGCTCGTATATTCGGATATGGAGATGGAATAACGATTTACTAATCAGATTTTCAAATTATCATCATTTGTCATATTATTTTAATATGCCATCTAACTACTCTCCCACTATATGCGCATCATGTCTGGTGGCTACGTTACTATTCTCTTTAGATACCCTAATATTCACTCTAGGCCAGGTAAATATGATTTTATTGTTTCGCACGCATTTTAATAGTACTGCTTTCCGTGCTTTCGAGCTGACTCATAATTTCGTCAGTGTTTGGATACTTTACGATTCATTTGATTACGAACCATACAGATAGTAATCATGTGGGTCGCTCAGATTTGGGCAAAATATGCTATAGAAGATTGAAAAAACTGCTAGCGAAATGTTACAGCTTTTGACTATTAAAACGATGAAAATGGCAGAAGAAACAACCAGCATGAGATTACATCCAGTAAGAACCAACAATATTAGCAAAGTATTTGTTCTGGCATGAACAGTTTACCTTCCATTGAAACCAATCAAGTGCTTGTAACAAATTACAAAGCCTACGAATATTTTAGACTGCGTTAATTAAAGGTTTCTTTAAAATATCATAATAGATAGAAATAATTATGCAGAGAGCTTGTTTTTGTGAAGTAGTAGTAATTAAAGGTAGTAAGTGATTGAAAATTTCTTACGTAAAAAAAAAGTTTTTCTGCACACAAGATTACGTCAATAAATATTCTATTAACATAGAAAATTATTATAATAATTGTTAATTGGTTAAAACTTTAATAAATCGTAACTACACTGGAACTGTACGAAGTGATAGCAAATGTGGTTCTGATGAAGTTTTGAAATCAAAATTGAAAGTTGGAGAAACAAAACCTCATACTGTTTTTTACTTTTGCTATGTTATATATGCATTAATTAGGACAGCATTTTTATTCATTCGTCTATTGTTGTTATGTAAATATACTTTAGAAAGCATGGAAATACAGCGGACTAAAATAAATGTATTCACACTATTGTTGAATAAACTAAAGCCAGTGCGTTTTCTGCATTGAAATGGAAATTCGCTAAATTCGCCTTCCTATTTTTTTTACTACTAAATTCAATTTGGAGTAACCTATTTTAGTTGCTGTTATAATGCTATAACGCTAGTGTTATTTACGGAAATCGCATTCATTTTATAACAAATATGTGTCTCAGCCGTACATTCTGCTGTTTTAATATTTAAATTTTAGGAGGAGTAGGTTGCGAGATTTTATTGGCCAGATGTAGAACTCGTAACATAAATATCTATTAAAGTAATGAAAATTCGAATATAGCAGCAACCGCACGAAGCGGATAGTAATTTTAAATAAAGAAAAATCTACAAAGTAAATACTTTATGTAATCGATATCATTTCGGATGGTGAATTTACGGCCGGCAGCTGTTCCTGCTTTGAAAACGCCATAAAATACATTACTAAAGGATTTAACTGCTTCTCATGTTGCAGAAATATCGGGAAAAGTTAAGTCTATATTGGATTGGTTGAAACTCGTGCGCGCGCTAAAGCCCACATTTCTCATTGAAATGTTAGGTCATTGTAAAGAGAGTCCTTATATCAGAAGAGCAAAATAAACGAGACCGGAAATAAAAATAATAACGAGATTTTCTTTCTGTGGTAGTGAAATGTTATTCTCTCATGGACGAAACGTTTGCGCTTAAATGAGGAAATCTAATAGCAGCGAATGTTACATTTCTCTTTTTGAACAAAGGTATATACAGGAAATTATATTATGAAATTTTAAATTTCAGGTACAAATTCTGCGGAAGTGTACCCAGTATATGAAGTCTGTTTGTATAATATATATCTACCCGCTTTGAGTATTTAACAAAGACTACTCTTTAGATATTTTACTCTAGTCGTGAGGAGAGATCCTTCATTCAAATCGTTTTATACACTGATCGCTTGATACACACAAGCTAACTATAATGTTTTTTTGTAAATTGTTTGTTATAGCTCTAGATATTATACAAGTTATAATAAAGTGGAATAAATTTTGCTTTTATCTACAAATTAGCAGAACTTATGCTGATAATTTTTCATATTCTAAACAGATAACGAGGCTTAGTTGTGATTGCGTTGTATAAAACTTGTTACCAGTTACTTTTTATTTTTGTTGTAAACCATTCTTTACCATAAACTTGGTGCCAATATAGCAAACGAAGCCATAGAAGCTAAATGAAATAATTTTTTCTATCTCGGTTTTGTGAGTAGTGAAAAAACAATTTCATAAAGAGGAAACGCTCACGTTTAAATTATATTTAGGAGCAAAAAAGAAACGTTTTTCCCAGAACAAACCAAATTAAAACAGAAGGCATATTAATTAAAAACGCACTACACATCTGGCATTGCACGCATAAAAACAAGCGAGCATGACTGTTCACTGGCACAACACATGAATGTAATTTTGGCTTGATGCTTTTTAATCGCGCGTTTATTTTTAAACCTTCCTGTCTACGTAACCACGATTGTCTTTTATCATTATCGATTGGGCGTACTCTCGTAAAAAATGGTAGCGCCTTGCATCAGTCATTCATTGAGCGTTTGTAACACACTCTAAGATCTATCTTTAGACTATTATGCCCCTCAAAGTTTTCATTCACCTTAAAATGTGGCGCCTTGGATTGGTTATGTGAGTCTATGTTGCATAGACGATGTGTCTTAACTAATAGTTTATTAACGATATTGCATAGTGCGCACCAAAGAAGTAGTCAAATGTGTTTCATTTTTTTTTTCTAAAACATGATCTGTATGGTTTCAAGTATAGTAGCTAAACTCCCGCCGTCACCTGCCTACCCCATTCTTATAACAGCCGTATATACAGTTGTGGTCAATAAAATAGGGACACAGTATATTATCGCTTGTTTTACAAATAGAAGCTGAAAAACGATTTCTTTCACCACAAATTGATCATTGACGACCAGAACAGCTTAAATGTGGAATATCTCTCTAAAAAGTTAATTATGAACAAAGTTACAAGCATTGAAGTACACATAGAAAAATTCACCCCTCCTTTCTGGTGAAAGTTGAATTAAATTTGTGTCACTAAAAGAAAGAGTATGATTTGTTCATCCAACATTCCAAATTTGGTTTGATTATCTGCAGCGGTTCCAAAGTTATGAATTTTTTACTTTACGAAATAGAGGCGAAAATCGCGTGCGACTCGCGTACAGAGGGTTTGCACGTGACATGTTCGATCGGATTCCGATCTAGAGAACAAGTCAGCCATGGAAGCATTCGTACGTGGTGCTTTTCCACAAAGGTCTGTACAAAACGCGCGACCTTGTGGGCGCTGTCGAACTTACGGAAGCACAACAGCTCGTAGCACTTAATCTACGTAACGGCGACGAGTCATGGTCTACTCTAAACGCAGCAGATGTGTACGTCCACCACGTGTGAGCGCATCCTCTACCATAATGCCCTACTGGCGGTAGATATGATGGGGTTAGATGTACTACTCGAGTTAACGCTCACCGATGAACCAAAATTCTTACGTCACCGACGCTGAATTCGAATCTGGATTCGTCGGAAAACCAAATGTGCCTCCACTTCACACCCCCAGATGTTTTGCCTCAACTCGCTGGCGTCGTGTGTGGCGATGCTCGCAAGTCAGTGGAATCCGCTGCAACGCATGGCGCGCTCGCAGCAAACTCTCCTCCTTCCTGCTAGCTAAACACCTCCAAGTTGCTTTGATGAAGACATACGTGACGCTATAGCGCTGAATATAGAAGCACGGTGCTAACATGCTGTAGTCACGCGAGGCTACCCGTTCGCGGCTGAAGGGGCCTACATTATTGCCCATTCCATTGTAGCCATGCATGCCATGTAGCTCAAAACGGCACGCGATTTCACGGAAGGATGCGCCTGCCGTGTGCAATCCAACGACCATTCCTTGCTCAAACTCATTCAGGTAACGCGAACGACATTCCATTAGGCAAAAAGTACGACTACGTAGTATCTCTTCGCACCACAGTAAGAACGGCCGGTTTCTCCCACCCGCTTCGGTTTCCATGCTGACGGAATGTTGCATTTGTCGGAGCCGCTTAGTAGAAAATGCAACTATGAAAAATTCGTAACTCTTTGGAGCAACTCGTCTACAGGAAGCCTTTAGGCGCCGATAAAGTTATGGATGTACAACATATGAAGCAGTTTTTAGAGACGCCACATTTTGGGAGAATAGTATGAACACAAACAGTCTTTTTTTAATATATTCTTCCAGACTTATTTTTAGTGGGTTCTTGTAAACCAAGAACTATGCTAGTTCGAGATATCGCTTGGTCTGATGCTAGTACTGCGGTGATAAAAACATTTTATGAATTGTAATCCATAGTGTCAAATGGCTAATGGTGGACAATTTGAACACTTCCGTTGCAATTTTTTTGGTGTCCTGTTTGACGACAATCCAGCATAAACCTCGGATTATAATTTATCTGATTTTTTAAAATAATTATTGATTAGTTTTTCATTAGAAATAAAATTTAAATTTTTTGAAATTCGAAAGCATTTTTCTCCCAAAAATTGTTATGTAAGGTACCAAACTTTTTATACCGTTGTATGCACAATGGAATACCTAACGACAAGAGGTAATAAATGTGGCGGGTTACCATTTGAAACTTGTTTCAGTGTTTTTCCATCAAACCGAACACAACAGACATTTTAATTTTGTTCCAGACTTTATCTACACCCTGTTATAAATAAAAAGGACTGCGTTGTAGATTCATAAGCAAATACATAAACAACAACTTCAGATACATATAAAACGATGTTAGAATTTCATTTTATTGACCCTATACATACACCTATGCCACCTTAATCTTATCACTGCATATCTACTTTACTAATTCTTTAGAAAAAAAATCGGTTATTGGAAACGCAAAGGCATCCCTTACATAAAACCTCAACTATTTTTCGGAAATTATTATGACTTCTTAATGTTAAAAAACACTTTAGACGACATGCACGACAAAATCAACGGACCATATTTTGAAGTGCGGGTCTTTAACATCCCACATTTCGTAGCAAAAGATTCAGAATTAATAAAACATCTCTTAAAGAAGGATCTTAATTTTTTTCAAGATAAGACTATTGCCCAAACAAAGAAGCCGAATTGGAAGACCCTCCGGAGTAAAATGACACCAGTTTTCACATCGGGCAAGATCACGTGATACTATTAATGAATAATGTTGCTGAAGATTTAGTGTTTTATGTTTAACAAAGTTATCCAACAAGAGTGACTTAATATAAGCTAAAAAAGTTTCTGCTACATGCGCTACTGATTATAGCCTGCTGTGCTTTTAGTACCCAAAGTCAATCTTTTAAAAAGTAATATGTACCTTGGAGATCTGTCGGAAAAGATATGTTCGAACTTGTATTATCCAAGGGTATTAAAAGCACTACATACTTCTTCTTGCCGAAATTGGCACATTTATTTAAAATCAGAGTTTCACCACCTCGTGTCAGCCAATTCATGGTCAACCCGTTTCTTATAGTGATAAGTTATCGTAAACTTGAAAATTATAGTAAGATTAATTTGATTGATATCTTGATTAAATTGCAAAAGGAAATAGATTTTTATGGGTACACATTTGAAGGAAAGATAGTTGTTGCTCAGGCTACACATTTTTTTTATGCTTGTTTTGAAACTACATCTTCAACAATATCACAATATATACTCTGTGTGAATTATGTTTAAATAAGTCAATTCAGGAGAATGTCGTAATGGAAATCAGAATTAGATTGAAACAGCATATATTGGTTACTTATGAAGCAATTCAAGAAGTAGTGCAAGAAATATTACGAAAATATCCAGGTCTACCATTCCTAAACAAAACAGCAACAATGGATTGGAAGATTTCAGACATCGATCGACCCATGTTTGCCCTGCACTACGACCTTAAACATCCTAAACCTCCTTCTCGTCCCTAAACCGGATGTTCTTCATCCAGAGTAATTTACTGAAGAAACTACTAATTCTGGCCCATATTTTAGCAAGATTTCCTTCTGGGGAGGAGCACGAAATTGTATCGGTAAAAGGTTCGATTTAATCGGACTAAAGTGGCTCTAGTTCATATTTTATCCAAATTTGAAATGTAATATAACAATAAAACACAAATTCCAGTAGATTTCAAGCCTAAAATTTTCAATTTACCGTCGTAAATTGGGCTTCCAGGAAAGTTTATAGATGTTAAACAAAAACCTTATGCAGCTTAAAGGAATATTATATGAAGCAAAGTATGTTGAGATATATGATTCTGCGAGTTATGAAGGTTTTTGGTAGAGTTTGGAAAAATGATAATTTTATCAGTAGTAGGCCATGAAAAAGAGAAGAAAGCCTGAAACATAAACAGAAGATATACAGTTATTAGCAACTGTCACCATAAAATTTCACGTCTGGTTTCGTTGTGTCCATCGATAGAGATGAAAGTGATTTTAACGTGGATATTTTAAATTTACTTTATATACATATATAGAAAATATAACAAGATTGTTCAAAGAACTTGCCTGCTCTCAATGAGAAATATTCTCATTTGACGGCAATCTTTAAACATAAACATCGAATTACTTTTTTCTTTAAACAATACAAAAACACGTCAAATAACCGCCAATAAGTATATTATGTTTAACTTTTTTCGAATAAACTCGACGACCTTATCATGTCGAAAATTCTTAAAATAGTGATTGCTAGCATGAGTGAAATTTTACATTATTGCATTAAAAATAAAATTATCTTTATTTAGTACCTATTAATTTGATTAACATCTTAAGAAATTATGAAAGCCGCTAAACATTGTTTTGATTTAAATACAGTATCGTAAATTATTAAAAAACAGTCTCTTTAAGATTACATTCCTTATTAAATTGTACTATTGGAGCATCAAATTTTATTGAAAACAAACAAATGTTAGAAATCTTTCAAAAAATTGTAATCAAGTTTGCCATGATTTTTCACTAATCTGCCAGATGTCGTTATTAAATTTTGTGGAATTAATTAAAAATAAAAAAAAATAAAATGGCTACAAACTTAATATTGGCTGATAAACTGGAGATGACAATATTAGGCTACACTTACCATAGAAAAATTCCAGCTGTCGCCTCTTGTTTTCAAATTATTTGTAAAAATTGACTTTTTGATGGGAATGCTTTTTTTAGAAAATTTCCAAAATTTGAGTGCTACAACATATTTTTATATCGAACTTGCAAATCCAAGTTAGCAAAGAATTTTTTTAATCATAAAAATCAAATTAGGGTTTACCTTTTATTTTCTTTTCGAGGGTTGGAGCATAGAGAAATCATTTTTTTATATCTCCTAAAGTTATCAAGATTTCATACATTACACTTATTTTTTCTTTGTCTAATATAGTGAAATTTCTAACATTAAAAGAAACATTTTTTTACAACAGATCGCGATGTATCTTTTTCAAATTTTATTAGTAAAACTGTTATAATATTAATTTCTTTTAATTCTGGACGTTTAAACAGACGCTATTTTTAAAAAAAAGGAAAAATTATATGTAGTGTTTTTGAATAAAAACTGTTTGAAAAGGTTTAAAATAATTATTTTCCATTATTCCACCCATCACGAATCAATTTTATTCACAATAACATATGATTTTTAAACGTAAAACTGTTTCAACATATTTAAACAAAGGAAAAAATAATAATTTGGCTTACCAACTTAAATGACTTTTGTTTGGTGATATAATATAACAGAATTTTAGTAAAATATGTTAAGTTTGTCACTCTTACACTTTATATTATAAGTTAAATTAATATCGACAGCCTCTTGGTATTTCACATGTAGAATATAACTTCTTCTTTTGAATAGCATTAAACCAAGGACGTTAAGTATAGTTATAGCTGATTCATCAACAAAGAAAAACAGCTCGATTTAGTGTAAAAAACAAAAACACAGTCCCAAACAGAATTTTATGTATTATTAAAAAATTTTAATAATATTTAATATTGGAAAAGAATTGATTTAAATCGTGTTCAAGTAATGAGATAATAATTTATTAAAACAATTTATGAAGAACGCCATATCTTGTCAGCCAAAAATACATTTTTTAAACTTTTCAAACAACAGTATGTAGATTTCTTTTAATTAATTAGATTAAATAAACGCAGTTTTTTACAAAAGTGAGAAGAAAAGGTGAGGATAATGTAAAGCTATTTCTACAAATTAAAATAGAGTAGACATGATACTAAAATTTTTAGAAATTATAAAAATCCGACTTACCAACTTAAACGATGCGGCACTACAGTAATTTCACACACTTTAATTAAAAGTTACACAAGTTAATTAAAAATCACTATTCCACTCCGTATTAAGTTAAATTAATATGGAAACCATCTTCAGCACTTCACGCGTAAATTTTAAGTGAGTATTAGATAGCTTTAAACGGAAAACTTGACGAATCGCCGAAAAAAACGCCCGAAAACAGTTGAAAGGTTTTTTTGTGATATAGTCGAACTCGATTTAATGTAAACAACGACAATATTTCAACAAGTTTGAGGGACGAGAATATAACTTTATTATTATAAAATGTATATATTTAACAGTCTTCACTTCAATTAAATTTTGGACAGTCTATATATGTTAATTAATTTTAGGAAATGTAGCGGAAACGTCAAAATTTTTTTATCCATAAACTCAATTTTAGAATTTGTGCTAAAAAAACACAGAGACAGCATTAAAGAATGATAAATGTGGCATCATTTTCACGGTGTTTGCAAAAATAAAATAATACGGCTTATTCCATTACAAGAAAACAATCGCATTATGATCTTTAAACGTCCTTTATAATGTAAATTAGTTTAAAATAAATTCCCATAAAATAATAATTTAAACTAACTTAAATATATACAATATATTTACAATATATATACATATATAATACCTACAATTTTTTTAATAATAAAGTTAGATTCTCCTCGTTCAAACTTGCTCAAATATTGTAGTTGTTTACATTAAATCGAGTTCGACTATATCACAAAAAAACCCTTCAAAAATTTTTCGGTGTTTTTTCGGCGATTCGTCACCTAAACGTTCTCGGTTTAAACCTATCCAAAAGTCAATTAGACTTTAGGCGTGGAGTGGTGAAGACTGTTAAATATATACATTTTATAATAATAAAGTTATATTCTCGTCGCTCATACTTGAAATGTCGTGGTTTACATTAAATCGAGTTCGACTATATCACAAAAAAAACCCTTCAGTGGTGAAGACGGTTTCGATATTAATTTAACTTAATACGGAGTGGAATAGTGATTTTTAATTAACTTGTGTAACTTTTAATTTAAGTGTGTGAAATTACTGTAGTGCCGCATCGCTGAAGTTGGTAAGTCGGATTTTTATAATTTCTAAAAATTTTAGTATCATGTCTACTCCATTTTAATTTGTAGAAATAGCTTTACATTATCCTTACTTTTTCTTCTCACTTTTGTAAAAAACTGCGTTTATTTAATCTAATTAATTAAAAGAAATCTACATACTGTTGTTTGAAAAGTTTAAAAAATGTATTTTTGGCTGACAAGATATGGCGTTCTTCATAAATTGTTTTAATAAATTATTATCTCAATACTTGAACACGATTTAAATCAATTTTTTCCAATATTAAATATTATTAAAATTTTTTAATAATACGTAAAATTCTGTTCGGGATTATGTTTTTGTTTCTTACATTAAATCGAGGTGTTTTTCTTTGTTGATGAGTCAGCTATAACTATACTTAACGTCCTTGGTTTAATGCTATTCAAAAGAAAAAGTTATATTCTACATGTGAAGTACCAAGAGGCTGTCGATATTAATTTAACTTATAATATAAAGTGTAAGAGTGACAAACTTAACATATTTTACTAAAATTCTGTTATATTATATCACCAAACAAAAGTCATTTAAGTTGGTAAGCCAAATTATTATTTTTTCCTTTGTTTAAATATGTTGAAACAGTTTTACATTTAAAAAATCATAAGTTATTGCGAATAAAATTGATTCGTGAAGGGTGAAATAATAGATAATAATTATTTTAAACCTTTTAAAACAGTTTTTATTCAAAAACATTACATATAATTTTTCCTTTTTTTAAAATAGCGTCTGTTTAAGCGTCCAGAATTGAAATAAATCAATACTATAACAGTTTTACTAATAAAATTTGAAAAAGATACATCGCGATCTGTTGTAAAAAAATGTTTCTTTTAATTTTGAAATTCCACTATATTAGACAAAGAAAAAATAAGTTTAATGTATGAAATCTTGATAACTTTACGAGATATAGAAAAATTATTTCTCTATGCTCGAACCCTCGAGAAGAAAATAAAAGATAAACCCAAATTTGATTTTTATGATTTTCGTTTTTATGATTAAAAAAAATCTTTACTAAATTTTGCAAATTCCATATAAAAATATGTTGTAGGTCTCAAATTTTGAAAATTTTCTAAAAAAAAGCATTCCCATCAAAAAGTCAATTTTTACAAATAATTTGAAAACAAGAGGCGATAGCTGGAATTTTTCTATGGTAAGAGTAGCCTAATATTGTCATCTCCAGTTTATCAGTCAATCTTAAGTTTGTAGCCATTTTGTTTTTAAAATATTTTAATTAATTCCACACAATTTAATAACCACATCTGTCTAGATTAGTGAAAAATCATGGCAAACTTGATTACAATTTTTTGAAAGATTTCTGACATTTTTTTGTTTTTAATAAAATTTGATGCTCCAATAGTGCAATTTAGTAAGGAATGTTTTCTTAAAAGGTTTATTTTTTAATAATTAACAATACTGTATTTAAATCTAAGCAATGTTTAGCGGCTTTCATAGTTTCTTAAGATGTTAATCAAATTACTAGGCGCTAAATAACGCTAATTTTATTTTTAATGCAATAATGTAAAAGTCGTCGAGTTCGAAAAAAAATTAAACAATATATTTTTTTCAGTGCCACCAAACATTGGATCACTTAGTGGCTTGGATACTGTCGCTGTAGGAATCAAGAGGACAGCTAGGATCAAACATGTTCAAGGTAAAACTTATAATAACTTTTTGTATAAACTTCACTTATACTAATATATATTTTTTATTACAGTTCCGTAGCGCTTGGACCCAGGTTAGTGATCAATTTAATGTATTTTCCGACGTGTACGTGTACGTACCGCCAATTTAGAAAAGGGTATCAGAGTCACTCCTGGAAGTAAACAATATTGATAATAGTCATTGTTTTTTATACATTCATGTCAAAAATGTGTATTTGCTATTATTGTGTATCCACAAATTCGACGTATATGCAGCTTCGTTTTCCAGGTTTTGCCACGTAATCTCAGAGATTCAAAGGTAAACTTTAAATCTGGTATCTGAAATATTTTACTAAATGGTTTGTTATTGTTACAGATAAAGTGGACGAATGTGAAGCAACTGCTAGGCTAGCTGAGGATGATGACAGGTGACCAGTCTACATGCAGATCTGCGGTTAAGGTAGGTGCTCTTCTTTATTGCATGTATATTGCGGATTGTCTTATTATACATGAAAAGCACATTTGAAACGTTTGCGCCCATATCGTGTATTTCAGGTTAGATAAATGAACTTTTTTATTATAATCACATTCAATTCTAAATTTTGAAAGTTAAGCTTTGAAATTGCTATATTTCATTAACTTTTTTAAGACAGTAAGGTTAATAATAATAAAAATTGCAATCTAGTTATAAGAAACTATCTTAAATTATGAATCATTAAAGAATTAACTGAAAAATTTTCTTAGTATAAGAATATCAAATTATAATTTTCTAGAGATCAAAGATTTATTCACTAATTTAAATAAATTTAATGCGGACATTAAAGCGGCCATTTAAACAAAAACAATTAGCCAAGACTAATATCTTTTTTCTTCGTTTGAAGATCTAATGCGCCTAATCAGTATTGACTTACAAACCTGCCAGCAGTTTGGCTATACAACCCTTATACCATAGGTACCCTTTTTACATTTAAATCGTCTACGCGATTGGACGATTTCGGTTATTCGCGTTTATTTTGAAATAATAATAATAATAATAATAATCCATGCCTTAGCATCCCCCAACAGCTTGCGCCAATTACAGGGGGCATCGGCTGGCCATGAGTTATTATTACGCCTGCGGCTGTAGACCGACTTAAGATGTTACCTTTCCGCATTTGCCGTGGAATTTGGAAAACTACAGAAAACCAAACTCAGAAAGGAAGCACCGGGGTTCGAACCCGGTACTTAAATATAAGGAACAAGAAATTATATGTTGTATTTTTCGCCATTATCAAGAAATTAGAATGGAATGTTATTCTATTCAAATTTGATCTATTTAATACATTATGTAATCCCTTCTTGGGGCATAATATATACATACATACCACACATCAGTATTGTAGGGGATAAATGTTTTGTTCCTTGTAAAATGTAACAATATCAAAATCGGTTTAAACGGAGTTCATAACTCAAATTTGAGTTATGTTCGTAACGTACGCATCGTCTCGTAAAAACAGATAAGTGACGATAGAAGTGAATGCAATGTAGAATGGGTAGTGAAACAAATAATGAAGGTATGTAAAAGTAAATACATCATGAGGTATGTACAACAAAAATTACAATATCTACACTATCAGTATTTCTTAAAAAGATTTTAAAATATATTTAACTGTGTATTCGAAGAATGTTCATACTTTTTGTTTAGCTGTCTCGAAGTGAAGTTTTGTACGTATATTTCTTCGTCGTATGTTAACTGAACCTACACATGCAAACTATTCGGCCTAGTAATGAACAAACTAGTATATCGGTTGAGTATTCTACTAATTAATTTAAATGTGTACTAGGTCGCGTATTTGAGCATGACATATGGATAGAGTGAACTACTAGTTCACTGCTAAACTGAAATCTATTATTTAACCATTATTTTATTCAGATTCGTTTTCTGTTTCGCGAGTCTTTATTTATAATATTTACTAACTTATCACAATAAAAATGGGTTAAAACTTTCTATTCAGGGTCGTTTTGTTCCTAGATATTAATGACAGACTCGACTTTTTTATTTATTGTAAAATGTAACCAATGCCAATTCATATGTGTAAGTACGTCATTTTCTACCAACAAAAACGACTTTAACAACATTTAATGCAGTATTGACTGTATTGGACTTTACACGTCTAAAATCTACCAATCGAAGATTTTGACATTAAAGGACAACTCAAGTTTGAGTTGTCTTTTAATTGTCTCGCGTGATGCTGTGTACCTAAATTGTACAATTGTACAGTAGGCCTTTAAGCGTCTAAAATCTACAATTCAAACATTTTGACAATGGACAATTCAAGTTTGGGTTATCTCTTAATTGTCTCGCGTGATGTCGTGTATCTAAATTGTACAATAGGTCTTTAAGCGTCTAAGACCTACCAATCAAACATTTTGACATTAATGAACAACTCAAGTTTGAGTTGTCTTTTAATTGTCTCGCGTGATGTGTACCTAAATTGTACAATTGTACAATAGGTCTTTAAGCATCTAAAATCTACAATTCAAACATTTTGACAATTGACAATTCAAGTTTGTGTTGTCCCTTAATTGTCTCGCGTGATGTTGTGTATCTAAATTGTACAATAGGTCTTTAAGCGTCTAAAATCTACCAATCGAACATTTTGACATTAATGGACAACTCTAGTTTGAGTTGTCTCTTAATTGTCTGGCGTTATGTTGTATACCTAAATTGTACAATTGTACAATAGGTTTTTAAGCGTCTAAAACCTACGAATCGAACATTTTAACATTAATGGAAAACTCAAGTTTGAGTTGTCATTTAATTGTCTCGCGTGATGTTGTGTATCTAAATTGTACAATTGTACAATAGGTCTTTAAACGTCTAAAATCTACCAATCGAACATTTTGACATTAACGGACAATTCAAGTTTGAGTTGTCTCTTAATTGTCTCGCGTGATGTTTTGTTTTATTGTGCGGAAGTGATCATGCATCAGAGAACGTGAATTTGTGAGTTCAATCGAAAACTACACATTACAGAAATAGTAAGTATACATGTAATATCTCTTTTTCAGGAAAATAAACGGTGAAATCTAATACCGTGTACAATTGTATAGGGTCGAAAGACAAATTCTTATTGCTTTCAGTATGAGTTTGTTGAATTCCGTCCTTTCTTTTTTTAAATGAACTACTCAAATTTGAGTTGTTTTTTTGTTGATGGGGGATAATGCTGCAAGTGTTAAAAGCGATACTGTGTCGGTAGGTACAAGAGTTAAAGTAAATTTATTAAACTCGCAAATGTAGGTCTTTGATTCTTCTTCCTATAACCAAACCCGGCCAAATTGCCAAAACTGTACAGTCTTGATTATATTTCTTTTAATTTCCAAATTAGTTTTGAGTTGTCTGATCATGTATACTTGACATTTTTGTGTTGTAAGATGACTCCATTTTGAGTTGACTTACTATTTCTATGCTTGCTTATATTGCATTTTATAATGTGGTATTTTTTATTATCTTTATGCTTTATAGATATGTACATATGAATTTTTAAAGCTTAGGCGCCTAAGTTTCATAATTTGAAATGTTGTTTTAATATTAGAGTACTCTAATTTTCGCTAAGTTGCTTTACCACTCGTTTTGTTATAATATACTGATCAGTATATCTTCTTGCATTTATTAAAATAAGTTATCGATACTGTAATTTATGTTTGTTATCTCTTTTTTATACGAAATAACAGTTGCTATTATGTAATGGTGATTATTTTCCGTCAACTTAACATTTAAATTATGTTGACGTCGAACGTTTGTGATCGTACTCATCGTGGTGTATGTGTCATTGTAATATATATCAACAACAACAAATAAGATTGATTGTACTAAGTCAATCAAAACAAGGTATGTGTTCCATTTACCACTTTTTAAACCAACAAAACCCGCAGTTGCCAATAGAGAAAAACTGCAATTTAAAACCCCCAGTTACCAATAGAGAAAAACTGCAATTTTTAAACTCGCCAGCGATTTCGACTGTCAGTCCTAAGCCTGAATAAAGTGTGAAGGAAAATTGCAAAATTGTTGCTGACACTCTTCACATAAGCCTTAACAATGAGAAATATACCGCTTAAAATGATATGAGGTACATACATTTTCAGATGATTTTCAAGGCAGCCTTAGAGAAATGAAGTAATAATTTGTTTCTGTAATTAAATTGCTTAGTCAGCGGACTGAAGACCAGAAATGTTAACATCTAATATCGGTATTTCTTATCTATGACCTGATATATTTTAATTATTAAAATTTAACCTATGTTTGTTTTTGTTTTTAGTGCAGAGTAATAAATTACCTACATAATTAAGTTGTTTCACCTTCCATCTAATCATTTCTAAAAGCTGATGAACCACAAAAAAAAATAGTTATGTTAAAATCTGTCTACTACAAAAAAGCCTATAAAATCATGTATCAAGAATGATACTTAAGAATGATACTATACACAGTTCTAAACATGATTAGTAAAGTGGTAATTCAATTAAAAACAATAATATGATTAATAAATATATTCCAAATAAACACAAACATCAACACTCTATTCTAATTTTTCATGTTTCTAATATTACTTTTGTATAAATCATTTTTCTTGCAACCATTGACTGAATTTAAATTATTAAATGTTCTAACAAAATTAAAATACTAGCTACTGGTTATGATGACATTGCACAATTTTTCTCTGAAACAATTGCTCAATCACCTGTAACATAAATCGTTAATTTATCCGAAACAATCTTCCACAACTGCTTTGAAGATTAATAAAGCAAATGAATCAACACAAAAACACTTTGCTTCTAATCGGCGATCTATTACTATATAATTTATTTTTTATTAAATTTTTATTACTATTTTTTTGAAGAGATTACATAAATTTCTTGACAAGTTTTCTGATATTTCTACTGTCCAACATAGCTTCAGTGAGAGTATTATTCAACGTATGCAACGTGGTGCCATGTCGAAATCTTTTGTGATCTTAATCGAGCTTTTGATTGTGTGAATCTCAACATCTTGTTTAAAAATCTTATTGAGGCATAATAGAGATACACCTCTCAATTAGATTTTCTTGTATTGGAATTTTCTGAAAATTCCACATATTTTAGACTGGAAAAAACTTTTGTCAAATAAGGAGAGGGCTGGAGGGGAAACTTTTTTTAAAGGAACGCTTATAACTCTGGGTCTGTTGAACCGAATTTTGCAAACTTAGCCTTGTTGGAAAGAGCATCACTCCTCCAACCTAATGCTTATAAATTTGAACCAATCTAAGTGACATGCATGCTAGAGGACGCAATTTAATTTTTTTCGGAAATTTTGTTTTTTTGTCGAAAATATTAAATTGATTTATACATTTTTGACTACAGATTAAAACTGTAGGCTAAATTATCAACAAATTAGCGAAAATCAGGTATCAAAATATTTTATCTATCCGATAAATATATACTTAGATATTTTGTTAAACGTGTGAATGATAAGAATTTTTTTGATAAATGTAAATTATTCTCCTTTCCCTGAACGAAATTTGGCAAATTTGGCCGTATTAAAAAACATTTTCCTTGGCCTATGTTTACAAATTTTCCTAACAGTGCACGGAGTGTTTGGTGGCCAAGAAAATATTTTTCATATTCAAAACTCATGACTTAGTGTAGTGTTCTTATATACGACTCACTTGAATAAGTTTCAATTAATACAATATCCAAGAGTATAATTATAAAAACAAATTGCGTTAGTACTTTATGAATGCATTTAGTTGTTAACCTAGAATAATACTGTTCAAGGACTAAGGAATAAACATGATAAAAAACCCTAGTCTAGAGCCTAATTTAATCAAATTTAGTCTTGAATTAAGTTATTATAAATGAAATGACACTTAAATTAACATTTTTCACCGCGTTGCGTTGTTTTGTTTTCGATATATGGCCTGACAATTAAGTAATGAGACTGATTTTTTCCGCGGTTGTGCACACAGACAAAAATATTCCTGAATTAAGAAAATATACTGTTTTATCCAAATATTTTTAATGCTAGAATATTTATGTTTTGATTCAAACACATTTTCTTGGAATAAGTAAAAGCGTTTAATACAATTCAGACTATATTTGATCTGAATAATTACCCTATTTGCGAAATAGCTGAATTGCACATTTTGAGCAGCTGCGTTCGAGATTATACATATATGCGTATATGAAGCGTTATACGTTTATACGTGCATTCGACTTAAATCGTTTTATCTGCGTGCACCATTTTACAAGAATTAGGTACAGTCTGTTTCAAATTAAATGCGAATCGAGGATATTGGGTGCAGTTACCCAGTTCGCGGTGCCGTATTGTGGGTGATCTATACTTTTTCATACATAGTGATGCGTAGTTCACGATTTTTTGCGTCTAACATTCACGTAATATCTCAATTTGTACTTTTGCTATATTGGTTTTTATTATTTTAAATGCAATATATGTAATTGTCGTCATTTATAATGCATCAAAACATCGTTATCAATAGAACCCAAAGTATTGTAAAATATATTGTGTAACTGCACGTATTTGAAGGTAAACTTGAAAACTAGATTCCCAAGTATTATTTTAAAGAAAGTTTAATCTCATTATTTAGTTAAGATACAAAGACATCAAACGACAAATTTGATTACTAAAGATAGCAATTCTCAACACCATTTTAAAAGAATAGCATTTCTGTATAATAAAGCTAACTCCAGGAGACCACTATCTTTTAGCAGATACCTATACACGATATGTTTAGTTTTAATAATAATAAATAATAACACACGTTTGCCATCGGAGAAGCGCTATAATGCTCTCTTCGATCGTTACGATAATCAAATGTATTACGAATCAACCGTATTACGTAGTATTTGAAATTATAATAATGAGACTGAATGAGACTAAAGCCAAGATTATATTACATACATATACCATATATGTATATTATTCAACGAGTATTGATAGTAGTTGTCATTTTACCGGTGCGGCGTCTTTACTTTCTGGAGTTTTCAAGTTCCACGCTTAATTCTTAAACAAAATTTATAATCCAAGAACAATAATTACCCTTCTATTAATTTATTTTCGCTATGCTAATACAAATTTTATAATAAATTATACATACGAAATGTATTCATATGTCTAATTTTAAATAATATATACGAGTCCGAGAACCACTTTTTCTACTTTTATTAACCAAGAACGTATCTAGTTTTCAAGTTTACCTTCAAATACGTATAGTTACACGAAATATTTTACAATACTTTGTTTTCTATCTATAACGAGTTTTGATTCATTATAAATGACGACAATTACATATATTGCATTTAAAATAATAAAAACCAATATAGCAAAAGTATAAATTGAGATATTACGTGAATGTTAGACGCAAAAAAACGTGAACTACGCATCACTATGTATGAAAAAGTATAGATCACCCACAATATAGCACCGCGAACCGGGTAACTGCACACAATATCGTCGATTCGCATTTAATTTGAAACAGACTGTACATGCAGTTGCTCACGAAAGTCTACATACAGGTAAAAAATCGTTTTTTTTACAAATAGAAGAAGAAAAACGATTTCTTTCCCACAAATCGATCATTAACGACAAAAACAACTTATATGTGTGGTATTTCTCTAATAAGTTAATTATGAACAAAGTTATAGGCGTTGAAGTACGCATGCAAATACGAAGCCTTCATTAGTGGTGAAAATTGAATTAAATTTCAAATCAATAAAAGAAAGAGTATGATTTGATAATCCAAAATTTCAATTGATTATCTGCAATGGTTTCAAAGTTATGAATTTTTTACTCTACGAAATAGAGGCGATAATTGCATGTGATTCGCGTTACACAAGGTTCGCACAAAATTTTCGCAAATTTTTCCTGACCAGGAAATGGTTTCAATTAGTGACATATTTTCGTTGACAATAGTTGTACATAAAATATATCAATCAGGAAACTATGTGTCTTTACCTTAAATATTTTAATAATCTATTAATCTATATATGTTAGTAAAGCCATAGTACGAGGGGCTTCTTGCTAAGTCCGCAATTGGTGCCTTTATTGATGTACTTTTTTCCCTCTGGCAGCTTGTTATTAAATTACAAATAAAATTGCAAGTTTGAATATCATCTCTATGATTAAATTATGATTGTGATTAAACCTATCTACTAATATCCAGTAATGTTCATGTTAGAACGGCGAGGTAAAAGGTAACGAGTTGGACTACATTTTTGAAGTGAGGGCGAATCGCTTAAGTCCCTATTTTAAATGCATTAGACTCGCTCCTTCATCTTACTTCGCCGCCTTAGCATGAATGTAGCCCTAAATGTCTAAACAATGAAATATTTCAAATAAATAATCTCTTACATCAAAACTATTTATTTTGGTCGCAAGACTATTTTTTGTTGCTAATAGAATTCATTAACTTATCATTAAACTACCATTTCTAAAACCAAAATACTATTGTTTTGTAGTAAAACTACGCACATAATTTCAAGTAAACGTTGCACTTGAAATAAACCAATTATATTCTTACACTAAAACAATAATGTTGTTTTGCGTCACAACAATTTCCTCAGAAAATAATATTCTTGTGATAACACGATATAGTTTTGCGGATATACAAATACGGGGTTGTTTTGAACTGAAAAAGTCTGTTTTAACTGAAGATAATATTTCTCTGGGTGTGGTAACACTGCAATTTTGAAAAGCGTGGTTCTTCCAATATGACTCTGAAACAAAACGCCGACGGCAACAGTGGTTGTCTCCAAATGACCCGATATCGAAAAAGCTCACATGAGCAAGTCCAAGATAAAAGCCATGCTCATCTGCTTCTTCGACAGCCGCGGGGTGGTCCATAGGTAGTTTGTTCCACCTGGACAGACCGTTAACCAGATCTATGTACTACCGTGAAGTACTCTATAGACTTCGAAAAAGGGTCAACAGAGTGCATCCCGACATCGCACGAACTTGGATTCTCTACCACGACAACGCGCCCTGTGACACCGCGTTCAGTGTGACCTAGTTTTTGACCTCCAAAGTGATCACGGTATTACCACAACCGCCGTATTCGCCTGATTTATCACTCTGCGACTTTTTATTTTCCCTAAAGTCAAGCAGGTAAAAGGAAAAGGAACGCATTTTGAGTCGATTGAAGATATCAACAGGCCGTGACGAGGCTACTGTCAAACATTCCGATCAAAGCTTTCCAGAACTGCTACGATGCCCAAGCGAGCTATTTCGAAGGGGATAATACGGTTGTTGAATAATTTTTAAATATACGATTTTTATACACTTAGTCTCATTACTTAATTACCAGACCTCGTATAAGTACATTTCAGCCTCGTTTATATACTCGTCAATTCTCTATTGTTTATTAACTTGTCAAAATTCATTACTGATTCTTAATTGTTAATACCGTTTTTTCCTATTTATACACTTTCTTTAACAATGGTGCACATATATTTTCTTCAGATAAACTCTCCTAAACGCATTGGATTGATGTTGTTTACATATAAATAAATGGCTTCCAATCTGCTGAATTTCTAGAACAAGTATTATGCATTTAGAAGTTTGTTGAAATAAAGCCCAAAAATGCAAAAGAGACTGAGAATATAGTTCCCTAGAAGTAAATAAAAAAATATTTCTGTAAGTTATGTACCAATTATACTACATGTACACCTTTACGCGTTCAGATTATACGGAGTGTGCTCGTCACTTTTCCTCCAACAGTGTATATTTTTGATGACAATCATTAAAATTAATTAGGTAAATCCTGACTTCTCTAAATAATTATACTTTATCTTTTGGGTCACCAATGAGACTACGCTAGAATAGTTATCTCGGGACAGTAAACTATTCTTAAATTAAGTTTTGTGCATTTTTTCTCGAAGTTCTGATACTAAAGGGACTCTATTATGGAATATATGTACATATATAAACGGCAAAACTTCTAGATCTTCACGATAGGTCTCAGACTCTCTTAGCTTTTCGTATAATGAAATTTCACAGCTACTGATCACTACATTTACGATCTTGTGCTGGAAAAAAAATGGTAACAATTTGTAGATATGTCGTACGTGATGTGTACTGGATGTTTCTTACACAGATACAATTCTGAAACATTATATCTTATAACTAACGCCTATAAATTCTAGTTGACAATTTTTTTAACGCTTCGCACATCCAAAAACATTGAAATAAAATCATAACCCCCAAGAATAAGTGCTGAAAATTTCCTTATCCGTTGTTGATATCATTCGGTAAGGAAATATTCTTTGTCTCCATCATTCCGTGAAATGTGCTTAAATCATCGCGTATTATAATAGGCATCCTCGAAAACATATTTCACTCATAATAAAAAGATGCAAAAAAGAAGCGAGGAACAGTTAATTCGTCTTCTCACCCGCTTCAAACAAACACACTTAAAATTTTCCATTTGAATTCGAAAACAAGACACAATAAGAAGACTAATTACGTGCCGGTCGCAGGGTTATTCAAAGATTTTCATTGATTTTTTTCAAATTCGCCCATAAATTAATGGCGCAGGTCGTAATGCGATGGCATGTTTTTCTTTCAGATTGGATTCTATTGTGATGGCGCAGCGCCAGGGAAGAAGGTGGTGGGACAAAAACAGGACCGGTATCACGCGATTGCTAACGCTCGAGACGGCAATGTAATGTCACTCTGGAACGATTTTATCGAGCTACAAAGAAAATTAATAAAAAGTATTAAATTACGACGGTAGAAAAACGCTAAATGAACATAAGGGAAATGAAATTTTCCTAGAAATCTCTCGCTATATTAATATTACATATACTTACGAAGAATCGATGAACAATGATTCTACAAAATACCTTGCATTTTGTGTTTTATTCAAGTAATTTCCTAAAAGTATGACTACATTGCTTGGTTTTATGTATGTGTTGTTTTGAAAGTGCAATTATATATTTTCTGTTTTATACGACAATATCAAAGCTTACATACGGAATGAAACAATAAACTCTGGCCAGCTGCAATGTAGTAACTTCATAATGTATGGAATTGCAAATGAACTTGAACAGACTGGGCTGAAAAGACTTTCCATTTATGTATATATTTTCTACTGCAAATCACGTATGTCGCTGGAATAATTTTTATATAAATTACTTCTAACCAAAGGAAACAACAATAACAACCAAAGAAAACAAAAATATGAAAATAATGTTATGCTGTAGTCAATACATTCGACATAACTCCTGTCTTCTCCTATCTTTGATTATATTTGCATGTTCAAATATGCTCTGATTTTATTAGAATGCAATAACCTATCTAGACGTTTAGTAATTAGAAGAAACCTAATTGGTATTTCAAGCAAGAAAGCTAATATTTAAATACATTAATAAGATTTGAAAATGCTTAACTACTTACTTTAACTCAATGCGGAAACGTAGACCAGTTTCTAAAGTTATAGATTACTATCTCCTATGGCCTAAACGTTCTATACTATGAGATACACAGAAATAGTATAATCTAAAACTGGACTAGATATTTTACCTGTTATAAACAGTCTAGACTGCCAGAATCGTCAAGTCACTGACTGCGAAGGGAGGAAAGGCTGGGCAAGAGGAAGACCGATAAAATTGTGGTATCAGACGAACAACAATATGATATGCTACATATGCCAAACTACAAGATAAAGTTCCAAGTAAGGCATGCAAAAAGTAAACAAAAAACCAAGACGGATAAGAGTCTGTAACAGCGATTAGAATAACGGAATTAATCTAGATCGTTGTCAAAATTTAGACACACTTTGTTATGATACAAGATATTATTAACGCACTGGTTCCAAAATAACACCATCTAATGTCAAATTTTCTAGAATATTATGTACAGATGAATATAATTGAAATGTTAAAAATTTAAAACACGTAAACATGGTAAACGAAGTAACTTTTTAGAACTTTGAAATTTTCAGCATATTTCCATATTCTATTTTAGCTTGAAAATATGTGTTCATTCCATGTAAAAGCCTTTCTAAAATTGGAAAACTCGAATTCTTTCATTGTAAACAACTAAATCCGGTACTGTACGTCGAAGAAGCAGAATAGCTGCTATTGTTGCGTAGCGAGCACAGTTCAATCGGCTTATCAGTTCCTAACAGACTCAACACCCCACTCTAAAGGAATGGCTTACCTATACTAGGTTTTAGGTAAGGAGATGTCTTTCTTCTTTCTTTACAACATTCATGCATTTGATAAATTAAGTTTTTCCTTTTACCTTTTAATGGAAAGAGAAGGGTTTCGTAAAACTAATTTCTCTATTTCTTTTGAAAACCGTACTATTCACAACGAGAACGATAATATCACATCGATCGTAGCGCTGCTATATAGATGAGCTAAAACAGGTGGCGGGGAGAAAACGCTTGAACATTTGCTTTTATTTTTCTTTTTCGTTCGGGCTCCTGGCGTCGTTGAAATTAATTTTTTCCTCTCAAATGAATCGCGTATAATTACGACGGAAATACGAAAGAGAAATGCAATCAATTTCTCATTTCGAAAAGTAAAGCGTTCGTCTGATAAATTTTAAACAAAATTCGGAAAGTTTATTTTCGAAAGAACGGCTACGATTATTTCACAAGATTACTTCCAAGAATTGATTATTTTTCTTTGTTTTCTACCGCTTTCGCTCTGCCATTATCGATCAAAGTACAGCTGACGATTCGGATATATTGCGTGTGCTAAAAATTCGTCTAGGTTTTAGTTTCAGAAGTTATATCTAACTATTTATAATTACTACCGATATTTTATAAAGTAAGCTTATCTAGATTTAGCGAAACTGACAGAGTTTCGCAAGAAATTCTCACTCACCTAAACAAAAGTTGTAGGGTTTCCAAGTATACACATTCAAAGCATTATCAAAGACAATTGTGCACCTGCAGAGATTCTGTTTGTCAAATGGTTAATAACAAGCAAATCATATGTATGCATGTATGTAGCAAAACCCTAACATTTACATACATGCCTATAAATAGTAATAATACAATCACACAGCATTTGAATATCGAATGCAGTCCGATTATATTATATAGGTACACCGTAGTGTCCTGTAGCTTGAGTCCGTATGAAGGTCGAGAGCAACAATACGCAACTATATACAACAATAACAAACAGAGAGCAACGTGAGATTTATGATAAAACATACAAAACAAATTTTATTTTTGTATTGGTATATAGGTACAGAGTATGTTGCTAAAATAATGGAACTTTTAAAATAAAAAAGAAACAAATAGTTCTTTTGCCAAAATTGTCCATTTTTATTCAAATCCCTTCTGCGTCAATACAGCTCTGAGCACTTTTAACCAATGATAGCATATAATTTCAAATCATTTTTGGAAGTTGCCTCATAGATTCTCGTCTCTGGCTTCTAGGACTTGTCCAACATTGTTATAAAACGTTCCTTCCATAGTAAATTTGGAGAAGAGGAAATAGTCACATCGTGATAAATCTGGCAAAGCAGGGGGTGTAAATACTGTCACGGCAAACTAGTAAAAAAACAACTAATGCAAACACCATGTACTGTAGAAGATAAAAATACTAACTTGCCAATTTTACGCAAATTTAGACATCTAAATAAAATAGCCTTCAAAAAGTAACCCTTATTTTTTATGCCGAATAAGATAAAATTATAAAAATTGCGGCTTGTCATTAAAGAAAAAGTATTTTAGCAATTTTTCCAATTTCCCAAACCTTAAAAAAACAGTTACAGTTTCACCACAAATTAATTCTTACCCTTTTTGAAACTTCTCAGAATTTTTTAAAAATTTTCCAACTTTAAATTGGAACTGGGGAAAAATGTTTGTATTTCTAGTTGAACTTTAAAATTTTAATTAAAATAAATAATTTTTACCTTTAACTAATTTATTTTCTATACTTCGAAAAATATTCACTTTTAAAATTTACTTAAAAAAATATATAATTCTAAATTTTTCTAAAAATATTTGGTTATTTTTTTTACTAAAAAAAATTTTACTTAAATTTTGGAACTTAAAATGAATTTACCTTAACTCACTGTATGTGAGTGAGTGTGTATAAAATTAATTAGTTACATTAAAACCTATGATTGAAAATATTGTGGTGAATTTAATATCTTTCTGTCCTTGTCGTTGGCTGGACGTATAATAAGGTCTGTGCTGACCAACAGCCCCCTTCTACGTCAGACGTCTACTGAGCCAAAATCTGACATTGACTCGTTCATATGCGAAGAAAACCTTAATGATGCCAACTTGAAGAGTTTAACATTCTCTATCATTGAGATAAGAAATAATTCGCATGTGTGCGATCGTGTTACTATTATTCAGTTGACTTTTGAAGTAATTATTTTAATTAAAAAGACACAGATCGGACAGCTAGTTGTAATTTCGTAATTAAAGGGTGGACCACTTAAAATGATTCACTAGAATTACGACCAAGCTATTTGCTATTGATTATTTAAATTTCGCAGTATCGAAGTTTCAAGCTTAGTTTACCGATATTTTACGTAATGCATGTTAATGTGTCTGACATTTGTCAGATTTGACTTAACTCACTATTCTGCCATTTGCTCATCTTAAAGTGCAACTTGCTAAATTTAAAATATGATTTTTTCTATTTTGTAGTTGTTTAGCCATAATTGGTATTAATTTTAAGTTAAATATTTAGATATGTGGCTTGAATAAAATGAGTAATTAGGTTTACGTTTCGGCTTTTCTTTATTTAAACCAAAATTACATTAAGACTTCTTCAGAACTATAACATAAAAGTAAGAGTATTGTAACCTTAGTTTATTAATGTAAAGCAATTTATCTTTTTTTTATAAATATATAAAAATATTACCTGTATTTTAATTGTTAGACAAGGAAATGGTATTAGAATCATTGTATTTGTAGAGTCAAAATAATTGTTCAATTTAGTTAAATGTCGTTATAAAATTGTAAATAGACAGAGACATTTTTACAGTTAAGACATACAAAGATAAATAAATATATACAGATAGACTGAAGTTATAGTGAATATAGAAGTACCGTACTACACACACTAGCGCAAGCATATCTACATATACGTGTGATTTAGAATGGTAGGTTAGGTCAGCTTGCAATAAGTGCGGATAGATTCGTTGTTGCTTCAAGTTCAGTTTAGTATGCAAAGATTGATATTGCAAAGCACGTTTGCTTTTAAGAATTGCCGTCGCTATTAGAACGTACGGCCTAACTATTTACTTTTGTAATGAATGTATGTATGCATTAAGATTGAATTGAAACAAAACTCTTATTCCCCGCGTGCCATAATACAATCTGTATTTTTTCTGAGTCAGTTAAAGGCATTTTATTTTAGTTTTCAGAGTTTGTCCAGACACAATACCACACGCTATAAGCAGCGACTGCTGAATGCTCCTTTCCTCTTGCCTCTCGCATAGTACGAGTGGTATCCCACTACATTGTCGACAGCTCCTCCTCTCTATTCACATACACACGTACATACATACATGTTTATGTGTGTGTATTTCAAGCTTAATATCTACTTTTATTTGCGCCAATCAGTATATAAAATTGAAACGCGTATTGCAAAGCATAGAGCTACAAGGTTAAATTGACAAAAACCAAATAAGCAAGCGAAAAACGAAGAAACGGATAAAAACCTAGTTATGTGCATGGGGGCACAATATTAAGTCATTAATAAGCGGGAGTATATATTAGATAAATTAGCAACATCAGTACGGTCATTTATACTATTTTTGTTGTTTTTAATATGAATCATTTCTAAAATATTACGTTTATAGTAGTTTTCTTCTTTAGCTAAAATTTTTGTTTCATTAAAATCAAAATGATGATGGAATTGAGTTTCATGTTTTTTGAGAGCAGTTATATTATTTGAAGATTTATGACCTGAAATTCTATTTTTTAAATATTGTTTGGTTTGTCCGATGTAAACACTATCATAATCTTTACAAGGAATGGAGTAGATTAAATTTGTTCGTTTTTCGCTTGTTTATTTGACTGCTTTTTCAATTTAAACTTGTAGCTCTATGCTTTGCAATACGCGTTTTCAATTTTATGTACTACATTATTTGTCCTTGTATATCCTTAACTGTAAAAATGTCTCTGTCTATTTAGAATTTTATAACGACATTTAACTAAATTGAACAATTATTTTGACTCTACAAATACAATGCTTCTAATACCATTTCCTTGTCTAACAATTAAAATACAGGTAATATTTTTATATAATATTTATAAAAAAAAAGATAAATGCCTTACATTATATAAACTAAGGTTACAATACTTTTATTTTTATGTTATAGTTCTGAAGAAGGCTTAATGTAATTTTGGTTTAAATAAAGAAAAGCGGAAACGTAAACCTAATTACCCATTTTATTCAAGCCACATACCCAAATATTTAACTTCAAATTAATTTAAAATATGAAGTGTTAATTATGAAATCTACAAAAACTACAAAACGAATAATTAATTTTGAACGTTTTTCAGTTTCCAAGTGACATTTAATGACATATATCTAGAGCCCAATTCAAATTTTGCGTTTTACGCAAATATGCGTCAGGTAAATAAGAATATCTGCGCGCGTCAAAATTTGAAACATTGCTGGCAATTTCAAGAAGTTGTTGATTTCATTTCTTATTAAAGTCGGTCAAATTTTATCGTATTTTATACAAATTTACAATAAACATACCACATTCCATTTAAATAAAGGAATGCAAATTGATTTCGGTATGACGTTATGATGAATTGTATAAAATCCATATTTTTATTAAAATGTGCTTCCCTTAGAATTCTATAACTTTAGCTGGACCGATTTTAAATGTCTTATTTAGATTGGCCATAATTCCAATGGATCATTTTAAGTGGCCCAGCCTGTATAATACTAATTTAGTACTTTTTATCTTTCTTTTAGATTACCTAGACCTAGATGCTCATCTGTTAAGTGTAAAATGAAGTTGTAAACGGGGATAGTTGTATGATAACATCCTCTCCCCTCCCTGTTAACTTTTGATCGGTTTAATAGAGAGGTTCCAGTTTTAGGTCATTAATGTAAGATATTATATACTACATGTCTGAAGTAAAATTCTTTCTTGTTTCAAAGATTGACGATATAGTATCAAAATTTTAAATAGAATGAGGGGTTGAGCGACACATCATTTCAAAGGGCTCACTGAATCTGATATCAGGTTAAAATTTCATAAAAATTTATTCGCTCATATGAACATAGTAATAGAACAAAGTTTTACTGCATTGTTCATTTTGTGTTTGCAGTTATCTGCTCAACATAAATCTAAAAGTATTAGGTAGCTATGATTTGTGAAACGTTTGTCTTTTATTAAGCCTATACTACCTTATGAATGTCATAAAATAGAATTTTATCGCCACAAATGCCATAATCAGAAATAATAACCGTCAATTTTCGGTTTACTTGTTCGAGTATAATGCTAAACTTTTGCAAAATTCTGCCGACTAAAAGAATACAACAGAGCTAATATTTGACTATTATTCATAAAATTAGATACTCTAAATGAGTTCGTTAAATGGTTTGACACAAAAATATCCTATTTAGCGTTTCGTCCCACACTTATCTAAGGATCTCAACGTCAATATTTCCGCAAACATGCGAACAACGTAACTCTTGAAGAGAATGAATTTCGATTTCATAATCTTTGTGCCTAAAGTGACAGCGAAGACATATTTAAATAATGCAAGTGTCAAACATAAACTCAAGGAGTCATTATTCATTCATAAGGTAGTATAGGCTAGCTATTACCTAAGACTTTTGAATTTATATTTATAACACGGATGTCGTGAGTTATTCTTTCGATTTGCGATTTTTTCTTCCTGATAATTTTGTTTTCTAATGGTGTAGTTCTACAGTTTTTATGTTTTGATTTTGAACGTGATTTACTTTTTTTAATATGTAATCATCTTTGGATTCGATTGCTATTTTAAAGTTTTGCAAGTACCGCTAAATGTTAACGTAGCACCGTTATACTAAATAGGGAAGTTTCCGAAGTATCAGACGTCGATCTAAACGAAACTTAATTATCTGATAGAACTCCGTCCACGGTCGTTTTTGTTTTTGCGGCAATTGAATATGAAGGAATTGAAGTTGAAGCAACCTTCCAATTATCGAGTTTTGCCAAACAGAAAAATATGTAACACTTATACCTAGTATAGGACTTCAGCATCTCTAAAGTTGTAAGTCTAGTCGTCTGATCGCACTTGTGATTGTAATCCGAGTTAATGCGCATTGTACTCGATTCATTCCTAATTTACCGTTTACAGATTCTGCAATTTCTTAAATTAATAGCACTGTTTCGTGTGCACGATTTGCTAAAATACCTTTTCTAACTAAAGTCAAAGAAATATGACTAGGTACTTATCTGCTTTTCTACGTAAAGCTCTGTACATGTAGACATTTTAATTTTTTAGCATGATCAATAAGGTAGTGAATCATGTAAATATTTGTACCAGTTTGATACTAAATAGCGTCTTTTCTCATCGATTCAAAATCCTCGAAACGAAAGACACGTTTCAAACCAAGCTGTATAAATGAGCTCTTTATAGACTTATTGCCAATTAAGGATGGAAAGGTTTCATCGTATATTTTACCAACGCCGTATCAGTACCTTTTAAAAGAAAATAAGAAAAGCAATGGTATTCGAAGTTTGAAAGTTACGCTTACGTCTAAAATATTCCCGAATACCCACCATACGTACTATAAACTTTACGTTTGCTTTTCAGGCTATACGAAGTAAAGAAATAAATCTCTGTTTCCCAATGAAATCGATTATAGCCTACGTAGTAAAGAAATACAAAATATTTTACAAACGAAGATGTTGGTTTCTTAATACCATAGCTTGTATTATATGTTGCTATTGTTAGCAGGAATAAGTAGCGATAACCAGTTGTTTGATTTGTACGTCATACCTTTTAAAATTTAATTCAAAATAAGACATCAAAAGTATAAACGAGAACAGGTTTACTATGACTTAATAATTAATATTTCCTCCATAGAATAGTTAGATTACTGTTGACGAGGATGACTGATGAACATTGTATGTCACAGTATTTTATCGGGAATGCATCCATTATTTTTATTAAAATAAGTAGTTTACATAGCTTAATAAAGACCTACATATGTTATGGTACCTGATTTAACAGATACGAATCAATGTGTGATTCATATATGAATGAAACATTCCAAAATAAGTTTTTCTGCTTAATTCATTTATTTGTGTCATTCCTCATACTGTGTGACTTTGATCCTCAATTAATATTTTCCATTCTATTTTGTGTATACGCTCTTGCATATAATTTTCTTTCTATATAGAAGTGCAATCTTTTTTATATGATATGCAACCTCCAATTCACAGTTTTTATAGTTGATGAGATAAATGAATGTAACCTTTGAAAATTTGTATTTTAATAAGAAATTGTACTTATGAAAAGTATGCTTTACCAGTAGCAATATCCATCAGTAGTCAGCCTGATGACGATCAATCAAAACAATAAATTGGATAAAACCCAAAGAAATTAAACAAATTACTTAATAATAACTTAATTGTTATTTATAGACAATACGTTTTTAAAATGTAGGACACCACGTTTAAACTTATGGAGGTAAAGAATTTAACTGTTTACTGAAGCACTCAAAGCTATCTATAAGGTACAAAATAATAAAATTAAGAAATAAACCAGATTTACAATGTACTCCTTTGAATTTTTCTATGTGTATGGTATAAAATATTGATTTTGAACTTTTAGACTGCTAACACAGCTTCTATACTTACTGAAACAAGTGAATTTCATAGGCAGACAAGTATCCAGTGCGTAGAGTGTGGTGACTTAGACAACTAGAATGTATCGCTAAAACACATCTTAATTGATATATTTATTTCTTTGATTCATGACACTATCGAGCCATAGGTGGTCACCAATCTATCGATCATTCAGTAGATGGGGTGAACTTAACCCTTCGGTTTTTCGTTTCTTTTTTTACTACCAACCGCGCTTACTTTACCACAAACGTATTTATCTCGTCTCGTTGGTCATCCTTAATCTGCGGCTGTGTCATTAAAAATGCAATATAGCAATGTTATTTAGAATCTTTCCTTGTTACATTTAGGTGTATTAGAATTGTGACAGAAGTGGGTAGACTTACATGCACCGATCTCATCGCTGAAGGAGACTATAGTGCCTCATTGGAATAGAAACCCGAATCACTAGTAACTAACAACAGTAAAATCTATTCATACTTCCGCCAATAAGATCCGCAGGTTGACAACATTCCATATTTATTTATTTATTTACTTAAATATTTACTTTCTTTTTCTAATTTATTTACTTATTTATTTACGTATTTATTTACTTATATTTATTTACTTATCTATTTATATATTTAATTATTTATAATAGTCGGAAATCAAACAGGACGAACCTAACGATAGTATAATATAGGCGGCATCGTAGTAGTATCATAGAGGTTTTAAATTTAGAAGTAAAGTGACAAAGAAATCCTTAATGTTGGCTCACTCTATGCTGCCATTACTGGGAGAGATGCCACTCTCATATGTCTTACCAGCGTCGCGATGTTTAAATTTCATACGATTGACGTGAGGCTTATATCTATGTATTGTGTCTGGAAAATAAATCGTTTTCCCTGTATGTTATATGTATATATAAGTTATATTCTTATTATTAGTTTCACAGTAATTATTTTATTAGAATCATAAACTATTATGTAGGTATATGCTCACGGCAGTTTTCATTTAACAATTTACGCAAAACGAGCCAACAGATATGTAAGCATTATAAAACATTATTGTAAGCATATATAACATTGCATATATAACATTATTGTAAGCATATATAACATTGTTGTATATAACATTATTGTAAGCATATATGTAAGCATTATAAAACATTATTATTATTATATTTCTATCTATTAAAAACTATACTTCACAATGATGATGATTATATCGTTTCAAATACTTCTCATTAAAGTATATAATTCCCTTTAATTAACAGAGTTCTAGGTTATATTATACGCAGTTCAGTTTATCTATAATTAAGCAGAACATATGAAATTTGTTTTGTTTATTACTGCATTGCGAATTATCAAGTACGAGAGCAGAAATTTCAACCGTTGGAAAACCCACATGTGAAACTAAATTCGACTATGTACACATATTTTATTGATTGAAGCGCGAGCAAACGTAAATATGGCTACATTGCAAATTTAAACTTGTTCGCTGTAATTACTATCTACGTAAGTGAAGGGTTTATGCTACAAATGACGTATTCTAATGCAGTTGAACAGATATCGTACTACTTCTCATTAAAATCGATGTTTTTTGGTTGAATGTTCGCATTTGTTGCTCAAGTGGAAATATCAATTCAAAAACACACACATTCACAGTAAGCCGTTTTTTAATGTACTGCAACAAAGCTTGACGTGAATTTTCTTCGTAAATCAAACGTGACAATGTGAGCAAGCGTGTGACAAGCTAATTCCGCAAACCCTGTCATTTATTTCGAACCTCGAGAGTGATATGAGCTTCATTGATCAATGAGATTTTTGGTCAATACACTATCTACTTATATTACAATGAGATCGTTTGTCTAATTCAAACTTACAAAACTAATCGGAGTCACGTTAAAATTGCAAATGAAAGTAGTGACAATTTCATTTAACAGTTTTTTTTCTTGAAAGGAACTAAACATAAATCTTGCATAAATATGTATGTAGGCATGTATATAAACCACATGCTGTACTATTAAAAGTGCGAATACATCCAAATTCTTTGAATGAAAGCTTTGAAAAGTTACCATCGGATATGATGTGATACTCTAAAAATGTATCCCGCGTTATTGCAAATATTGTGGTTTGCTACTGTAATGAAAATGCTTTAAAAAAACTCCTGAAACACGGACCGTATACAAGGCTTTCCTTCAAACAAATATTTACTTTCGCCATGAATTGACGTGGCGGTGCGAAATAGCGCGATGAGATACGATTATATTGTCGATCAGTAGCTACTTATCATTATCAAGTATAATTGATAGTGACAGGCCTAAGTGCGATGTTTGTGTATCAACAAACAATTGTAGCGTCCGTCTAATGCTTGATTGATGTCTTGCTATGCAAATGATATTTGGTATTCATGCATCATCGATTACTACATACGCTGTAAGAGAATCTAGACTACAGTCTGTAAAATGTCATGCGTACTACAAGATTATATTATTGATTTCGCGCTTGGAATTAATTACTATGTAACGATAAAGTCAGTAGATATGTGGTATAACAAATATAAGCAGGGTAGAAAACGAAAAAACTCCTACACACATTCAAATGGAGGCTAGTGTTGTACATGGATTCAACAGTTTCTCTAATATATGCTAATGTTCTGAATATGGATGTATGTTGATATTGTTTCATATAGGGCACCAGTCCTAACTACAATTTTAATGATACCAGATAATAATTGCTGGGTTTCACCAATCAATGAATAAGTAATGTCTTCATATTTATATAACGCCGCCAAAACAGACCTATTATTGCTGTTACCAATACTAACACTTACCGTCAGTATCTTAATCGTTGATGAATGGCAGATCGATATCATAAAGTGATGATACTCACTTGTTTGGATGGATCGAAGACTCGGTAAAATTTAACCTTAATTTAAAATTAAACCTGCTGAATTCTGGGATCTATTGAACAGAAATTTTTGAACCACATACGTCATCTAAAAGTATCAGGATATTATTTATAAAAGATTGAGAAAAGATAAGTCAAAGTTACTCATATTTGTAGCATTCTATATAATTCTGTCTTGCTGATCTAAATATAACTGACATAACTGCTACAATCATTTAAACCTGTTCTAAAGCCTTTAAGATAAAGGCTTAAGAAAAGGTTTCACGAATTTTATGTAATGTAATTTTCCTGTTATTGCTTAAAGAGGGAAGTAAGAATGGCTCAATTTTTAACATGTCGTTATTCATATGTACATACATATGTATGCAGTAGGTATGTAATGTGTTCAAATATTCATATAAAAATCAAATAACCGAATTTTTCATTGAAGTGTGCTTTTCAAAAATTAATCAACAAACTATTCCGTCTTTATAGCGTGGTTTCAAGAAGTGTTTCAAGATATTTAAAATTTTTCATTGCTTTTGGATTATAACCGTCAATATTTGTCTGAAACTTTTCCTCTTCATTTATTCGTTTTATTTATTACTATCACCATTTGTATCATAATATTTGTAATTTCAATATATTTCAATTTATCTGAAATTATTTAAAATGATTCACTTTATTGAGTTTATATTCTCAGACTCGGCAAATTTTGGTTAAATGAAATGAAGACCCGACACTGGCTCGTGCTATTACCGTATTTTTTAACAAAACTGCAAATATTGATTTTTATCTTGGATGTAGATTGACTAACTGTATTTTTCGTCATTGAAATTGAAACTATACTACTAATTTGCGTGACGTGGCAATTAATATTCTTACTAACTTTCAGTTTCTTTTTAATTAAAGAGCAATGCTGCAAACTAACCTTATTTTTTAATACAAGACAATATCAACGTTTATTTTCCTATCTGTTGAATATATTAAAAATTCATCTAGTAATGTAATGTAAATATCTGGTACGTTGACCATCAAAAGTTATACTCTTTAACCGTAGCGCAATTCGCAAACAGTTAAAAATAGAACAACCTCGAAAATCTTACTTCAAGGATGGTTGATTTAATGTAGGAAGTTATGCACTTCCTCGAGATTTACGTGACGTTACCCAGATGGAATTAGAAGTTTCTACTCTCGTAGGTTACATCCGAGTCAGAATAGAGGATGCGTTTCTTCTAGATCTTTCTGGAAAATGTACAAATCATAGTATGGGCTTGTCTCTGCAAATAAAAATATTAAATGATGTATGTATTTACATATACAGGATAACAACTTGCACTACGAAAGCCTATTGATAGGAGAAGGTAGTGGGGGTAAAATTAAATGTAGGTATCCATTTTAGTATTGTAAACTGTTTGTATGACAGAAATGTCAGTGGTTATGTTAAATACTATGACAAATTATAAAACCACTTTATAATTTGCACTTTTTCATTATTTGTGTATTCCACTAGGATAGTTTGATGGTTCGCTAAAGATTTTGACATAACCACTGACATTCCTGTCATACAATTTATATATATTATATTTTCTGACCTTTACCTACTTATCTTTTAATTCCTGATTTATTTCCACTTGTACACATATAAAATGTTGACATTAGTAAAATGGATACGTGTAATTTTAACCCCCACCGCCCTCTCCTATCAATAGGCTTTAGTAGTTCAAGTTGTTAGCCTGTATACATATGTAGGCACTGGCAGTGGTATATTAGCCAGTGAAAGTAGCCAAGAATAATGTCTTAGCTAACAATCTACATATAAAATGATAGTGATTCGATCGCTGTTCAATTAGTACTATTCATCAAGATCGTTAGATACAACGAATGATGAATATTGCAGTGGTTCTATGTGCATGACTGTACATACCCATGTGTAATAAACAAGTAAGTATATGAATTATATAAAAACATTTCCCAAAATAATAGGTTTTTTATTAATTTAGTCAGTTATCCGGGTGTTTTCTACAGAAATGTTATTTTAAGCAAATAGCTGTCTAACAAGTATCAAATATCCAATAACAGTACGATAATTCTGATAAGTAAACTGCCAATAGCAGCATAATATGCAGAATTTTTAAAATGAATATATTACTACTATAAGAGAAAACAAATTATAGCATTTTAAGTTATGCACGTAAGTTAAGTACTAAGTATAGCGAATAAAAGTAGAAATATACCCATAATACAGAACTTAAATATAACATTAATTCAGGCTTTCCTTAGACACTCTATGATATTCTTAATAATGAATATATTCAATATAAACTTCTGTAAAAGTACGGTCAATATCCGGAAATATACGGATTTGTGATAAGTTGCCAAATTAATTATAAGCATAGATAGTAGAAGTTTTGATTTAACTACGCAAACTTTGACGGAATATAGAGATGAAATTACCTGTCCAAGCGCTTTATATATGTATATTGTAATATATTGGTAACATGTTGGTTGTACAGACTGAGCAATGATACTATTTCAACCTCTAGGAGTACCCCTTCAATCTTGGTAGCATGAGGCAAATTTATTTTATAACAAATTGCCAGTAGTCGTATCTCAAAAAAAACTAAAAATCTACGGATTTTTAGTTTTTTTCGTAGTATGAATCCACAACCGATATTTACATACCATTCTGTTTTTCTTTTACTATCCTTTTTTGTACTGAAAGTTCTTGTGCTACAACCGTTACATGACAACAAACGAGATGAGCCATATTCGTAGCCGTACGATCTTTTTAAAATTAAATGCGATTTTTTTTGTGGGGAATATGTATTTAGTAAATACGTAATATTTGCTTCAAAGCTAATTTAATTAGTTTGAAGGAATTCATCAAAACAGCGTTGTTTTTTTAGAGAAATAAAATTCGCTTCAAAGCAAAATCTGTATTTAATAAATGTAAATTTCCCGTTGAAAATTCGCATTTAATTTGAAAAAGATGGTACATATATGTGCGATATATTCATCTATTGTATCACTGACTGCTGTACCGACTCTCATGAGAAAATCCAACTGACGCAATTGATCATTAAAATTCACTAGCCATTACTTTTGCATGAAAAACAAACGCGATGGAATTGCTTTCTGTATAAATACAGCCGATATGCACTAACTAGAAGTAGGCCAGTGCACTGCCCAAAAAGTCGATCGGGGTATACTGAGAAAAGTGTTTTCTAAGGCCAAGAAAGTTGACTTTCTTACATTCATTTTCTTCAGAGAAGTAAGTTCTTTCTGGGAAGAAGGATACTTATTTGACACAAGACGATGACTTTTCTTCGCAACAGTAAATGTTTTTCTTAAAAAACCTCCAAGATCAAGCAAAATTTTCTTGATTTTAAACTTAGTTATCATGCACCGCATAGTGTACCTATGTATATTGACGGATCGGAGATTTATTTGTTTCAAGAAAATATATCTTTGGATTTCCAAAAAAGTGAAATATTTCACAGAAAACAATACCTTCTTGCTTATGTAGGAGAATGAGAATTACTTAAATTAAGTAAGTCTTACTTGCTCTTAGTACACACTTTTCTGTGTGTATGGTTAGATTGGTGGATCAGTTATGAGCGCATACTATATGCTTTCTGCGGCTTGTGACCTTTATCAACAAATGCATAATTGGCACAATTTTTGTTTATGTAGTACAAAGATAAATGTTGGTCAGGATTAAAAGTCTTGTCTAGGTTGATTGTAAAAAATTTTAAGAATGTTGAATACCAAGTCATTCCAAACAGTTTTGACTGACATCACAGAAACAATATTACAAAGCCTGTAATTAATATATGTATTTTTTGACCTTTATGTACTTATCTTTTAATTCCTGTAATATAATTCGTTGGTAGTCTGTATTAATTGTGATCTACCTATTTAGATATTTTCATCATGATATATTATACAGCAAATTACTCCCCTACGGTGGTATTGGAGGTCTGACATATGAAAGCTTTGCTTCTTACTTAAGTAATTGACAACATTACACTGAAGCGAAGCATGTTGAAACTATTTGAATACATAATTTCATTGCGGTTCCCAATGGCATCGGCGTTTTTCAAGGATCTGCCCTAGGCATATTGTTATTTGACACTTACATAAATGTTCCACCAGCAATATCTCTGGTATGCTTCCACCCTATAGTGCTCGGTAGAAATATTATGGAGACTGGTGCTGATGTAATTGAATTACCAAGAAAATAGGGCAATATATTTAATAAACCCTCAGAGTAGTTTGGTGCAAATAAATTTGTTGTAAATTTTGAAAAGACTAGTATAGTATTCTTTAATTTTGCTAGTTCATTAGAGATGAAAGTTAGTAGTCTTCGCTTGACTTCGGTATCTCATTGTAAGTTTTAGTTTTTAGTTTTGAGACTAGATTTATGTGGAAGATGCATCTCGAGAAACTTGCACTTGGTATAGGAAGGGTTACCTGTGTTGTCAAACATGAAAAGAAACTGTATTAGAGATGCTATGGACTACTACTACTACGGCCGCAAGCCTAAATAAAATATTGTCAGACAAATGTTAGTTTGGGTAAATTTTTTACTATGGGAGTTGAGATAAAACCTTTCTATTATTTGTTGGCAAATATGATTGTTGTAGTTTGTATTGTGTGTGTGTATGTGATATTTATATTATATTATATGTATTTACCTTTTATAACTTATCTCGGCAAAGAAGAGGAAGGTTCAGTGCAGTACGGAGAACAACGTGGAAGGACGAGCTGCGTGGCACGGAAACTTGAGCGTCCGTATCAAAGCACACTTGTTAAGTATCATTCTAGTTGTCGTTATGAATGCTTATCAGTACACACACACTTAGAAAATGTCGCATTTAAGTACGTTTCGGAAACGGCGTATTTCGAACAGACTAGAAAACGTAATAGCGAATATGTCGGATTTAGAATACAGAGGTGATGAAAGCAGATGGAATTGTGAAAGTCATCTAAAAAGTATAAAACACTGTTCTGCAATCCCTGGAAAACAATACAGCGAACAATTAACATTTCATATAGCTGTTTGTTTTATTCTATGTAATATACCTTCACTTTACTAGACCAAGGAGCATTTGACTCCTTCTGGAGCAAGTATTCCGATTATACATGACCAAGTCGGACATCGATAAGAAACGTTATGCTATTTGCTCGTGATTATGTTGAAAGAAGAATTAAAGCAGAATTGAAAGATAATAAATTGTCGTTACATGTGGACGAAACAACCGATCGGCAAAAAAGTTATATAGTGAATGTGATGGTATGTGTGTACAATGGAAGAATATGAGTTGTTATCCACGAGCAAATGCTTAATAGCTCATACGAAGATAGTGCTTCTAGAGTCTCCAAAAAATTGTGAAGCGAAAGTACATGAACTACCACAGACGATTACTACGTATTGGGGAACATGGTTGCATTTTACTACTGCGAATATTTTGATAACCAATGTAAAGAGAGAGTTAGAAACTGTTTGTACGAACTACTATGGACTAGCGGACGAAATTGAAAAATTACAAAATGATTCGATGTCGTTTGTGGATTCTTTTCAAATTGTGGATAATGTTCGTTTACACCTATGTGGGGCAGGAGGCGAAAAAATGGGTGTGTAATACGAAAATGTGAAAGTATTATTGACTAGAATTCAGATTTTTTCATACTAAGACAAATTTGTTAAGGTGCGTCGAAAGACCCATTAAATTAACATAAGGATTACTTTAAATTGGCAAACATACATTACTCGATGCATAACGATCGTCTTCATTTTTTTTTTAATGTGTGGTGCGTGCTTAGTTGCAGTGACTCCGTAAGCTGTATTACTTGTCCGGCTATCAGTGCAACTCTTGCGGTGTAGTTTGGTGTGTGTAAGTTGTGTTCAAAGATATTTATTCCGCACGCCGCCGCCGTACTCATTTGACTGAAACATGTGCGGAAACACATTTAATGATTGAAATATTTAATAAATGCCACCCAGGTTGTGATTTCATGAAAGCTTCTTAAAACAGTAAGTGTTTCAGCACGATATATAATATATTTTTTATCAATATTGTATGTGTGAACATTAATGCGTCCGTATCGCTTATGCTCATTCATGAAAATCACGAACATAAACGATGCGAGTACGTAAACGTTCGCGTTGATACGGCTGCGCGGCCCTTCCACGTTGTTCTCTGCACTGCACTAAAACTTACTCCGCTTTGCCGAGTTTAATTATGTATTTACACTTTTCAATTACTAGTAGCTATGAAACTACTAAAACCCATCATTGCTTTCAAATACGAATGAGTAACGATATGGGACAACTCGCCTTAACCAACTAGCCGAAGCCGACTCTCCGTAAAGAAAACTAGCCACGGAGACAACTCGACGCGAAAACAATATTCGAAGCTATGACAAAAATTCGCGTTTTTAAGGTAATTGTGAAATATATTTTCAAAGAATGTGTGTGTTGTCACAATACCATCGATACTATCAAATAGCAAAAATATAATTTTTACTAAAATTTGTTACTCAAACAAATATGCTTTTCTATGCAACCATATATGTTTATATGATGTTTTTCAAATGTATTTTTAAATTAACTCAAAAATGCGAATACTTGTCCACTTTTCGAACTGTTTTTACGTCGAGTTGTCCGCGCAGCGAATTGTCTACGCGGTGAGTTGTCATCGAGACCTGGTTGTTTTTGCGGCGTAATGGCAGTGGCGAACCGTCCTAGACCGAATATACTCAGTAACTACATACAAGTGCGTTAAAATTTAAACTAATTCAGTAACGGTCTAAAAGAAAATAGAAGTAAGTAAGACATCTCCAGCAAAAGTAATAAAAGCTTTTATATATTTAAAAGGTATTATTCACAGAAACAATTAACAATTGTTGTACCTTCATATAAAACTATAAACATTGTTAGTTTAAAACTTAAACGTTATGTTTATATCAAGCTTCTCTATACTAAAAGAATACTATCCGAAAACATTGAAAAAACATGTGTTTCATTAGGGTCTGCTATCTATCTTAGAATTGTTTGGCAGAATGGAATTCGGTCGTGTTGCTTTCGCGCGAAATAATTCCCATTCTAAACAACTGCCAGGACATAAGAAATTGCTTCGCGATACAAATGCTTTCTTAAAAATAACAAAATCGCTAGTTTCACTGCACCAGTCCAAGTTGCAATAAAATATTTTTTTATATTTCGGGAATAAGAAAAATGTAGCCTTTAGCCTCCCACAATTTCTACTTTATGTTCAAATCATTCCATGTGTATGTATCACTATCTATTACAAATCGTTCTAAATAAAGAATCAAATTGTATTTACGTAAAAGATTCAACTAATTATAGCATAAAATTACTTTCAAGCTATATAGACAAATACAGCAGACTCGAATGTTATGTATATCATTGAGGTTTGTAAAGTGATTACTGGAATGTTTTTCTGCATAAGAATGTCTCTGTTGACGGAGTTTAACGTTTACATCACTAAATTTTCTGAAGTCGTTATATACGGTTATTCAGATTAATTCAACTACAACAATTTTATGGCAGTAATATTTTTATGATTCTAAATTTAGTTCTTGTTACACCTTTAACGCTTCAGTGACATGCTAGCTTTAGACACGTTAGCGGTCGGAGGTATGATACTGCAAAAAAATAAACGATTCGTTCTAATTCTCAAGTTTTAGAATTTCTTCGGAAAAGACTATACCTAACTATAATCACAAAATGAAAAATAATACAATAACGCTTTCATATTGGAAAAAAGTTCTCTATTTACAAACCTAAGCAGATAGCCTTAAATTGACAGTATCATTCTATAAATCTACGTAGGCAAATCAGATGAGTACCTATTTGAGGCACTCTTAAACTATTATTAATTTTTTTGCGTTTTTTACCAATATCCAGTTTTCTTGACCTACTATACAACAACGAAATATGAGAAATGTGGCTGTGACCGATTAGATCAAACAGTAAGCAAATTGTGTTATATTTATATGAAGGAATCTTGGCGTTACTTTTCAACATATTTAGGTAGATCAGTTACTTTAACATTATAGAATCCATTAACGATCATTGGGATAGAAAGACTATATAGTTGATTATTTTTGTTCATTGTAAAAATAAACACCGTTACTGAAATTTCAAATGACGCGTGAATGTTTTCTTTTGTGCAGAACGATTCCATTAAAATAAACAAAGTAGCACGCTTTTCTGATATACATACACTGAAATTTGAGAATAGTACGAATAAATACCAAATACTAACAGTCATTCAAGATATTACTAATTTATAACGCTGGCGTCTAATGAGTGCAGAGTATCAACGTGAAAATCGTGAAAGTTATCATTAATACGCACAACGCACTAAAATGTATGTATATCCTTTTGCTATTTTCAGGCGTTGTTTACAAATCCATATAAAGTGATGTGCTTTATTACTGTAAATATTAAACGAAAGCGTGTATAATAGTCTAATAACGAATTCGTACACAGCAGCTAATGGGCAATAACCTACGTTGACCTTTACAACGTTTAACACATCCAGAAAGACAATAATAAAACATCAAGTACTAATATCAAAGGTTAAAATTTCTCCGAGTACATTCCGGGCAGGTATAAAGATTGTGGCCGCGCATTCAGATCTACGTAGCAAGTGACAATAAGTACATATATTCTACACATGTTAACGTTGGGGAAGTATAAGAAAATAACCTCACTTTTCCACGTGCTGCGCCGACAAATATGGCTCGCATCCTTCCAATGAACGCACTCACACACACACATGCACACGTTCGCTAGCGCTGAAACAGCATACTGAAAATCACTGAAACAACACACACAACACTACATTCCAAGTTAATCCAATGGCGGTGTTCACTCACAAATAGATCGCACAATCCCGTCTGTACCACTAAAACTATTCATTCTACGTTGGGTCGCATTTTAATAATTACGCGAGACGAAAATATGTTGGGAAATCGGCCGAGGAGAAAACACGTTGTTACGCTGAGACGCTTATTTTCGACAACGTCTAGATTGGGCAGCGTCTCGACGGTACTGATGTTTCTGTTTGGCATCTCTGTCGTTACGGCACGACGTCAAGTAAATGTTCGTAAAAAAATTGTGGCGTATAGACGCCCACCTGCGCTTACAGTGACGTGACGGGTGCGTAACTTAAAAGTTTGCGATCCTATATTCGTGACTAACTGATTTTATTTATACTAATATGTTTTTTGGCTGAACAAACACACATTTTTCATTATCTACACAAAGAATACTACACTTGGCAATACAAAATAGTTGCAGGTTACATTACAAAATACGCCTTTTCGCAGATTGATATTTTAAATTGTGAGTTTAACATTGGGTTGTGTTAGTCCATAGTTGAAATTGCAATCTAATAAAAATCCAGCCAGTATTCGTCTGGAATTACACTACATAACTAAATATTTATATGAAAATAATACTAGGAATTAAGTGTACTTAATGCACGAATGAAAGCATTGGGTAATTATTATAAATTATAAATAGTAAACATTTTTGAAAATCCAAATTGTTTCCGTTGATGAATATTAGTGCTAAGTAGTAGAAGTACATAGGTGTAAAACTACAGGGACATTTAAGCATAATTTTACACTATTGTCTACGTTAGGAAGAGTTTACTATTAGGGTCACAGAAACTTAAGTGCTGTTAGTATTTTTACTAAACTTATAGTTGTAAATTTTTTGCCTAAACGGATTCTTTTACTATGTAGAGTTTAATTTCTCTCTAATCTTTCGACGTTAATTTACGAATACATGTAGGAGTAGAATTCATCATCAATTGAAACGTGTTGTGGTAGATTATGCAAGCGTCAGTTAGTTTTCTGCTCTGTATTTTGGATCATGATAATATGTACGAAGCAAGCTGTTCAAAAAAATGTAGAAATTATTAGTACCGTGAAATGCTTTAGGTAAGAATTAAACTTATTTGTACATTTACGATTAATTTCACAAGTAACATATGCAATTTTTATTTCGAAACAGTAAGAGGCTGTGAAAATCACGAAAAATTTGATAGAAATATTAAAGGAGCTATGTTTAAACCTATTAAGTTTGGATTGTGCATTGACACAAAGCAAGGGTGTTTTCCTTGAAATAACTATTTTTCACTGTAATAGCTAATTATATTAGTAAAGCTATCACATTTGTATGTCAGAAAATTTCAATGAGTATAACATACTTGCGTTTTAGAATAGCTACTTATATTTTGTAATTTTAAGAAAATACAAAAGCCACATTATTTTTTAAATCGAGAATGCATGCATACATACATAGTAGCGACATGATTACACATTACGCCATTTGCTAGAAAATATGTATGTACTTTAGGGTATCCTTTTCCATTACACATGCCGTCTACTCCATCTTCCAGGTTGGTTTCGAGAACATATTGGTGTATTCTTAAAAGATGTTGCCGAAGCTGTACGTTATATTTTTATATCTGTTTATACTGAGTGTACAACATCCACGTCGTACAGATGCATTATTACAATTTATACGGTGTCATTTTTTTAATTAAGCACCCATCAATGTACACACATCCTATTTAGCGTTTTGTCCCGCACTTTTCTAAAGACCTCAACGTCAAGATTTCTGCAACCATGTCCTACGTTTAAACGTAACTCTTGAAGCGAATGAATTTCGATTTTATAAACTTTAAGTAACTTTAAAGTAACAGTGAAGACATACTTGAATAACGCAAGTCTCAAACATGAATTCAAAGAGTCATTATCTCCCAGGCAGTCATGGACGCTAATCTTTAAATTAATGGAAAGTCATTCAAAGCAACAAAGCAAATTGATATTTATTCTTGTTGCTTATGGCACTTAGGTATGTCAATAAAAGTGTATGACATTTATAAGGTAGTATAGGCTTCGTAAAAGACACACGTTTTACAATTCATAGTCACCTAAAGTTTTTTAAATTTATGTTGAGCAGATAACTGCAAACACAAAATGTCTAATGAAATAAAATTTTGTTCTATTACTATGTTCATATGAGTAGATATATTTTTATGAAATTTTAGCCTGATATGATCAGCGAGCCCCTTAAAACGAGATGTCACTCGATGCCCCATTCCATTTAAAATTTTGATATTATATCGCCCCCTGTCGTCAATTTTTTTAAACTAAATAGAAATTTTACTTCAAGAATGTAGTATATAATATTTCATATTAAAGACCAATAATTCACTGTATTATCCCTTCTGTAGATCGGAATTGGTTTTCTTATTTGTAACTGACTAAAAAAGAATATCGGTTTGTAAGTAGCAGTAAATACTACGAGTACATGTCTGCTAGGTGCCAGATATGCACGAAAACATGGGATATCGTCAATTCCCGCTTCGATACTACCTCGCACATAATTCTAGTTACCTCTTGCGCACCTGCGATACAGGACGCAATTTAGAATCGCGGGAAATAGATCTGCTCATGTGGATCGTTGTAAGTAGAAAGTTCAAAGTTTTCCATGGACCAGTTGCATCTTGGCCCAAATTGTTATCTACAATGATAAATATCTTTATATTCAGTTCAACTTTTGTTTCCGTCAGTACAAAACGTATTTAGTTTTGCAAATTTTATCCTGCTATAGTCTGTTCGAAATCAGTAGTGAAATCATATAGTTATAATAAATTTTATATGGAAAACTACTATATAAAGCCACAGTATATTATGACAGAACATACTATTCTTGCACTCTATTGTTGCCCTGCTATTAATCGATTATTTATATTCTTCGGAAAGCGGTTTCATACATTATTTCGTTGGTTTATTCTTTTATTGATCGAACAAGTGGAGAAATGTGAAGTGAACTTATGTTAAAGTCATTGCATTAATATGTACTTACAGCCAAGATTAAAATTCAAAGCTTATTACCCGAAAATAGAATAGATATTTTAGGATAAAGATGAATGCCCGACATGTGCAAGTAAATTTTTTATTGTTATGTTACTAGCTTTGTTGTAGAATTTAAGTTATTATGCATTATTTTTCAAAGGAATGATAAAGTAGCACTAGTTCTTCTCATTTCCAAAGATGGTAAAGAAGAAGATGTGGATTCTCAAATTGTTTTCCATTCCGCAAAACAAAAATCGAAAGTTGATAAGCATTTGCTATAACAGTATTCGCATGATGGATAAATGTAAATCCAGTACCACAAAAACATCCAAGTCTTTAAGGTTTTCCAAGAGTATAACATATTTGCATATACAGTATAATCCTGTATTCTTTTTCCTGTATAAGTTATTGTATTGCATTTTGCAGTATTTAAAGTGAGACGCATATACACATACCAATTTTTCATGCTAGTCAAATAATGGCCAATGGGTACAACTTCAACAGCACAATTTATATATCTTTGCATGTCGTTTATAAAATTCTAAAGTGATAGAGGCCCATTATAGAGCCCTGGAAATCTAATGATATGTCCATTAAATCAGAACTCACGACGAATCCAGATTTTCTTAAGATATACAATATTATATTTTTTCAATAAAGTATAAAGCCGGTTTACTCATATTATTAAGCAAAATAATAAATACACATATGTACATACATATTCGATTTATGATAGGAGTCGTTTTTGACAAATTAATTTTGTACACTAGTGAAAGATGCATCTAGTTAGACAACAACTATCAGTTATTACTAAATTATTCTTATCTCCTTTCTCTTCTTCCATTCTGAAGGATATATGAAGTTTATACTTTTATGTATATATATGATCCAATTAACAACTATGCTAATAGTATACTAACTGAATCCCAAATTTGTTTCTCATATATAACAAAAATGTAGACATTTAACATTATGTCTGCACCTTAGTTTAGAAATATCATCACAGACACGAGAACAAGATCCCGCATTATAAATTCGTTTTAGAGACAAGCTCATACCATTCTACACAATATGCATTTTTATATTTAAACAGGTAGAATCCTAAAACAAGTTTATGGAATCTTTCCTAGCGACTGACATAAGATAAACTGTGGTATTCTCATAACCTACTATCTCTGTGTAACATAAACACGCCCGGTATTTTGTTTTAATATGAATGGGATAAGTTCCACGCTATCCGTGAAGGTTGTATCTTTTTATAAGTAGAGTCTGTTACTTAAAGGCACGCATATTTTTCTAAAACTCTTTTTTGTTTGGGTTTCTAGAAGATACAATGTTTGTACAGAAGAAGAACGGAAATTATATCTCGTACCACCTGTATGGCCCCTAGAATAGGACATTGATCAATTTCAAATTTATTTTACCTTTATGTTGTTTATAACTGTTGTTTTTTGTTAATTAAAAAAATATGTCTCTTGTACTGATTCATATTCTGCTAAGAAAATTTCTTGAAAGATAATAGTAATATAAAATTAGGAACACGCCAAATAAAGTAACAAAGGCGTGACTTTGATCAAAGTAATATCATGCTATGACATGATGAGGAACATAAACTTTTCAAAATATTGTTTCAATTAGTAAAAATATAACAAAGAAAAACGTGCATTCAAAAAATAGCAATTTATAGTGCTTAACTTCAATTTTGTTATGAAATTTAAACTCGGGTTTGTTTGGTTGGTTCATGTTTTAGTTGATGTTGGCAGAAGAACAACGACGGCTTGTTTCTTAACAACAGATTTATCTTCATCGACTCTGAATATTTAAATATCCTTCGTCATATTTGATTTCATCCCCTCGACTACTATCTCGTCTGCAAACAAACTTTTTCAGTAAGGCATAGATATCTATAAATTATATACCATCATTTTCCTCGCCCTTCAATTTGATATCTTTGTGCTTGGTCGCTTCGGTTTTAGGAATTGGGGAAGCTCTGATATTCTGTAAATGTCCTACTCTGTGTTGCATTATTTGTCGGAAATTGCCAAGATATACAAGTCTTTTTTATCTTTAGAAGAGTAAAAGTATCACACATATGATACTTTTACTCTTCAGGATATTGCAAATTTAGTCCCAGACTTGTACATATGTACGTTATATGTAATAAGAATTGACACGTGCAAGCAGGACATATTGGTGTCTGCCCTTCTTTTTAGAGGAAGCCATCTTACAGTATACATATTTTGAAGAAGGCTAAATTATAATTACACGGAACGATAAAAGTTTTTGTTAGTTAATACATGTGGGTGCAAATTAAGAAAATTAGACGCGTCGAGAGCCACAATGCGGCGGCTGACTGTAATTGTGGCGGAACGATAATTGGATTCCGATCGACTTACCCTTCGCTATTCTAAACAATTAACAGAGGGGCATTACAAAGGCGATATAATGCTTGAAGACAATTATACACACACAAAACTATACAGCGACAATTCCAGTGATAGTCATACAAGCAATACAGCTTAAAAGTGCAACTACTACCCGCCAGACATAAAAAATGACACCTACACTATAAAAACAATGGGGAAACCAATGCATAGACAACGTTATGGAGGTTCATTTCATGCAACTATTAATTGAAATTACTGCTCTGACGAAATGGGCAAATATCTTTCGGCAATTTGATACCATAATAAATACACTAACACGTCTAACATTTCAACTTTACTATCATGCATCGCTTTTTTGCTCCGAAAGGTACCAGTTTTAGAGTGAAAAAAGCGTTATAGATAGAAAGTTATATATAAATGTAAAATAAAACCTAGTCTATGAACATGTATATGCATATAAAAAGCATAATTAAATTACTACTCTTCTTCTAATTAGAGCAGAAACAGGGGCCGCTTAAGTCATATCTTATATATTTTATATGAATGAAATATAAAATAAAATGGATCCTACAAGAAACTAAAGTGACAACAGTGTTTCATCACCTACCACAATGTCCTCTATATGCCGAATTCTCTACTACAGCGTGAAGCAGTTAGAAGTTACCAAAATGTAAAATGTAGGTAAAGATACGGAAAATACTTTCATCTGCGCTTAGATAGCAGATATTATTGTTTTTCTTAAAAATTAATTGTATATAGAAGATATAAATAGATTAATATTATTAACTTCTGAAAACAAAATTTTGTGAATGCTATGACCACAACAGCTACTGGCGTTAAGTTTCCAAGAATATACACATAATTCAACTTTTAGATTATCATTGGAATAATGGAATATTCACTCATTATTTAATTTGCCAAGGATAAAATCTGAAATATTTACACAGCAGAAATTCAATTGCATAACTCGTGAGCGGTTGCTAGCAGGATGCCATATATTAATTAGAAACTGACGAGTACTAGAACGCCAACAAGCTAATAAGCTTCTTTGAATGTTTGCTATTTAACGCAAAATAACAGCGTTACATAATTTGAATTGCTGAGAAGAATTCTCCGCAGTTTAAGATTAACAACGGTGCATTATTAAGTACTCGCAAAACTCTATATTTAAATCAGTGCCTTTAACGTGCGTGATAATCTTTACTGTTGCTGTAAACAATATTGTTACGAAGAGAAATCGAATCATTTTAAAGTGCAAGTTTGTTTTTAATCTTGACACAATATATTTGAGACCGTTTTCGATGTCTCGCACACCGCAGTATGTTTGTCGACTAAGTAATCTGTTTCAATTTTGTTAGCTTGCCAACAAAATGAAAAATGCTTCGCACTGCGTATGGCAGATGAATAAATTTTTGTAAAACAATAAATACTCCTATTTTTGCGCTTACGTAATGATATGCATTTTTTTCTTTTGGAAATATACAGATTAGTCGGGCAGTTATCTAGAAATAGGTAGCGATCCAATGAGTACGAGTGAATAGAGCGTACATACATATGTGTTAATATTAAACAGACGAGTGCGGCGATCCCTTGAGCGCGTGACTAGCAACAACGCAAGTGATCGTTCTATCGCCAAACTCTTCTGTTTAATATGCACACATATGTACGCTCTATTCACTCGTACTCATACTTAATATTAATTTGAGGTCATATGTGGTTCACTATTTTTCTATTCATAACTTATTGCTCTTTTAGAATTTAATAAAAAAATACCATATGCTATTTGAAAAAAAATGGAGTTGACCTTGCTATGACCTTTGTGTCCTTCTTTATAGTGATAACAGTAGCGCCATGAAATGAGCCACTTCATATAGTTAAACTTTTGTCTAACGCTTTTCTTCGTAACACTAATGGTTTCGATGATATTACAGTGGTACACTTTAAATGGACCACATTGTATTGCCAATCTAGAAACAAACAAATTTATTTATTCCACAAGAATGTTAATGTCCTATACCTAGTGCACACAAAGAATTATACAAATACATTAATAGGGTAGGGCTTGGATAATTGAACAGTTTTTAATGCTTAGAAATACATGTTTACAATTGTAGAAGTCAAGAAAGAGGAAATCTTTACCGGTTAAAAGAAATAAATACTCTTTTGTTTGTCTGTATGGAGTCATGGAATGAAGTTTTTCCAAGTTCGAGGTTATTGCAATAAAAATTGTAATTATCAAGTGTATTGCAATTCTGATTGCATACAGTCATCGACATACATACAATTTATCAAACTGTCTATCCAAAATTCTTAGTAATATCGTAGGAAATACCGAATATAACCTAAGAAAATCCTGGGAATTTGTTAATTTCATGAGCACTGGAAAAAAATGGAACTCAATACAAAATTATAGCAGTGAACTAAAAAGCGAATTCATCTGGGCTGCAAAACTTTGCTTAGATTCAACCTATTTTCAATATAATGACAAAATATACAAGCGAATTTTCGGAACACCAATGAGCACTCCATTTTCTGCTGTAATAGCATATTTAGTAGTGGAAGACCTAGAGCAAGATCCACTAAACAAATTAAACTGTCATGTTACAATTTTGTAAGCGGTATGTAGATTATCGTATATGTTACACACCGATTGGTAAAATTGATGATATTTTACACACATTTAACTCATACCATGAGTTAAATGATTTGAAAAAGAAAATCAAAATTCCGCACATTTCATTAATATAAAGATAATACATAAAAACAATTTGGCACATTAAAGACACTAATAATAGTAGACATTTAAACTATTTTTCAAATATTTCGGTACATTTAAAAAAGCGTAATTAATAGTTTAGTTGATTTTTAAGGGCTATTAACACTCTGATTTTGGAAAAGAAAATTTAAGAAAAGTTAGATCAATGTAAAAAACAACAGAAGCTTAGGACCTCTGGAGTTGAACGAATGTATTCATTCCATGCAAAGTCAAAACAGGACAGAAGGATGAATAATAAAAACCTATAAGCGTATGGAACTAGAAATTAAAATATTTATAAAACAACAATATATACCACAGCAAAAGCTTTCAGACCAATTTTCATGGGAGCATTCTCAACACGATCTTGGTGATATTGCTGGAAGAACCAATGTGCGTATCGAGCAGGAAAATATTTCGCGCTTGCTATACATACAGTATCTAGCAAGTTGGAAGGTATTCTTCACAGCAAAAAAATTGCTCTAGGAACATTCACAGACGTCAAAGTGGATCTTGAGAACACAGCCCTAGTGCCAATTAGATGTGTAATCGGGAAGAGCACGTCTAATAAGTTTTATGTAGGTGAATTCGCAACATGTTGTTCTCTAAACTAGAAAGTGTACACGTTTGTCTTCAAGAATAAGTACTCTCTCCCTGGCTACGGCGCTTAGTAGTGAATATTTCTCTACAGAACCTTCATAAACCAGGAGACATGATCCTTGGCTAAGCTGATAACATAGCAATTATAGCAACCGCTAGATTTGACGGCCCCGTCTCCGAAATAATAAAAGGTGTCTCAAAGTTTATTGAGACGTGGTGCAAAGGGAAACAGCTGGGGATAACATTTGCTCGAAGACGGATCTCCTACGACGTAAATGATCTGTACCTGATTGGTGACTAACTAATGCCTGGATGAGAAATATTTCCCTAATAGTCATCAAAGCTATTAGGGTTGTATATACAACGCCAAACTTTGCTATGGAGATACTGCTACACATCTTTCCTCTACATATGCTAGTAGAGCTATGGGAATTAGGACTTAGATTAAAGGTGAACAAATAGATAGGATAAACAAATAGCGAACGCTCCTCAATTATATTGAATCTACCTTTCGCTTACATACTAAACATGGTGACGCATACAATACATAAAATTTTCTGCTTCACCAAACCTCTTGATGTTGTTGCTTCACATAGAAAGGAGTGAAGCAGTGGAGACTATGAGGTAAAGATATTAGTGGCTGGTAGTATATTCAGATGAAGTTAAGATTTGCCAGCAAATCTGATTATAGAGTATGATCGACGAGCAAAGGATAAGGAAAGCCTTGGAGTTAGGAGCATGCATATTACAAACAAAAACGTATGATATAAGTAAAATATAAATAATAAATAAATTTATAGGACTAGAACTGGAGTGTGGAATAACCTGGGAGGCTATCAACCACGAGGTAAACACAATATTAAAGCAAAATTATTTTCAGGGGGAGCTACCCAACACCAGGACTGGGAATCGACTGGCCTGCAGCACAAAAAATCCGAAGCAGGATACCCAGAAAATTACCCGGCGCTGCCACCCAAAAATTCATATTTCCAATAGCCTCCATATTGGCATCACCGCAATAATGCTAACGCCATTTGTACATATTCTCAAAACACAATAGGTACAGCGCGCTACAATTTATAAATTTCAAGTTGTTTATTTTATTTCATTCATATTTTATAACATCTTCAGTCTTTTTCTGTTCTTGTTCTTAAAAATATTAACTTGCATACTTAATCAAAGGATTCGGTTCGCTTTCTACATATGTAAAACCGCGTGACAAAGTTTAGTTGATTTTCTTGTTTCTTTCTTGTGTTTGAAACCGTCCGCTACATTTGCCACATTTCCAAAAAATGCTCGTAATGGATACCTACTACCGTTTTAAGTTATCCAATCACCCTAGGATTGTTGTGAAGGTAGAGCGATTCTTGTTTGCATTTTACACCTTTAGTAAGTTTATAAAACGAACTTGCACAGTGAATATGAAAATACTATACTAATTGAGAACCTGGAGAACGCTTGTCAACTGTATTCAACCACTGACAGGTGCACCTGTGTCTTATAGACGTAGTTGCAGTCTAGTTTGGTGTTGATATTATGTTCACATTTTTACTACTAACTAAACTTAGCAGTTAACCAGTTGTAACACATCCTACTATATTATCTATTTCTTCGGCCAAGCTATATAATACATATTCATGCTACACAATACTGACAATTTATTTTTATTTCGTCGGAATGTTTCTTTGAGATTTATTATAGCATTGCTCTTTCCATTCTCAAGAAGTGAGTATAGGTCTATATATCGTTTTCAATAAACCATTGACTAATCATTTATGTGAAGAAAACCATTAGGCAAGAATAACAACAAAGCTGCATTTCATTCAAATTTGGAACTGACCCAGTTTTGGAGCAGGCAAACGTACATGTAATTTAGATTTCTGAGTGTTGAAATTTTTAAATTAGTGTACCTACTCAAATTGTGAATGGCAGTTTATCGTTTCGAGTTTTAAAGTATTATTGAATGACTATTTATAGCAACATAAATAGAGAACTATGCACCTTTAAGTAGCCGATTACGTTGATGTGTTCACATTGCAAAATTATTACTACACATAAATCTTATAAGAGTACAGCTTACAATTAGTAGTTCGAATTACACAACGCTTGGAATTTGCGTTAAATGGCGAACTCACAGACAAGCTTATTAGTTTGTATTCGCTGGAGAGTATTCTTCAGCTTCAACTTAATACACAGGGTTCTAATAACGTGAATACACCGCATCTACATTGTTGTATAATTGAATTGTATAGCAACATGAAATTTCCGTTTTAACGGGATTTTGGTGGCAATATCGTTAAAACTTGAAAACGGATATTTGTTTGTTTTAATTTCCATAATTCAGAAGCATATAATTATCTCGATGTATGTAATACATTGACGAATTATTCAAAAGATACGAGTAGCATCCAAATGAAACCCATTTGCAATTGTTTTCTCTCTTACTAAACAACGCGAAACTGAATTCTTGTTCGTAACTAAACTAGTTAGAAATCTGTTGATGTTCCAAATTGCCCTGAAACTCTTATAATTACATCTCAAGTTAGTTCGATACACTTTTGTATCTGACGTCCCAAGTCAACTTAAAGCAGGAGTCAAATTTTCTAAAGTACGTATAGGTATGTAATACATTTTTTAATCGCCAGAAATTCTAAAATCATATATATTTTACCAAGATGATACACAGTTCGAAATTCAGCACGTGTAAATATTGTAGAGTAGGTGGTAAATTTTTTCGAGTAAATTATGTTGTGTAAATTTTACTCTAGTATTTACTCTACGAACTTATTTACTCTATACAGTACACTGTTGGACAGTTTACAACATAAACATACGAATTAGTGTACATTTTACACTAAATCAAAGAAAACAATAAAGTAGAGTAGAATAAAGGTACGTTCATACAGCCAGCGATGCGCTGCAATGCTTTGCTAGGCGATATTTAATCGTAAGCAAACCACCCCCGAAGTAGCAACGCATGGTATAACCAAGTATAACAACGCATCGCGCCAAATAGCTCGCTATATGAATGCATACATTGAAGATCACTTGTTTGAATTCATGGCGTCACCCATCGCGCCATTGCTGGCTGTGTGAACGTACACCAACTCTAATTTTGTATACGTAGTTAACCAGTTGTAGTGTGAAGTGAACTGTCCCCTCTCCCAATCTTTAGATGTTGCGTCATATTATCATCATTTAGGTATAAGCAGCCGTTGTAGAAGTTAGTTCTGACCTGTAATTTTCGGGTAAGTACCTACTTATGTATATACTAATTACATAAATATTATAGCTTATATTATATGTACCTATATACTTCAATTATAGTTGTGATAAAAAACATTATGCATATTATATTTCGTGTATTTACTACAATGTACTGTACTCCTATGTAATATATCCTCATGTTTCGAATAAACAAAAAATTAAATAAGCCAATTCTATTTTTTCCCCCTATTTTACTTTGCTCAAATGTAAATTTCAATAGTCTACGAGTACCTATAATGCATACGTAAATTTACTCTAACTACTAGTAAAGTTGACTCTATTCAAAATCAAAATAGAGTGAATATTTTCTTCACTAAGCTATATTAAATTTGATAGAGTAAATATTTTTAACATTTGGCAAGATTAAAATGTACTCTACGGTTTACTCTTTCTATCGTGTGGATATTTTACACTAAAAACAGTAGGACCTATATACACACTAGCTAGATTAAAAAATTCAATCTATTCTTCGAACTGTGTATCTACAACTAAATTAAGTGTCGTCTTCTGTTCAATTCAAGCCTGTTAATCTATTAGTTTTGAAAATACTTATTACTCAAGTTCGCCGTTTTATGTAACTTTGACAAAATTTCTGACCATGTTTACAATTGTTTAATTCAGAAGAAAATAAAGTTTCCTGAAATAGTATTTATCTTAACTCAAAATATAAATAATAAATTTGGTACGGCGTTATTCAACACTTCAAATCGTTAGTGTACCACGTACAACCTAGTTGTTTGCTTGTATATATTTCTTTCGCAGATATAACAATATTTTCTCCATTTTCATTGTACCCTTTCAAAACAAATATCGGTAACCATAAATGTGTGCTATTTTACTAGACTCGCTAATATGACTATAAGAGTCTTTCCTAGGGACATATATTTCAACTCAAATCTTTAAACTATATAATATGTGGAAATATTTATTCTGACTCTACATCCTTCACAGTGTGCTAGATTTTAGTGTATATTAATACAATCCAAGGTATCCAGATAACTAAACTTGGCGAATTCATTACACATTCCAGCGGCTTACGCATGCAATTTTGCATTTAATTTAAATTATAATATATATTATTTATTATACCTACAATATTCACTATAGGACGGTTAGGTAGGAGTCTTAGACAGCCATGTCCTATTAATAGACATGTTTTTTTTTTAATGTGTGGTGGGTGCTTAGTTGCAGTGACTCCGTAAGCTGTATTACTTGTCTGGCTATCACTGCAACTCTTGCGGTGTAGTTTGGTGTGTGTAAGTTGTGTTCAAATGGCTTTGTGACAGCAGCATATCGCCTTTTATGATGCCGCGCTGTTAATCATTTTGCTCCTAACAGCGAATGGCAAGTCTAGGCAAGTTTAATGCAAATAAGTCAGCAGTTAATCGTTCTGACGGTCGTTCCATCATCCGTTTGCTGTGCCTTTGTCCAGTTACATGGTTCCAACATAGTAGGGGTTGTTTTATAATCCACTCATTAATTGCACCAGGTACTGCATTCTTTGTGATCTGCAGCCTTATTGCTCGCTTTATCCCTGTGTCCCGGTACCCGCACCAAGGTGACCTTATTGTTCCTGTCCAGAACAGTTAAGTTTTGCAGACATGCCCATACTAGTTTAGAGGCTATACAATAAGATGCTAGAGCCTTTAAGGCTGCCTGACTGTGAGAGAGGATGCAGATCTCCTTCCCTCGTGGTTGTCGACGCAGACTCTCACTCGCACAGGTTTGTATGGCACATATTTCTGTTTGAAATACCGTGATGTATCGCCCAAGTGATTCACATAGCTTGTAACCCTGGCTTTCCTCATAGACACCAACGCCGGAATTAGTACCCGCTCTTGACTCATTTCCGTATCAGTGTTAGGTTTTCAATTTTTTTCCTTCACTATTTTTCCATTCATCCCAATTCAAAAAAACTTTGAAGGGTTTAAGTCCGATAACTCTCCTACATTGTATGTGGCAAACACATGCCATGTTTACAGGTAACACCGCAATGCAGAAACCACTTCTGTCGAGCCTCTAACAGCCATTTCTTTGTAATTGTACAAGGTGATTTGATGCGAATAGAAAGCGTTATCCACCTTGCCCTTGAAGTTTTTAATAAAATTCCATATCACATATTTTTGATGTGTAGCTTTATTGGATACATTATCACGAACGATAAATTGAAAAAAATGAATGTAATGTAAGTGCGTTTTCTACAGATACTCCTCAGATATTTATATCATGTGTGTACATATGCGACCCTTTATACTGATAGGGAAATTTCACATCGACTCATTATGTTTCCATATAATCCTATATGAATATATGAACAAAGTGCCACATCGCTTCGTCGAGAATCGAGCGCTGTTAAGTCACTAGACCCGACTGTGCCCGACTTGCCGCGCCTCCCTTCCACGATACGTACATTTTCTGTACTGGCAACTATGCTTGTTTCAATGCACGGTGTTTTCGGCCTATGAGTCCATCACGTATTTCCCTACCCGTATATGATGTTTATATATTTTTCGTTACTTGTTCAATATTATTAATATATGTATTTTTTGACCTTTATGTACTTATCTTTTAATTCCTGATTTATTTAGATAATTTTGTTGATAGACATGGCAATTTATATTTATATTATTAGTAATTTGACACATATTAAATGTCAATTTCTTCCACTGAAGAAGTTATTTAACGAAAACATATTATTATATGTTATGGAACAAATTGGTATTTAATTATTTATTGTTTTATTGACCTCTAAGTGGAAATAAATCAGGAATTAAAAGATTTGTTCAATATTCAAAATTTGTTAAATATTGCGGAAACCGCTTGCCTTAAGTACAAGAAACATAATAGGTACTTGCTCTTATTTAGTCCACTTGATAGAAATATGTAATAACATAATTTTGACAACTTTCATGTGTAATTTCTCTCTGACCTAGCTTGTATATTTCAAACAAATTTTAAAACATATATCTAACTGACCTACACACTCTTCAACGAACAGCTGTTAGCAATATATTACCACTTTTCACATATATACATACATATACAGTCATTCACGGAACTGGTTCGTTAGAGCTTTTTAGTGTTCTTGAAATCCAACATTTCTGAAAACTTATAATTATAACTGATAGCATTTGAGCTCATCAGCAAAATTATTTACGTCATTGTACCACTTCCGGTGTACTGGAAGTTGACGTCAACTTTCTTAATTTAAATAGCATGGTATACTTTTTATGAGTTTTTTGTATCGGGCATAAAATTCCGCATCAAAACTTACTAAAACACCCTATGTCAAAAATCAAGCCGTTTTTGAGTTATTAAAATTTTTTCAAATATAGGGCCAATTGCAACGTTATGTTCAAAATTCTGTATTTCTGAAGGCATTGCAGCTAAAGATCTAATATTTGGCATGTTATTAGCCGAAATTGCATACATCAAATTTACGTCCTAAAATTTATCATAATTTATACAGGGTCGTCCAAAATTAGCGTTCATTTCAACCAAGTTTACATCGAAGAAAGTCACTTTTTTTAAACGGAACACCCAATATATTATTGCATTTTTGAATACACTTAATATATTTCCTTATTAAACATATTAGCTTGTATATTTTACGGTTTCCGAGTTATAAGTACTTTTCGGGTGAAAGTCCGAAAAATATGCTTTTTAACGAGTTTAAAATCTTAGTAATCCTTGAATGTCAAAATAATTGATATTGAATTTGTACTATAAATACACATAGATTATATCTGTTAAGCAAAATAGCAAATGAAATATTTTACAGAAAAGTAACGACATTTTAGGTTTATTTTCCATTCATGGAGAATGTAATAGGATTATGAATAGTACATGTACAGTATTTGACGACAGATATCTAAATTTTTGCAAAGCGGTCTAAAACAATATCTTTACAAAAACTCAAACAAGAAAATTAAACAAAATAGCGTTGCAAAGGACAAAGTTCAATATGATCAGATCACGATGACATATAAAACACACTTAACTTATTCCTTTCCAAACCTTTTTTGTTTAAGATTCTTTTTGGCTTTTTGTATTGATATTTTTTGGGTCATTTTGCATAAATGTGGATATCTGTCGTCCCTCGACATGTACTACTCACAATTCTACTACAGTCATCATGAATGGAAAATAAATCTAAAATATCCTTTCTTTTCCGCAATGTATTTCATTTGTTATTTGGTTGCCAGATATCAACTATGTGTATTTATAGTATAAATACAATATCAATTATTTTGACATTCAAGGATTACTGTGATTTTAAATGCATTAAAAAGGCGTATTTTTCGGACTTTCATCAGGAAATCTCTAATAACTCGAAAACTCTAAAAGATCGAAGCCAATAAGTCTAATAATCAATGATAGAGAATTATTATGTGTATTCAAGAATGCAATAATATATATGGTCCTATCGACGTAAAGTTGGTTGAAATGAACGTTAATTTTGGACGACCCTGTATAAATTATGATAAATTTTAGGACGTAAATTTGATGTATGCTATTTCGGGTAATAACATGCCAAATACGAAGTCTTTAGCTGCAATTCCTTCAGAAATACAGAATTTTGAACATAACGTTGCAATTGGGCCTATATCTGAAAAAAATTGAATAACTCAAAAACGGCTGATTTTTGACATAGGGTGTCTTAGTAAGTTTTATTAGCTCGACATAAAAATATACCATGCTATTTAAATTAAGAAAGTTGACGTCAACTTCCGGTAAGCCGGAAGTGGTACAAGGGCGTAAATAATTTTGCTGATGAGTCCAGATGATATCAGTTATAATCACAAGTTTTCAGAAATGTTAAATTTCAAGAACATCAAAAAGTTCTAACAAACCAGTTCCGTGAATGACCCTGTATATCGAAGCTAATAGGGTGCTCTATAAAATACTACTGAAATTACAAACGTGTTTTAAGCATTCTGTTCTCGGGTCTTTTAAATAAACTAACATTTATATATGGCGCAATATATTTTCTCAATATACCATATATGTATATTAAAAGCACAACAAAGGTATGATCGCTATAAAGGTATATGCTCCTTCATTACCGACAAAAGCGCACAAGTTACTTCATGCAGCGAGTTCTCCTGTATCAAAGAAAAAGCCTGATATATAAGTAACGAATGTGAACAAAGCAAAGCTTAATTATACTGATAATCTACTTACTTAACAAAAAATCAAAACAAGCCCATAAACGCATACACCGCATTTTCTTATAAAGGAAAATATTGGTCTTTCTGAATAATATGAATGATTATAATACGATCTTGTTTACTTTACTTACTAGATTTTCCTTAAAATATATGTATATCTGGTCCATTAAATAATATATCTGGTATTTATTATTATCATATTAATTTTTTAGTATACTTGCATTTCTTAATTTCCAACGGTTTCAAAGATGCTAAAATATATTGTTTATAACAAATCAGAGGAAGTGGTAAATGAGAAGTGAAAGTCCTGCCTAGGTCGGCGGTATATATTGTAATCTTACTCTTGAGTTGGGTCAATATACGTAGTTTGAAGGACGGATCACATTAGCACTTCCATTCTATAAAAATATTAATATATTTCGTATACAGATTTGTTCATAGGTTCATCAAATTAGGTAATTATCTATCTACACCGGTGTGTATAATAGTTACTTTTCAAATACAGACAATAACGCTAGATGTAACTACATAGAGGTAGTATAATATGAAATATCTTGTTCGAGCGGATGTAATGCAGAACGGCGTAATTAACTTTTAAAACAATTGTTATCCTCAAACTTTCAATGAAAAGCAAAGAGAGAAATTGAATAAAACATTTAGTTTTGTCAAAAAAAAAATAGCCATTGTTGATGAAATAAAGATTTCAACGCCAATCGTTAATATATAATGTAGATGCAATATTTAGGATTGTCCGAAGAATACTAATGCTAGAAATTTTAAAAATATTTCTTATATTTAATTCCCAATGAAAAATATTTCACCTTTGACTTAACTTTTGATTTATTAGGTAATATAAATTAAAAAAATGTTAGATGATTATTTTACAAGGAATTATTGATTGATTGATTGACGATTGTTGTTTCTCTTACATATTTTGCCTTCCTAAAATACTTCTAACTCCAGAACTATAAACTTATGTAAACACATTTTAAATCCGAAAATGTTTACGAGGCTCTTTTAATTTGTGAAACTCTCCTGAAACGAAAGGTGAATTGATTTAAACATGTATAGTTCAAATGAATGTATTCACCCTGTTATCTCTAGCATAGGAATGAGGAAAAATTAGATGACTTTTTTTAAATTGAACATCCTGTATATATTTTTAATTTTTGAAGTCATCATAATGAACTGCAATGAATGATTTCAACGACTTATAATGCTTATGGCCTAAGTGGTTGATTACATTAATTACGGAGGTTAATACTATGAGGCTATGAAAACTTTTATCAAAATTACTGTTACAGTTTAAGGTATTAAATATTCGAAATGTTCTCCATTTACCCGTTCGAAATAACCTAATATAGTAAAACTTTTCTCTAGCTTTTCGTAAAACTTGAGGTGAAATATTCCTCATTTCTGTTTGTATCTTTAGTTTGAGGCTATCAACTGGCTGGCTTTAGCATACACTTTGTATTTGAGATTCCCCCATAAAAAAATCCAACAGTGAAAGGTGTGGCGATATATTTGGCCAGTAGCACTTCTTCGACCTATCAATTAGGAATCCATAAGGTCCCACTTAAATAGTTTCTTAAAAATACAACAAAATGTAGTGTTGCCTCATCTTGCTGAAACCAAATATTAATACAAACAGTAATTCTAGTAAACTTTTTCATAGTCTGATAGTCCTAATGCCTGTAATTAATGTAATCAACCACTTAGGTTATAAGTGCTATATATCGTTAAAATCAGTTCATTAAGGAGGCTTCACAAATTAAAAAATATTCAGGGCGTTCAATTTAAAAACGTCATCTACTTTGTGCTGCACTTACATGTACACTTCCATTTTCATTTAGAAGCCGTATCTTAGAAATTAAAAATTGAGGTATTCTAGCAATTTTAATTTTTTTCCATGAAACTCCCAGAGAACAAAATTATTTTTTCAACGGTACTATATATGTGAACATGATTGACATGAATATAGTTAGTTCTTATTTTAAATTTAGAGGACTCATTCAGTCATATACTAACAAAATACACGTATGTATGAGTTGTTTGAAAATATAAGCGAATTATGCAGTTACAGTAACAATTACAGTTATATTATAAAGAAACTGTTTATTATGGTTACGTGGATATTTATGAAAGTAAAACTGGAACGCAAATACAATTACATTCTACCTTCAAAGTAATTAGATGGCTCCAGCTACAAGTACATATCCAGTTCTAAAACCGAATTAAATTCAATTATGTGCTCTGATTTATAAGTACACGTAATAACTATTATCCAACATTTTCAATATTCGGGTGTGACTAACAACGTAAGCTTTCAAGGCAGGTTTCATTCTGGTAAACTGCCGATTTACTTATACAACTATTTGATAAACATTACCGGTACCGATTCGATAAAAAATTATATTCAAATCTAATAGTATACGAGTATGAAGGAAGTTTCTTTCAAAACTGACTGGACATGCAATGTTCAGCCTTAAATGCATATATGTATGTACATATTTCTATAGAGGTTGTTATGGTAATACTCATATGTATGTATATATAGACACGAACATAAACAGAAACCCGAATCGATAGTGGAATCACGTTCGATATGCGGCTTGCTTTTAATAAAAATGGAATCTTGATTAATATGCCATTAATACACATACTATGTACGTATGTATATATAAGAACGAAGACAACACAAACACTGAAGTAGATTTGTTTATGTAATAGCACGCCACCACTTTAAGCAAAACGTAGGGTGACTTTCCTAAATTATTTATTAATGCTGTATAGGAGCACAGGAGAGCATTGTAGTTATGTGGAATAAAGTGATAATCGATGAAATTGGTAGACCGAAAGCACTCACGCACCAGCAATTTTGGCTTCCCCTTGCTTGCCATAAGAAACGTAAGAGTTAGTATTAAAGTTCGTCTAGAAAGTACTAAACTAAGCAATAGAAAAATATTTGTTGTGTATATAACGTACAATATTTACATTAAATAATGTTATGAACTGGCGCTCGGAAGCGCATTGGTGTGGAACCACCGAATTACGTTATCCTATCTATCCTATTTTGTTTTTTAATTATCCTTTGCTTGTTCAAGTTCTGTATGATGTTCACTAATAATTTAATTCGCTTATTCTTCCCTATCACTTTTGTTAGTAAAAGCAATTATTCTACCATCTGCTTCATTTTTCACTACTATCATAGATTCCGCCGCATCACTATTTACTGTTACTAAAACTTCAGCTTGAGCAAGCCTCTATGGCCAAAATGGAAGGAATAAACATGAAACCCAAAACAACCTTAACAGGGGAACCTTCAGACAAGGAAAACCCTGAAACAACAAAAGCAGAGGAAGGCTCATTCAGCCAAGACACTGCTACCCAACTGAAGCTAACTCAGCAAGAGACAGAGGGAAGTGGTAATACCACAAGCCCAGCAGATTCTGATGCTGAGATGAAACAGGTAGCTACGGGAATGGATCGCCTGAAGCTAATAAAACCTAAACTCTCCGGTGCACAGAAACGGAGAAGGGCCATACAAGCTGCGATTGCTGCTGGGAAGCTATAAGACCCAGGAAACAACGGTCAAACCGAAGTTCGAAGGAACAAGAGGGAGAACCGTCAACAAGTCAGCAGAAAACCTCTAAGAGAGTAAGATCGGAGGAAGTACTCCATCTTCAACGAAGAGTCAGCCGACAAAGATGAAGAAGTCAGATAGCGGCAAACCTCTTAAGGTAAAACCCAGTGCGTCTTGTAGCCAGGACACAGCTGGGGCAACCTTTAGTCAGGCCTTAACCGCTACTAAGATGGCTGTAGTATTGGATAAATACCCAGAGGAAAGATTGTCAGAAGAACAATCTAAAAATCTGCAAATGGCAATAATGGGGGAGATATGGAAGTGCAAGCCACCAACCGCACCCCAATTTAAGAACAGCTATGCAGAGAAGGGAGTCGTCTACTTCACCTGTGGAAACGAGAAATCGAAGACATGGCTAATGGAGACTGTTCCTAAACTCCAACTGTGGGAAGGCGTAATCCTGAGGACTGGCGTTGCGAAGGATATCGTCAAAACCACAAAAGGTAGTTGTGTGGGTCCCAACTGAATTCCTGGGGTCTATGGAAGTGGAGAAAGTTTTCCAACTCCTCGAAACCCAGAATGATGGGATAACAACCAAAGACTGGCGCGTCGTATCGAGCAAGGCAGACCCGAAAGGAATAACCTTGGTTCTGAATATCGATGAGGGATCCTTGAAGGTGCTGAATGGCATGGGCCTGAAACCCTATTTTGGATTAAACCAGCTCACCTTCAAGATAATTGGGAGGAAAGAAAAAACCGAAGATGTTGAAGGTAATACAGATAAACCTTCAACATAGCAGGGCGGCCTCTGCTTCCCTATGTAAGCTGCTAGCCTCGGGCAGCATCGACGTGGCCCTAATACAAGAACCCTGGCCGGTTGGGGACCGTGTAGCAGGCCTAGGTGAAGCCAAAGGTAATGTAATATATGATTTACGCTATGGCAGAGTAAGATCTTGCATTTATGTTAAGAAAGAACTACAACCATTAACGCTGCTTAACTTCTGTTCCAGAGATTTAGCGGCCATAAGGCTGAAGTTCTGCACCAGAGGGAGCAGCAAGGAGCTCATTTTCGCTTCTGCTTACCTCCCGTATGATGCACCGAAACCACCGCCAACGGACGAAGTGGAAAACCTGGTGAAGTACTGCGAGGATTCTAACCTCCAGGTCATCATCGGAGCGGATGCCAACTCCCACCACACTGCATGGGGAAGCACCGACACAAATAGTAGAGGTGAGTCACTATTAGAATACATTATCTCTCGAAATCTGGTGGTTTTGAATGATGGTAGTGAACCAACTTTTGTAACACAGAGAAGGCAACAGGTAATTGACATAACGTTCAGCTCCGTGTACATTAGCTCACAGGTTACTAAGTGGTATGTGTCTGAGGAACCTTCTCACTCAGATCACAGGTACATCATACTGGAAATCGCGGGAGTCGATAAAACAGTTGAGATGTACAGGAATCCACGGAGAACCGACTGGGCGAAGTACAAAGAGGAGCTGAGCGATAACATCAAGCAGGTCAGACCAGATATAAAAAATGAGCTGGATATTGAGGCTGCCTCCGAACAATTGCAAGAGGCCATAATAACCTCATATGAAATAAGTTGTCCTCAGACAAAACGAAACTCTTCCAGAGCAGTCAGCTGGTGGAATGAGGAATTGTCATTACTGAGGCAGCGAACACGCAAATTATTTAATAAGGCGAAAAAAACCAATGAGTGGTCTGATTATCGGAACTCACTCACTGCGTATAACAGAGCCCTAAGAAGGGCTAAGAGAAAGTCATGGAGGAAGCTCTGTGAGGATATAGAAAGTACATCTGAAAGTGCAAGACTCCACAGATTACTTGCGAAAGATCCAACAAATCCTCTGGGAACCATTCGGAAACCCACTGGAGAGTTCACGAACACTGGGACAGAAGCGCTGGAGGTCTTACTAGAAGCGCACTTCCCAGGTTCAAAGAATATTTGCCCGAATAGTGGATTAGGCAGTCAAACTCTTGAATGGCCTTTACGAAGACCTGGGAGAGAGGACTGGCGATTAGCTAAAAGGGTAATAACATACAACAGGATCATTTGGGCGATTAACAGCTTTGAGGCGTACAAGTCCCCTGGTCCTGATGGGATTTTTCCCGCCTTGCTACAACAAGGTGAAGAGGCAATAGCATTAGCGCTTTGCCGAATCTATAGAGCCAGTCTGGCGCTGGGTTACATACCATCTGTTTGGAATAGGGCTAAGGTTGTGTTTATACCTAAACCTGGACGTAGCTCATACGCTGAGGCAAAGGCATACAGACCAATAACCCTATCATCGTTCATTCTGAAAACTATGGAAAAGCTGCTTGAGAAGTACCTTAGGGAAACCTCTCTACTAGAGAGGCCGTTACACCCCAACCAGCATGCATATCAAGCAGGTAAATCATGTGAAAGTGCCTTGCACCAGCTTGTGTCGCGGGTAGAGGCAACTTTAAACAATAAAGAAATTGCATTAGCGGCATTTCTTGACATAGAAGGTGCATTTGATAACACCTCATTTGAATCTCTAATAAGAGCTGTCAAAAGTCGTGGAGTAGAAACTACTATCTGTGAGTGGATGGAAGCCATGCTTCACGGTAGGCAGGTAGAAGCGGCATTGGCGGGAGATAAGATGCAGGTGTCAGTTTCCAGGGGATGTCCACAGGGAGGCGTCCTGTCCCCTCTACTGTGGGACATGGTAATTGACGAACTGCTCGCTCTGCTAAACAATGCAGGCTTCTATACACAGGGATATGCTGATGATATAGTGATTCTCACCATTGGTGGGAGTACCAGCATAATTTCAGAACTTATGCAAAGAGCATTAAAGATGGTAGAAGGATGGTGCAAGAGGGAGAACCTTGGAGTAAACCCGGACAAAATTGCACTTGTACCCTTCACCAAAAGAAGGAGACTGGAAGGCCTAAGAGCACCGACTCTATACAATAAGGTTATACAGATTAGTCAGGAGGCCAAGTTCCTGGGGGTGATCTTGGACTCTAAACTAAACTGGAATTCACATTTGGAGAAGATGACTGACAAATGTAAAAGGGTGTTAATAACAACCCGTAGAACAGTTGGAAAAACATGGGGACTCAAACCGCATATGACGTATTGGTTGTATAGTATGGTAGTAAGACCCATGATAACTTATGGCTGCTTGGTCTGGTGGCCAAAAGTTAAGCAGAAGCATGTGATAACTAAACTCTCGAGAATTCAGAGATTAGCGTGCCTATGTATAACTGGGGCTATCAAGAGTATTCCGACGGCTGCTATGGAAACCATGCTAAACTTGCCTCCCCTCCATATCTTTATCATGGGAGAGGCTAGAATGGGAGCATACAGACTAAGGAATACTAGCAACTGGAGACCCCACTATGGGTTGGGGCACACCAGAATAGAAGCAATAGTACAAAACCCAATCTTTGATATGGGGAGCGACATATCAATCACCAGGATTTCCTATGACAAACCCTTCAAGATTTTCTTGAATTGGGATGAATGGAAAAATGGTGAGGGGAGAAAACCGCACGCCCAAAACTGGTATACAGATGGGTCAAGGGCGGGCACTAATTCTGGCGTTGGTGTATACGAGGAAAACCAGGGTTACAAGGTATGTGAACCACTTGGGCGATACACAACGGTATTTCAAACAGAAATATATGCTATACAAACCTGTGCGATGGAGAGTCTACGCCGCCAACCGCGAGGGCAGGCGATCTGTATTCTCTCTGACAGTCAGGCAGCCTTAAAGGCTCTAGCATCTTATTACATAGCCTCCAAACTAGTATGGGAGTGTCTGCAAAACCTAACTGTCCTGGCCAGAGACAACAAGGTCACCTTGGTGTGGGTGCCGGGACACAGGGGCATAGCAGGCAATGAAACCGCAGACCAGCTAGCGAGGGAAGGTTCCCAAATTAAATTCACCGGGCCGGAGCCAGGTCTGGGTATCACAAAGAGTGCAGTACGTGGTGCAATTAATGAGTGGATTATAAAACAACACCAACTAAATTGGAACCATGTAGCTGGACAAAGACACAGCAAACGGATGATGGAACGACCGTCACAACGACTAACTGCTGACTTACTTGCATTAAACAGGACTCAACTTAGGGCAGTGACATGTCTATTAACAGGACACGGCTGTCTAAGAGGTCATCTGCACAAGATGGGGATCTATAAAGATGAACCCCTATGCAGACTCTGCAATGAGGAGGAGGAAACAGCCTTTCATATCATTTTCGAATGCGTGGCACTAAGTCAACGTAGGATTACTTTGCAAAGCGCATTTGATCTACCAGTGGAGAAAGATTTACCAAATAGGCTTCTAAACCTGATCGAGGGAACTAACCTGTTTGAGTAAAACGGAATCAAGGCAGGAATAACACAATAGGCTAAGTGGGCCGCAGTGTTAGGGATAATTAGAGACTGCCCTGCCTTGATAGCAATCAAATCAAATCAAATCAAGCCTCTATGGCAGTATAGTTATTTCAAAACTCTACTTAGAAGACACCACTTTTTACAAACACTTACTTGATTAGCACACTAGTGGTTAATCAAATAAGGTATCTATCAATTAACTAAATTTATTATAGCACAAACAATAACTCCATTTCTTTTGAAAGGTAAGCTTTAATATACCTTTACCACCTCCCAAAATTATGTAGCCACTACTACAGGGTCATTAGGACTCATTTCTGTCAATAACATAAAATCTACATTATCGATCCGTTTCATTTCCCGTTTTCGTTAATCTTCTTTAGTGAGCAGAATACTCAAAAACAGATACCACCACAAAATGAAACAATTACAAAATAACTAGAAGAACCAGTCAGTACTAGCTTCATAATTTGAAGTTAGAGTTAATGTTTTCAGTTTTAGGTTTTGTGCCATTTATTAAAAATAGACAAGTACAAATAATGCGACTGCAGAATACTAAAACGTGTGAAACGTAGTGAAACGTATTACTAGAGCCGCCAGATTTCTCCGAATATAAGTGTGAAGTGTGAGTAAAACTTTACACCGTATATGTAGATTTGCAGATCTACATACATATATAGGTATACATACATATGTATGTATGTATACCGGGAAGGAGAAATCCGGCATTTCTAGTTATTACGCTTTTTGTGATCGATAAATTATGAAATCCGTGAGAGGATCCCTTCCGCGTTTTTCTTTTTCCCATCTCTAAATTACAATAATTAGCGAAGAGAATGTTCATTTGCATATAAATGAAGGTAACGTTGTACGGAACCGTAGGGAGCTCGCTGAGGAGTTTTTTCGTTTTATTATAGTTCTCTGTTAACATTTCAGGTCGAAATGCAGAACGTGCACGTTCGTGTTGTCTTCCAGCAAACTTTCCGAATTTACAGAGATTTAGTATTAAAAGGTTTTACACATAATTCATTGCTAATGTTTCCGGAAGAAGTTGAATAAGCAAGATGGATATTCACATCCATAAATATTTGTTAGCTTAGCTGGCAGCCCGTAGCTTTTGTGGTTAAGTAATCATTAAACAATAAAAAGTCGTGCATAAGTAAAAAAGGATACAGATTACAGTTACCTATATTTGCTGCTGTTCTTTCAGCTGCACAAGCTCGAGTGCAACGAAATTTTTATAAAAGCCGCGTGTTAAAAAGATCATAGGAAGATCATACTAAGCAAGGAAGGAACGGCGGAGGTGAGTACGGATGTGACTCACGGATCCATCGTGGGCCCACTCCTGTGGAATGTACTCTAGGAATGGATGCGCGATCCGGAGCTGACGGGACTAGTACGCATTAATGCAAAACATCTAAACTATCTAAATCAGAGTAGCACATGGATGCGCAATCACGGAGTGGCGCTTGCGCAAAACAAAACGGAGATCAGCATAATGAACGAATATAAGAAATGTGAACACATCGCATTTGTAATGGAAGGAGTAAGACCGGTATCAATCAGAAGTGTAAAGGACCTTGGGGTTGCAATTGATGAGAGAGGCGTTCGGGATCCACGTGGAAGCCGCTGCAAAGAAAACAGAAATGAAGGCAGTTTCTGGCTGCAAAACAGCGTCGATCAAATATATTGGGTAATGGGTAAATGGCAAGCACGTCAATGCAGTCTGTTTCTTGACGTATGTAGGTACGAACAGCACACGGTCTTTTTCGGAGTTATGCAAAAAGATTTGGAAAGGATGAGAACGATAGTTGCATCTATTGTGGGCAGATAGACACGTCAGAATATATCCTCTTTGTTTGTGACAGGTAAAACAAAGCTAGAAGAGCTGCTCAGCTGAAGACCGCATGTGGAATAACCACAGAAACACTAACCATGCTGATGGAGTCTGCGAAGAACAAAGTATCACCTGAAAGATAATGAGCAAGAAGGAAATTGACGAACGGCAGAGATAGCAAAGAGAATGAAACAGATGAAATCAAATAGACAGCTGGCGGTACCTAATGATATATATATACAGGGTGCTTAATAAATTATGGGAAATATTTAAATAAATATTTAAACTGGAGATATTACGTGTCAAATAATGACCATTGACCAAAAATAGCCTTATTCAAAATCGCACCGTTTTCGAGATGGTCTTCAAAGTACCACACATCAAGCTCCGATCAGTACAAACACTTGGCGTGCATAAAGTATTTCCTCTGGCAAAAAAATAAATATGCACTACCTAGAACTATATTTTTGCTTCGTGCAATAGTTAATGGTAAATTAAACAGGATTAACATTTATTAATAAGATTATAATGTACCATTAATATGCAAACATATAATTACACATCAACTATGCTATAATAGTACGGGTAAAGATACATTGTAATTATGGCACGTATATTTACAAGGTGAGTTGTAATTTTCCAAAAGTACAATTTTCCATTAATGATATAATCGTCTATAAAATCACGAGTTCATTATAACGGCAATTTAACGATGCTTTTATTTCGGCTGTGACATTCTTGCTATCCAGATTGATTGGATCGTGAAATACGCCGAATAAATTACACTGTTCCTAAACTACGAAATTGATATTTAACTTGATGATAACGTATTTTAGAAATACAGGTTTTCAATACCACTTTGTAACTTATTGGTCTCTGTCTATACTATTAGAGCGGTTAGGTTGAAAGCACCTCTGACTTCCGAGAGAATCATCCCATATTCGACTAATCAAGATTAATAGAGTAGTATTACGTATTGCGGGGTATAGAACGTTATAAATTATATGTGTTCGATTTATTAATACATAAAAGCTGGTGAACGGTCCAATTTGTTTGATGAAATGGACTATGCTCTCGGAAACATTCAGCAGTTTCAATCGTCAATACTAAGAGGAAAAGCTCCACACAGCTAGTTCTAGTCCAGGCTTCGTATATTACCGGTGATACACACCAGAATTCACAAAATCTAAAATAAACTGACTGTAAGTGTTGCATAACATTTAAATCGAGATATTAATTTAAAAATACATTTTTGCGCATGTGTTACACCCTGGTGCATATACTGCTCTCCCTGTTGTACACTAATAATCACATAACTATGTAGGTATATAGGCATACATACAACTACTAAATTGGCACTATTGGGACTTTCTTAATCGGGGAGTAGAAGTGTGGACCATGTTTATTCAATACAAACAACTGTATGTTGAGTAATCTATTCATCATACGTATGCATATACATAGATAATAACAACTTACAAAATCAATAATTGGACATCTCAGTGCAAAACATACACAAGTGACATTTTAGTGTACTTAAGAAGAACCGTCTCTTGTACTTTAGCTTCCTGATGGCACCGGTGATATTATTTTCCAATACTTATTACAAATAAATGAGTTCAGTTCTACAAACAACAAAATAATACCTATTGAAAAACTTCATTTCGATAATACTAAAAAGCAAACTTAAGTAAACATAAAAAAGAATTAGTTATAAGTAGATTTACAGGAAAAAAAATCTGGACTTTTAAGATTTTGATTTTGTATTTTGAAAATATTGCTGAAGGATATTTGAATGTGCTTAGTTCCTTAGATCAAGTCCAAAAGCTGATTTATAGTATTTTAGTCTAATTGTAGGAATGCTACTTTCATTGTTTTCAGTGAAGGTATTAACTAACGAGAATTACAAGAAAGTACCTCAAGCTACATCTGCTTTTTATAGTTTTGTATTAAATCGTGACGTAACTAATATTTAGGTCTATCAATTTTGTCAATATTGAGGCCCTTTGCTTTCAACAGCTAATGGTAAGTTGACCGGATTTCAATTCTCCAAGAAAAATAGCACTGTCTTTCCTGAGAATTGAAACCCGCGGCTCCTATCATTCTGCCACAACGACAGTCAGCCGCCTAACCACTGCGACTATTGACCTAGATACTGTACAAAAATTTCATCAAAACTATTCGAAGAGTGCAAGTACTGTAAATACATAAGCAACACCGTGTTTAGTTATCACATTATCTTGCACATTGCTTACCAGAAAAGGCATGTTAAGTCAAAACATATCACCAATTGGTTGACTGACGATTTTTAGAAGTTTCTTTAGTTTTCTTAAAAAATACGTCCACCTTCCTTAAATGTAGCTCCTTCTGCCTTTTTAGTTTTACTGGTTGTTTAGCAATTTTGCGAAATATATTTCTAAATAGAATAAGTATACCTATTTTAAATAAGTGATGCACAAAACTTTTTCGGATACCCGAATGAAATATCGTAATTTTCATTAAAGTTCCTGTATGATTCGGATGTTTTTGGCAATAGTTTCGGTCCAAATCATTAAATCGGAACGAAGACATTTTTTAGGTATGTTGTGAGCACGTCTACAGTGCGATTCTACTACAGGTAAATTACCGAATTGAGTGTCGGTGACCCGCAAATTTTGGTTTATCGGATACGTGGTGAGCGTGAACTCTAGTACTGCATCTAACCACGCAATATCCTCCGCAAGCAGGGCATTATGGTATGGGATGCAATTGCACATGGTGGACGTACCCGACTGCTGCGTGTACAGCAGACGACGACGAGTCGCCGATACGTAGATGAGGTGCTACAGCCCATTATGCTTCTCTACGTTTGGAGCCGCCGATGCTCTTGTACAGACCTTTGTGGAAGAGCATCACAGACGAATGCTTCCATAGCCATGATCTGAATCCGACCGAACATGTCTGGGATATGATCGCGCTACAGACGTTATCCCGCTTCTCCGGCTAATATTGAAGATCTAATGAGACGAGTTGAAGCATCATAGTTTGCCACACAGTTACGTACGATGTAACATAAATTTCCAACAACCATCGATTAATACAGAACATATTCTACTAAATAGTACCAAAACCACTATAATCTCTAAAGTGTGACAGATGCTTTTGGAACTGATATATTCAATTTGCTTATATGGGATTCGTGCCCTTATGGAGAAAATCATTAGGTAAACAAGTTATTAATCGATGTCCCTGTTTGAGTTAGCAAATCGTCGCTCAGTTAGCATATCTAGTGCTCTTTATTAGTAATCAGTTCAATTAAAATATGTATAAGATTCGCCAGATGAATAATTTTAATGGTTGTGACGTTGCATTATCTTTTCAACGACAGTTCTTTCTTGTCGTTGAAAAGATAATACACCACTCAAACAAAAACTTACCCCAGACAAAGAACAATAGATAAATCGTGATTTTATTTTTAATAGACAAGAGAATCAAGTAAACCTGTGTGTCCCTCTGTATCCGCGTACGTGTGCTCTGGCGTTCCAGTTAACATGCACGTGCACGCTTATACGTGACGCGCTTTTCTATTACGAAATATTCCGCCCGCGTAATTCTCTTCACCAACAGTGTTCTATAGTTCGTAGTTCTTATATTCTGGTATTTTTTTCCTTTTTTTTTTCATTAGCTTTTTACTTTTCTTTCCTGCGCTTTTTGTTTTTTCTTTATCTCGTTTCTCGTTCCTCTGGAGTACACACTCAGTCATGCAAAGTCGAGTGTTTCGTTTACAGTCAGCATCCCACCTGGAGTTGCGCATAATCCCTGTAGGACTTTATCGATGCAAAGGGGTCTAGCAGGACGGTGGTGATGTATGGCAATTTTAAAGTAGTTTACAAAGTTTTTTGCAAAGGAGAAACGATAAACGAAGCAGTTAAGCAAAAAGTTTGGGCTCACGACTAACTGCGTTTAGGATCGTTCCCAAACGAGAAGAAATGTAAAAGTAAAAAATAGAAAAAGTAAACATTAACTAAACCGGGTAACTTTTAATATATGGAGCTGGGTTAAAACTTATAGTTTCATTCATAGCTACTTTAAGTTTTCGCGAAAGCAGTTCCTTGTACATATGTTTTTGTTGCATTATTTTATGTAAATGAAATTATTAAATATGAATAATTAAAATATTACATTAAGATAATCAAATGCAAATATGTGTACATAGTCTCCTTATCGCTTGTCAGATTAATCTGAAGTAGAATAGGCAAACGTATATTTGGATATATCTGTTCTTTCTCTAATTAATGTATGTTTTTTTGTGTTAATAAAAATGTTGTCATAATCTATGCATACTTTCGCAGTTAATATTAATTGTTTGTTATGTAAATCCAGTTGTACGACATTTTTTAGAAAAGTTTTGGCATGCTTTGGTTCAGTTATATACATCTTTTTACTATTGCATTCTTGTTTCTATCGTCGCTCATTTCTGTAGTTATTTATCATGTATGTAAAAGTAATCAGTAGAACTTATATATTCCGAAGATTCGTTATTGTTAGCTTCAAGTCATTATAAAACACATCACACACTAAGGAACCTATTGAACGCGACAGCTGCGACATACTACGGAAAGCTACGGAAGCTTAAATCAACCTCGCGGTAAAATATTCAAAATAAAGTAAAGTAAAGTTTAAATAGTTTTTGGTTATCCGTTGTTTTCCGCAACACAAGCCAAATAAAATCAATGTAATCCATGCATGTATGTATGTATGTACATTTCCTTTAATTAAGCAAATGGCACGAATATGAATCCCAACACTGATAGATTGTGGATAACAGACACGGTTATGTCAGTATTATATGTATCGTTTTTAAGCTTCGGTTGCTCTCTGATGTAAGCTCAGCAAATATTTCTGTAGATAGGGAGTGAATCATTCAACTACCAGTGTTTATAATTCATTATTCACAGTAAAGCAAATTGGACAAAATATGAAACCAATCCATCCTCAGCAACGCTGCAGTAAATCGCTACCATCTATGGGGATATTACGTATTAGTATCAAAGGTTTTGTTAAAGCTTTACTGATTTTAACAATAATTCGTAATCTGTTTCAACCGTGTTATGAAATAATTCAATAGCAGCGTATGTATTAGTGCTGTAACAAGAGCGGAGGATTGGAAATGAATATACTAATTCGTTTGTTTGAAAATGGTTAGTCATAGAAATCGTAAGCCTATTATAATATACTGAAAACAGAAAAAATAACTATAATCTCTTGAGTAGTTGGAAACTAAATGTGATCAGCTTTTATACGAACTAGGCAGCTTAACATGACATATTGATAAATTACTCTCCAATCTCTTAACTAAATGCATTTATGGCGTACTCGCGTATAATGGCAGGTATCCTTTATGAAGCTTGACTTTCAAACTTTTTTCTCATCTGCTAATGCTGTTTTATAGATACGTAGTAATTAGACCGAGCGAGCTTTGTTGCAACTCAGGTCCAAGTGGACGGATAGCGAAGATTGTGCGAACAGATGTAGTCAATTAGACGCAGATTATTAACGTGACCGGATGCGGTTGCATAAATATTATAATTATGTAGAACGAGACACAACCACTGACAAAATAAATTGCAGCATTTATAGATTTGAAATAGAATGATGCAAAAATAATGAAAAAAGTGTGCAAAAACTTATTATTATTTATGGAGAAAAAGTGACTGCAGAGACCACGTAAATACTACAGAAGAAATATAACATTACCTTACCATCAAATACCTTGCTTGTAAAACAATTTTTTACCATATTTTGCCGGTAAAGTATAATTCTTAATAGTCCAACAATAATTCGCCAGCATATTAAGATTTGGTTTGTCTAGGTACTCCGTTTCCTAATGAAAGTGTTCCTATCCTATTCCTCGCTGCACCGCAAGTTTTCGAGAAGAAATCTAGGTCCGGATGCAAGAAGTGTTATTTTAAGGACATATTACAACCCAAATTTGTATAAGATGTTATAAGATTGTCGAGAATATCACGGTAATTTTTCGTTTTCGAATTTCCCAGAAAACTATAAGTTACTGTTGAATGCTGACCAAGCTGCCTTCTTCAGTATAGTCTTTATACTTTTTGTCATGTATTAGCGATTGTATTTGTGAACCTGTAAATGTTCCTTGCTTAATTTTCACAACACCAATTTAAAAAATGTCTGTTTTAAGTACATTAATCCAGGAATATTGTGCATGGCTCTGAAGATTTTTTTTATTAATCCTAGATTGATATATGTACATATAATATTTCACATTTTTGTATCCAGGAATGAATGATTGAGGCCATTCTTTTGTAATGTAGAATTTTTTTAGCTCTACTATCTCATACATATAGCCAAGCTACAGCCCACGATTAAGTAGAATCATCTTCATATTACCAGAAATTCAATGATTCACATACTGCATATTAAAACCGTATTACCGTTACACAGCAGCACCATTTTTACAGTAATTTTAGAACCATCCATCGAAGTAACCCCATTCATTTGAGTAATCTTCAATACCAACTTCCTAAGAAAACGAATGTCAGTACAAAACACTAAGCCATTTGTTCAACCTTATATTATTTCCAAGAAGATTCCTTTCTTTCAGCTGGTAATCAAGCATTTTACACCATTTTTTTGAATAACTTTAAATCTCGTACGAAATTGTTAAGATCTTCTTGAATTAATACATAAACAGCTTGCGTCAAAAGTTGTATCACCGAAATTTGTTCATTTTTTTCCCGACTTCCATCAGAATCTGAGCTGTCTTCATCCATGTCACATATTCTGGAGGCTTTGATACAGGCAAATCTACGCAGTGTAGAACTAGTATCATTGCAGATTGTAAGTCAGTTTGAACCACTGTCTATTTTAATTTTGATATAGCATCTTTAATGGTTGTCAAGTAGAAGTAATGGTCAGAGGGCTAATCTTTGGATTTCGTCCAAGTCATAGGGGTACGATATCGCACACAGCGTGTTTTATTTTTCTATGTAGTGAGAAATCTAGAACACAATAAGAAACAAATATGTAGCACCCACACGCCAGTTTGGTTCGCCACTTAACACGGAGTTTATTTTGACTTCAAACCACTTTTTCACTAAGGAAGTACGGTATCGTCTATTACTACTAGACCAGAGGGACTGGAGCGTCGCTTGAAGCGCGTCATTTAAATAAACTAGGCATTTTGTAACTAAGGACTGCTAAAAAAAAAGTTAATTTATTTTGTGTTTACATTTTCACTGCTATCCTACTGCTATCGTTCCGGTGAACGACTGTGTAACACTTGTAGTCATCATTTGTCATTTGTCTACACACATTTAGACCTGCACAATAGTAAAAATGGTACCATTTCAGTTAACTGATTTGATTCCGTCATATTTACAGTACCCTAGGAGCTGCTATTTGACAATACTTAAAGAAAAACGTTTCAAATTATTTCAAAAAAATTAAAATAACAGAATAAGGTAGAATTAGGTATATAGTTTAATAACACAGCCACGCCAAAAATAAATTTTAGTTTGATGTGGAGGTCAGGCCATGTTGGGTATGTTTAGTATCTTTTTCGGGTTGCAGCAAGTCATGATTTCGGCATAACCGAAAAAAAAACATAATCTAAGTTATTTAACACTGTTTTGACTTCCGCCGTAAGCTAAAATACCAATTAGTTAAACTCTATAACCTCACAAACCCTTGACCTCATTACCCCCTAAGTGTATAATCCCATAACCCCATAACCATGATACCCTATAACCGTAAAAGACCCCATAGTCTAAAGTGTTCAACATTATAGCATTTTGAGTCGAGGCGTACATTACGAGATCAATCAGTTAAGCTCCATCACTCCATAAAGCGTAAACCCTATACACCTTAACATAATTACCTTAAAAAACCCAGTAATCTAAACAACCAAACAGTGAAACGTTATGGTCTAAGCTATAGACTGAAAAACCAATCAACTCAAGCTGCTAATCCCATTCACCTAATAAACAAACATATTTTTTTGGAAGCATGTAGTATCGAAAATGTAGTCTGGGATTGCGATAATAATTTTCTCACAACTATAAATAACGGATGAATAGAGCGAGAGAGTGAATTCTTAAAAGCTGTACTTGGAGAATCTTAAGGTCGTTAAGTTACAGAGTTATTGGGTTTAATAAAATGGGTTCAAGGAATCGACAGTCCTGTGACATATAGCCATAATACAAATTGACCGTAATAATTTCTTTTATCTATTAATGGGGTTATGGGGATTACACGGTTATGGAGTTATAGGGTAATGTGTCTAAGGATTTAAAGGGTTACAAGGTTTAGCTGACTAATTTTTTAGCTAACGTCTTAAGTCAAAATGTTACAGTGTTAAATGGCCTAAATTGTTGAGTTTTTTTGGAGTTATGTCAAAAGCCTGACGTGTTGTTGCTTTTTGAGCCTCAGATTTGGATTGAACAACCACAAAAACATGTGGTAAGCATGGTCTGACCTCCAAACTTAAGAATTTTTTTGGTGTGACTGTGCAATTTTTCCAAAATTAGTAATGTAACGATTAGTTTTCAGAAAAAAGTTGAAATTATAGGGCTTTTAAGAGACTCAAAGAAGAGTATGGACACTCTAAGAAAAGTATTGGATTAAGTTTCTTCCAATTTACGACTACAAACACTGTATGGAAAAATCCAAATCAATAGTGGGGTCGGCAATATGCTAGAGTTATTGCTGAAACAATGTACAGAGAAATATTTACCTACAATGTGGTAGTTTGAAGGCTTTGACAGCAACAGATAGACCAACTATGAAAATTTGTGTAACTTGACTAATCACTTATTGCAGAATTAACTAAGGTATATTTCCAGCAGGATACAGCTGATTAATTCTCTGATAAATGTTAACTAGATGAATGCTAAATTTCTTAGCAAATGGGTGGGCACATATGTAACCTTATGCTAGTTGATTCTTAGCCTAAAAGCTGTACTCGGAAATAGACTGTGAATAGAAACGCTTCAGATTTTACAGATTTACAAACTAATGTATCGACGTTATCTTTTTCCCAATTCTCTGCCAATTGTTATTTACTAATGCAATAGTAAAATTCTTATGACTACTGTAATAAATACATGAAAAATTAATATACCGATACATACAATTTTATAAGAAAGACATGCAATTTCCAACCGTCAACACGTCATCTCGTTCTTCCGCCTCCAACGGGGTTTTGAGCACAGGAAGACACAAAATGCGACCTTCCATTATTAATCACAGGTGCATTCTCTAGGGAAGTGATACGGTCTTCTGACATTTTCCGTTACGGAGAAGTCTACTTCATGCGGTGACAGCATGATAAATAATAGAATCTGAATTTATTTATTTTTGTTTCGAAAGTATGATATACCGGATAACGCAAAATATATTATTTTAAGTTTTAGAAGTTTCATTTTTCTTATAATATATAGTCGAGTCAAATAAGTACTTCTGTTTCCAGTAGTGGAGCTGTAATATTCCATATTTTATAGCATTTTTTAAATGATTGCTTTCATATAAATGACAACTCCTAAAATATTGGCATATCTATAGATACCAATAATAGGTACAGAAATACAACCATGTATTAGCGTCTTACTATTAACAGGAGTACTTAAATATTCTTCTTATATCGACTATTAGAGTCAGCAATTTCGTTACCGAAAGTTTGCACAAGCTTAAAACAATTTCGGAAATTACGGGGAATATATACATTTTGTACATAAAAATAAAAGTTGGAATTCCACGAATCAAGCATATTATACGGAGTATTATTAAAATCCCAGCGTGGGTATCAAAGATTGTTTGGATTATATATTGGATTTTTCCACTTGGCTATTACTTCATCATGAATTTGATAAGATCAACCCTCGGCTTTAAGGAGTTTTGAGTTATGATTGCTGAAGCTGTAGTCTCAACTAATATCCTTTGTCTTTTTCCACAGCATCACATAGTATGAAGAAAATAATAAGTGATGCATAAAACAGAACACCAGTCAATCATTTTTTGTTGGTTATATCAACGAATTAATAGCTGCTTATAGAATTGATTTAAAAAATGTATCGTATTCGCTAAGAATTTTGCTATACAAAGTAATTTGCCTGTGAAGCAGACAGCAACAGATTTTTAATAGGAAACAAAAACTGCCAAACATCTTTAAATGACAACCAAAATGGAATAATGTTATTAAATTTTCTATGTAAACAATGAATAGAATGAAAACTCAAGCAGCTATTTTTATATTAACCAACTGGTAAAAGAATTCAATTCCGCATAGCATTCTATTCTGAGAAGAACTCGTACTGTACTGAACTGTTTTTCTGAAATATTTGCGGACCTACTATAGTCGACCGATACTCGCATATTTTGAGAACACAAGCGCATTAAATCCTGACACTTGCTGCGGTTATTAAAGTTTAGTACGAAACGCGCGATACATCACGAAGGAGAAACGGTGGAGAAGGAACGAAAAAAAAAACGGAGACGTAAAAATGGGAGGAAACAGCTGAAAGTGATAGTACACAACAGCGAAGGATAAAGGATGGTGAGGATTTGCTGCCGGTGTAGCTTATATTAAGCCGCCAATGGTGGATGAATAATGAATACGGAGAGCTAGTCTCGGTGTGTGCTGTTGTTGTAAGAATATATATGGAGGACGACATCTGTGACAAAGGCGTTTTGTATGTGCTTTTGGTCTCGGTTGAGGTTGAGTAGATCGTTGTTTTGAGCCCGTATATATACCAGTACGCCAGTTCATCGTGCAATAAAATATTGTGCAGAATAATTGAGGAATCTGGTCACGAGAGCATTCTGACGTATATCTGTAAATTTTATAGTTAAGTTAACTTTATGATCATACATATATATACAGGATAACAACTTGAACTACGAAAGCCTATTGATAGGAGAAGGTAGTGGGAGGTAAAATTAAATGTATACCCCCATATTAGTATTGTCAACTGTTTATATGACAGGAATGTTAGTGGTTGGATCTTTCCATGTTGATAAATTTTTCGGCATACCAGCAAGAAACCAGATAAGAAACGAAAAGTTTAGTTTACAATTAAACTATATGGCTATGTGTATATAGTGTCTTGGTGTAAAATTTTATTGATAATGACATTTTCCCAAAGTCGTAGTATCTAAGTTTGAGCGCTACATTTTTCGCTTACACTGCTCGAATATTCAAATAATACGTTTTCGTTGTGGCAGTGTTTAGTTATAAAATCTTCCTTTTTCAATTGTCAGCTCTTGTTGATGATTATCATTTCGGTATAACTGTGCGCTTCCCTTATTGGTAACGGACTTCAGTTTAGTGATATTGGTGCCCCATAAAAGATTATTTCCTTTTTAATTATCATATTTGTAGGACCAATTAGCAATTTCGAATGACTATTCAATGATCGTGGCGTATCATATAATACTATAATTGATTTAGTGCCAAAATTATACGGTCTCCGCATAAAAATAAATGGAAATAGTAATTGACTATAATATATAAGGTTCTAATTTTCCAGAAGTCATAATAAGCAACAACAAAACAATTATTTATTAACACTACATTAGGATGACTTTGGAAAAAATGTGTGTACTGAAAACGTTGTTGTACAATTTAGTTTTATTATTGCCTTGATAATGACAGCATTGCTGTTGAAACGCGTCGGTGTTTTAGTTAAAACTTGTTTGGTGTTCAGTGGGTTAAAGTGTTTAGTGTTCTACTTCTGCACCAAGAGATCCAGTGAAGAAGTTCACTCTGTTGTACGTTTAAGAATTTCGAAATGGGGCGATATACATATATATGATTGACACATTTAGCGTCTTAACGAAGGGATGTAACTGTGCATAACACCAGACACCAATAAGTAAATTAAAACGGTACAACTTTGATCTACGAAGTAAGCAATTAATAAAGTCTTATTTGTCCGGTAATCGTCAGTTGTTTTAAATTTACATTAATGATTTATGTGACTGTATTTTTAACTCATTACGATTTCTTTTTGCGGACGATAGAGGACTATTTGGTAGAAATAAATCGCCGAGTCAATCCGTAGAAATAAGTGCTGACACCCAAGCTGAAGTTTCTGAACGGTTTATAAACAATAAACTTGAAAGTGGCTTTTTTCCTATTCAGATATAAATTCATCGAAATCTACAAATAACAGCGGCGTCGGCATACACGGCCAGCCGTATGCTGCATGAGATGGTTTGTGAACAAAACTAAAACATTTCGAACACTAGTAGAGAGTTCTGGGGGGTTATTCTCGAATCTGAGGGAATGGAAATTTCAAGAGAATTGTCAAAAAATTCCTACAATTTCAGTAGTTCCTATTCTGGAGTTGACTTTCGCACTTTTTCGTAACGAGTAGTGTCGAGGAATGAGCGGTGAAAGTTACTCCCTGGGAGTGCTATTTTCCCACTGTTTCGAGAATAACCCCCCTGATACAAATATATCTGTTTAATTAAGAGAGTAGGAATGTAATGAGCCTCCAACTAATGCTCTAATACTAGACTATCATTCCATACTGGTTTAAAGTTATACACAATACACAGAGAAAAAAATGCACGATTAGAATTCTGCCAATATGTTCAACTGATAGACATTTCGGACATTTAGTAATAGATCCAAAAAAAATTCCCTTCGAAAATAGTATGGAACGAGTCAGTTTTATGTCTAAAACACAAACAAATTTTAATTGTCAAATAAGTGGATTCTTATTGTTTGTAGTAGGTGCTAAATTGCAAAGCATACCTATTATCTAGCCAATATGATGCTAAGACGTACTAAAAAGTGATGGGAAACTTAGGAAGATCTTTATGTTACTATGTCATAATTTACGCTTATTATGCCTTAACATCCATAATAGTATTATATTTTAGTAACATATTTTAACATTTATTTTCAGCCTCTACGCTCTATTACAGCATTATAATTTCGTTGTACTGACTCTTTCATTGTTGTTTTCAAGATAACCACGCAATAGAGACCGGAAAATTTTTGAGGTCTTTCAACCGGAAATTGGTAGGTATAGCCTTGCTGTTAATAACAGTGAAAATAATATGAAACTAAAGGAATAGTAATAAATAGCATCTCAGACTTATATTAATGCAGTTAAATATTTTAAAAACATCTGGAATTTGGTCTGAATTCAATTCCCTCTTCCTTTTTACTATATTATAATAAATTTTATATGAAACTTTATCTTTTTTCACAGTATATTGTAGAAAGCAATTCCGAAAACAATCATGTATACCTACTTTTTTATTCATCTATGTTAGCAATGTTAGTTCTATTTTAGTAAAAACGGTCATGAGCGCCTATCTAAACGACAAGTTTTATTGTAACCACAAATTACGCCAATATTTGTGTATAGGAAACGCTGCGGGTTGTTATTTTGTGTAGTGTTATTGTTAAAGGTCTGGAAATCGTCAGCATTAAACAATGCTAACAGCAGAACAATACGGTCTGATAGCAAACAGTAGCTAGTCACTATTAAACACAGAACAATTACCCATTGAGCAATTGAATTATTTTTAGAACGCAGTTTCATCGCGGTGTAAAGGTGATTGGTACGAAAGTTACTTTGATACACTCAATACAAGAAAGTTCGTTAGCGTTCGATATAATAACAAATGTAAGTAAGTACATACATGTTCAGATATTGCCCCTCGAGCGTCAGTTCCTCTACAAGAATTGCGTTTGTAAAAAGGTCATTAGTTAGGTGTTACTTGCAGTAATTAAAGAGATAATATATTGGGTAGATGACCTTTGCGTGTGATGATTAGTACAGTAGAAAGTTTTCTTTTGTCTGTCGAAAATATTAACCCTCAGACAAAGACTTCAATTTGACAGTTTTAATTTACAAGCTATGTGTATTGATTTGCACGCGATTGCACTTCTATATCAGCGCAAATACATACAGTGGTATGTATTTTCGTTATAATATTTATGTATCAGATGTGAAACATTATAGTATTACCTATGAAAGCCTAAGATCCGGGGTTTGAATCCAACTGATAACGATTGAAGCACATCTTGCCAGATCGGTACTTCGGTCGAACTACCATTCGCTGGTGGAACATAATTAGTAGTTCGACACCTCTTAAGACGAGGTAGAGTTATAACAGAGCCATGGAGACACGTTTTCACACACAAATTATACGAGCAACGAAGCGTAAAAAGCAGCTGCAACCACCACAGCACCACATAAAAAACAAAGATACTTATTTCAAAAGGAAGAACTTACGAATGTACAGAATTGCATTCGTCTACATTATTGTTTAGAACATTCTAAATTTTGTTACGTTATTAATTAGATTGTATGTATAAAGTAATCTATTTTCTAATAATCATCTTCTTGAGATATTGCTTAAAGTACCGCAGAATAACAGCGCTTAGATATTAATATTAGAAATAAATAATAAAGAATTATATTTAGGCTAAACAAAGCGTTCACAATACTAGCAAATTTTGTTTTTATATCCCTCGTTATCCCAGAGCAACGTCATAAACTATGAGAAACAAATTGTAATTTAAATAGTCTCATTTCCAAATCTACATCTCTACCCATTTAGGAAGCATAGCACGAGAGATACTATTCGATAAATATGAAACGCTGGATTAATAAAGTATTTGCATACATCAGTGTAGGATACCATTTAGCAATTGCCTATTATCTTAGTAATAACTCTGGATTTAAAAGATGTTAAATGTTTCATAAAGTTAATTCGAAATGACACAACGCAAAGGCTATTTTGACGGAAATACAACGATAAAATCCTTTGCAGACAATGCATAGTTTAGTATTTTTTCAACAGAGAAGGTTCAAAGCAAATATCCGCTGTATCTAGTACTGTTTACACACACTTTATACACACGCATATGCAATTCATTAGATCTTAAAAATAATAGTCTTAAAAATGAATTTAACACCCGATGAGTAAGGCACAAAATATGAAATGTTTTCGCGTTTTTATGAGAGCCAACAAAAACAAAACAAAAAGATTTTACTTTTAACGTGTTGAAATCCTATTCTTGTTCTCATTTTGAAGCGAAACAATTGCCGCGTTAAATTCAGACAAAAATTACGCAAATAAACAGTAATCTTTTAATTTGCCCACACAAGAATGGAAATCTTAGCGTGCCGTTGCGTTATTAAAAGTTTTCCAATAAAAACAAATTGAACACTCACTAGGGGCTTATAACGGCCATATATTTTAAATATCGCATGTCGTGAGCACATGCTTTCCAAGTACTGGTTGCGCTCACGATATACCGTAATTTTTTATTCTCGTAAGTTTTATCTCAACTACTTTAGGTATGGAATGAAGCACTATAATAAGATATTACCATATAATATTATAAACCATAATCGAGGCATAATGTAGGAACAGGTAATGCGGTCGAACAAGTAGTTTATTTATGGTTATTTTTACAGCAAGCACACTTAATGCATTTCAGTTAAGTGTACCAGATGTTGTGGGCTATTACTGTGGCTAAATTAAAATTCTAATTGGATAAGCCAATGTCCTGTTACGAGAAAATTTATTTTGGACGTAAATTTGTTATAAATATTATGCATTAGCATAGTTCATACAAAGTTTGTATTGACTTCTCTTGCTGTACTCTAGTGCAAACTTTCTAAAAATTATCCGAAAGGCGACAAGATCGTTAATAGAATATATTTTAGAACGTGAATATATATATATATATATATATTTCAGTAAATTTAAACCCCATAGCAATATCATAAACTACAAACATTAAAAATTATTGTAAAAAATTATTACGTCTCACAATATAATACAAATTAAGAAAAAAAAAGGGAATCACTAACGCTTTTGCAACAAGCACTCATAAAAGTTTTTGTAATCATATAGTACAACTGCGGTCAAGTGTGCTTTTACTATACGTTTAAAGTTCATGAAATTTACAACATTCTGCACTGCTACTGGCAAGCTGCTAAAAATTTTATGTATGTTATACATTACTTGCTTTTTATATCTGAGCGAGCTGTGTTTGTATGATACAAATGTATTGTATTTGTGTTTTTGAGTTTCTTTCGCGTTTCACGTGAGTGCTCCGACAATATTGCTGCCGCCTTGTCTAAGTTTATATATTTATCAGGAGCCAATTGGAAGAACAGCCTCATTTTTCGTGATTGTGATTGTTTGTGTTATCCATGAAATTAACTACCAAGACAGATCTAAATTGAAAATAGTAGTGTTTAGGAGCGATTTCTGTGAAACGCTAACATTGCAACTTGACCAGAATCAAGAGAAGCATTACATATACCATACTTTCTCTATCGCGCGAACAAGCCTCTCGCAATATAATGAAAACTACATACGTATACACTCGAACGTTTTAAAACCGACTCAAACTGCCATAAAACCCGATGAAAGTATGCTTTATTGCGGTACCTGAATGCAAAGCAGAAATAGTATGGTCAACTGTATGTAAATTACTAGATATTTATATGTATATACAATATATTTTTCTATTAAATCCAGTTTCATATGCAATGGATCATTTATAAATTCCTAAACCGATAATTTCTTAATGTGAGCTTAACATATCTATAGTTAAATAGCTATCGCATACAATTTCACTATAATTCTAAGTATATATGTAATTAAGAAATTACATGAATAATAATATGTATGAGGGCAAGATATAAAAGTCTACTACTTATTAGAGTGGATCGAAAAACGCGTTTTTTTCTGCAATACAATTCTAATAACGCGGAAAACTTGCGCATAGGCGTCATTATAAATGAAAAAATATTTAAAAAAAATTTTTCAAAATTTGAAATCGCGTAGAAGGCTTACAGTTACCAAAAAAGTCAAAATACCGGTAAATAAAAAAAAAAATGCAAAAATTAGAAAAAACACATTTTTTGTGTGTGTTTTTAGAGTGTCCTTAACGCATACAAAAAATAATTAGACCCATACGTGTTTTACTGAATTCGCGCAAAAGGTCTAAAGTTGCGGGTTGTATCGCAAAAAAACGATATTTCATGATTTTCGACGATTTTTAAATATGTGCCAAAACCCATAAAAGTTTTATTTTTAATTTGTAATAGTGTAAAAACTATTCAAAATAGTTTTCCCAATCCAGAAAAAATACTTTCAGGCCTGTTATTCTTTAACTGTATTCGTGCAAAAGGTCTAAATTATAGTATAAGTTAAGTTATAGTCCCGTAAAAACGCCGTTTTCCATATCTGATGAGTGTTTATTTAACACATTAGGTTTGTAGTAAGACTCTAACAAGTGATTTCTACATCCACCCTACGCAACCAACCAACCAGGGTGAATTTTATTTACAATATTTACAGTAACTATTTACTTTGAACAATGCATATGTTCGTTGTAGGCAAAAAATTATTTACATAAAAGCCCCTTTAAGTTCTGACTTTTAATTAAATGTGGGCATCAGTTGTCTTGATTTTAAAGTAGCTCTAATATAACCATCTCGATTCCCATGCCCGCACACTTTTTCTGCTGCTTCTGTAACCAGTTTTACATACCTCTCAACTGACTGGGTGAGGCATGGGAATTTGAAGTAGTTAAACACTGATAGCACTTTGTCTTTCAACAAAGAAGCAATGTGTTCAGTTGGCATCTTGGAAAGTAGTGGCGGCGGTGTTAACTTGCAGATTGACCAATCAATATTCATTCGGTATAGTCGTTTGCACTAAAATTTATTGAAGGTATTTTGAAGTCTCTTACGTAACCTTCAGCCGATGGGTCATTTCTGGATTTAAGGATCCTCCTGTAGCCAAGTTCTCTAATGCTGCTCGCAACTTTGGGTCTTTTGCGCGAATTCAGTAAAACAAGAATGGGTCTAATTTAAATTTAAAAATTTATTTTTTTTTGCATTTTTTTTAATTTACAGGGATTTTGACTTTTTTTGGTAACTTTAGGCCTTCTGCCCGATTTCAAATTTTGAAAAAAAAAATTTAATATTTTTATTTAGAATGACGCCTATGCGCAAGTTTTCCGTGCTATTAGAATTGTATTGCAGAAAAAAACGTGTTTTTCGATTCACCCTATTACATATACTTTAGAGAATGAATGTTCGCATGACGGTGCAGAAAATGTCCTTCAGAACCAACCAATAATTCAAAAGTTTTTTCTGTGTATTAATTTGTTTTCAGTTTGACTGCCTTTTCGTTTACCTTCTCTATTATTTGAAATAAATTATTATTTGTTTACTGTGTGTTTTGTTATAAATTCTCGAATAAAATCAGTGTTTTTAACGAAACAAACTTAAGATGAACATAGATAGAACATATTTGCGTTTATATGTCATTAATGGTAATGGGTGTTGGCAAACGCTATACTACGTAATACCGCAGGTATTAAAAGTATCTGAAAAAGAATATATTTCTGCAGCGATCTTCCCATTCATTTCACATTACGTAGCTATTTTACCTGCTCATAAGCAAATTGCTTTATTACTACAAACATCCAGTTAAATGTTGAAAGTTTCTGTGTGCGCTTTTAGGTCTATGTCGCTTGTCGGGTGAGTCGATTCTAAAACGTTCGAGTGTACATATATAGGAGAACTCGCTACACCTACTAAAAAATGACTCACAAAGATCATGTAAAACAGATTTGAAGACTAGGAGGAGGTAAGAACTAATAGTAAAACTGCAATAAACTTGGAACAACTGATGTTGTTCTGAGTGCTTTGGTTTGCAGAAAAGTAATTCTGCTTCTGGCATATCATTACTAAAACGAAGATGAACAATTAATTGAGCATCTTGATTGTTATCTCTTGCCAAATTAAGCGGAATTTATACAGAAAAGAAGATAGTCTACATCTTTAGATACAACGCTAAAATTCTACCGGCAATAGCATCGTTTGTATGAGATATAAATTGCAATTGTTTGACAAAATTACCTCCAAACATAGTTGCTACTGTCTTCATCGCAGCTGGCAATATAAGTTCTGCATGAATTGTATAAATCTTTTTATAACCAGCTGTTTTATATCGAGATTTATACATAAGTAAAGCTTTGCCATTCGAAGTTTTTTTTTTTTTAATATTTGCTTTTCACGTTCTTTCAATTTTAATTCCGAAGTTTCAGGATTTGTTAACGCACTTTCATGCTGCCTGTGGGCAATTTTTCAGAAAATGATGTACAAAGGCCGTTTTTCTCTACTTACTTTAGTGTTGGTAAACTTATAATTTAAATGTTATTCAGAATATTTTCCTTATTTTATCTTCAGAACTAGACTCGTCTCTTTCTCAGTAATGCTATCGACTAATTCCCACTTATGCGCATTTGCATACCGAGAATTGCTGTCAACATATAAATTACAAAGTACAGTATCGAGAGACGAGATGAGCGAAGCGTTTTTTCTCGCCTTGCCTCGTCTCTCGTGGCTTGTTTTGTATAATTGTACAATTTAATACACATATGTACATATATAACAACATCTTCTAGATTGCTATAGAAATGTTTAGAGTGATATCGTTATTTTTAATTGTTTACTTTTGAGGGAAATACATAATTATCTCCTGCCTTGGCATTGTGTTTTTAAATATCATAGTGTGTTTTTATATCACTAATAGCTGACCTATAACAAAAACAATGAAACATTAAAATTGAAACTAAAATAGATTCTTTGTATTTGTTAAAACTAGTTGATAAAAATAAACTATACTTTTTTGTGGCAGCAGTTCCTGCTGTGTAGTTTTTGTATGTAAATGTGGTTCTACGGCTTTGTTATAACATTACCTTGTTGTAAATAATATTGCATTGTTGATTAATGATAGGCTCGGTCCTTGCAGTGGTAGAGCGACCGTCCTTTGGTGGTGACAGACTAGAGTTGAATGCTAGCTAGACGCGACGTTGTGACGTATCTCGCTAAGATCACTTCCCCAATACAATGTTACTTATGGAGAGGTAATGTTATAACAAAACCTAGGAAATATTTACCCACCCAAAAATACATAGTAAAAGGTGCAGTGATGCAATTGAAACTACTGCAGCTGAATCCACCACAGACAAAAAAATTATATGTTGACAGACTATGACAGCGCGACCAAAGAACTGATCTAATAAGACTATCAAAATCGCCAGGTACTTGATTTCAACTCAGAACTGCGCGTACTGCCCTACGCCTAGCCAATTTCGCTTACTTGTGTGGTTAAAGAACTGTTGTTATTTTTGTTTAATAACAGAATACCTATTGATAGTTACCTAATAACGAAAACAAATGTCAACTAAAATTTCATACGCCAGATTTCCACGAGTAATTATATGTAACATATAAACTAGAAAACAGGTGAGTGCATTACTTTTGGAACAAACTGTGAGTATAAAACTACACTATAATGGAATAACAGGGCAACTGTAGCTTCAGAGTATGTAAATTAATAGATGTATGTAAGTTTAATAAGGTCAAAAATTAGACGAGTAAAGTAAAGCTTTTCACTAATTCCTCAAAAACTTTCTTGGCTAGATGAGAGACTGTCTTTCTCTTTGATATTGACTGAAAATCTTCAAGATCTACTCTCGTATGTATGCTCTTGTCAGTTAGTAAACTAAAGTAAAATGCATAAGAAATGCAATACAAAATCAAACTACAATTTTATTGGACTACAACAGATTGAGTTTTCAAATATCTAGTTGAACTCAGTACTGTGATGAAAGATAGTATATACTGCAACATTAACAATATATTACTATTGATACAATAGCTACAATAATTCTAGTAACTAACAGGAAAATCTAACCACCTTACATGTTCAACCAATCGCTTATCGAAACTTTATTCTGGTTATATATTATTTGTAAAACTGTATGAAGGCAAAATATTTAGTAATAATTTATTAAGTAGAGCAATACTTTATCTGTTAATTGCTGTTTAGTTTGTGCAATAAGGTTGAATAGTGTCTGCGAAATAGTCGATAGAATAAGAATCTGTTATCGAAAAATTGTAATTATCAGAAGAGAACTTTCGGATAATGATTTACTATGATTTCAAGAAAGGCTTGAGCGCGTATGAGTGTGAGGAAAGTTTAAAATCGGCATGTCAGAATCTCGCGCCATCACTGGCTACTGTTTATAGACGGTATAAAGAATTTGAACGAGGTTGCAAGTCGGTGGTACACAGAAAAGAAGCTGGCCCTCCTTTAACTACTGTTAACCCCGATAACATTGCTGCAATGATAGAGTCCAATCTAAAGATTGGATCCTGGCAAGTGATATCAATATTGCACGAACATGTACATTTGAAAAGGTTGTAATTCGGTTTGTACCCCATCATCTGACAGATTTACGAAAACCAGAACGTGTTAGAATTTGCCAACAAACTTGAGGAAATCCCTAGGATGGTATGCACGCAGTATTTTTTAGAGGTACGGGTTTGATGGCCGCAATTAAATTAGGATAAGATAGGTATCGCTAAATGGTATGTATGAAAATTATTTGCCTACTGTGTTCAGTAAAGTGGCAAGAAAGAGAATCATGTTACATCATGATAACGCCTCGACCCATACAGTAGGGACAGCTGTTCAGTATTTAGCCGAAAACAAAATCAAAATTATACATATTAACATCTTCCTTACTCACCGGATTTGGCGATGAGTGACTTCTGGCTAATTTTTAAGCTCAACAAACATTTCAGAAGGAAAAGGTTCCAATCAAAAGAAGAGATGACATCACCGTTAAGTGTTTTTTTTATAGTATCCCTAAAGATAGCTGGTTGAACGCTTTTAAACTAGGGAAGAAGAGAATTGTTATGTGCATTATTGTAAATGGCAGTTTGAACATATTTAAAATAAAAATTCTAAAAACTTGTATCAATCTTTCTATTTCCAATAATTGTAGCTTGTCCCTCGCATGTGTTATTAAAATCGATACAAGTAGCCTTCTGTGCCAGTTAATTAATTTTCTAATGTCTATGTGTTATTAATTCAGATACAGCTACTCTACAATTTTAGTCCTCCATTGAAACTGAGAAAGAAAGGCGTACCACCGTTATATGGATTTCTATATTACTAGAAAACTGTAACAATTTACGGCTGCAGTGATTATTAGTGCTGAAACAAAGGCTCTTGTATTTGTAACCAATTAGTGTTCTTATTGCTTCTTAGAACTCCTAGTTAGGTGAAATAGTTTAATTAATATCTCAAATTAATTGCGTCAGAAAAATGAGTAAAGTCAAGAGGGTTATTAACAAGAGGATGTTTCTAGACTGTTAACAATTTCGATATTGAAAAAATTAATTACACATAGTGATTGTGAAGTCAAAATTCTCTGTGATATATACCGCACGGTTCACAAAAAGTTTCGATGTGAACAGTGTTAATAATACAATATTTGATTGTTTATTTTAATAAAAATGTGGTGTAGTACCCTTACACCACCTACGTCCAGTATGATTGATGATGAACAACAAACGACACAAATATATATAACTGAAATACCTCCGGTAATTGTCTTAAAAAGTCGATAACAATATCGTTATACAACTACAAAACATCGAACAGAATGAATTTTATTATCCCTAACTGCTCTAAATTTGATATATTTTTTGAAAGCGGTATAAAGTTTTATTCACTGCATTTACGGCCTTCTGTTGAAGTAAAAACCTGAACACAACACTCAAAATAAATATAACAAGTTTAATCATACAATAAATAAACCGTGTTTACACAAATCTGCCTTCATAATGATTCTTTGTTATTTTATGTCCATTTTATGAGGCATTCGAATTAATGTTTATGTCGAAAGTAAATCTTCAGTGATGAAGAATAAAACTGTTATGTTTGAGCCATGCCGCGTACTTCAGACGGACCGATCCCCAGATTTTATTAAAAAAGTTCGATGATAAAAACACTTTTTTAGGACGAAATGCAAATTAAGTTTTAAGTTAACAAACTTTCCGGAACATCCGAAATCGAAATAAATTACCGGCCCTATTTCTGTTCTTGCACATTTTAATGGAAATACATTGCGACGTCACCGCCCTCGGTAGCTACTTATAACGCCTATAAAGTTTTAAAAATTGCGTTCAATCATAGACGTCTTCAAAATATATATCCGTAGGAGAAAACCCAAAGACAAATCCATCATAAATTAAATGTGAAATCGTACAAATGCAATAAACTAGTCTTCTTTTGGCTTTCGATAAAACTAGCAACGAAAAATATGAAAGCTTCTTTCGTGGTTGTAAAAGTAATTTTAACCCTAATACCTAAATCTGACAATTTCAAAAATTCATTTCAGGTGACACACTTACCTCTGGCTTTGTTATATCTATAGATTTATAAATGGACTGAATACGATTATTAGACTACTTCAATGAATTATTTATATTCGGCAACAGATTTGCTGACAAAGTGGAACATGGTCAGTAGCATTCGGCATTATACTAACGGAAAAATTGGAATACTATATTGATTCTGTGTTTGAAGCCAGATCTTGTATATAGATTCAAATACAAGCTAATTTTGATATGGGAAATTTGGATGGTCGTGAATGGTAGTTCAGGGGCATCGAGATCTACCATACAACAGCACAACAATTAAAAAGAAGCGTCTGTTTACTTTCCTTTGCCAACTGCAGTAGTCTCTTCAGTTCAGATTATGTTATCACAGTAATAATATTAAGGATAATTTAACACTAAAAAGTTATCTATTTTAATACAAAAGAGAGGTAACTAAGAATGCCTTTTATAGTAGGATCTTTCAAAATACTGTCTAAAACAGACATCTTCTAAACATATTAATGGATTGATAAATGTCTTGCCATTACCGTTTTGGATGATTGGATATGCATCAACCGAAACTGACTATTCCTCAAAATCACTGGATGATCTTTATCAATTCAATTTACCTTGACGAAAGGAGAGCTTCGAAAATTGTAGAGGGAAAATTCCTGTCTAATGAAGCTGAGCTTTAATATGGATTAGACGATTATGTGCATTCTTGTGATACAAAATGACACTCTTGAAAATTAGGGGTAACTTATACTTTTTAGCAGTAAAACTGTATAAAAGAACTTCTGAATAATAGAGCTTTCATAAGGGAGTTATATATCATTTCTCTTCTCATGGGCTGACGTAGACTCCGTAATAGACAAAACAACCCAGACGTTTTTTTTTAACTTTATAAGATTGTCGTAATACAGTCAAAAATTTGTCATCTGGTACGCTAATGTTTATCTTATGATATTCCGACGTGGTTTAATAAGTCAAACAGGTTCCCAATCGCAAAATTCAGAAAAATTTTAACTTTGTGTATGAGCAATCAATCCTAGTGCATGTTCAACACATTATTGATGTGAGATGTAATTCTCTGATCTTCAAAAAACGTTATAGTAACAATGCTTGAACGTACCGCGCGACTAACTTCCTAACTAAACTACAATCTTTGGTATATTTCACATTCCTGTTTTATGTTAACATATATAGACTTATTCCCATTGATTTGACTATCGAAAAACTATTGTAGTGATCCGTATATTCATATACCTAACTATACAGGATAACAACTTCAACTAAGAAAGCCTATTGATAGGAGAAGGTAGTGGGAGATAAAATTAAATAGAGCCATTTTAGTATTGTCAACTGTTTGTATGACAGGAATGTCAGTGGTTATGTCAAATACTATGGCAAATTATAAACCACTTTATAATTTGCACTTTTTCATTAATTGTGTATTCCATTAGAATAGTTTGATGATTCGGTAAAGTATTTGACATAACCACTGACATTCCTGTTATATAAAAAGTTGACAATAGTAAAATTGATACATTTAATTTTAACTCCCACCACCCTCTCCTATCAATAGGCTACCACCTAGGCCCACCTAGGCTTACCACCGTTATAATATCAGGTTCAAACATCGACCAAATGAGTGGTATTGGAAATAATTATACTGAGAATATGATGCAATGGTGCATTATTAATGGACTAAAAATTAATCAGTCCAAAACCAGTCTGATACCGTTTTCATCCTCGAAGCGTGTTCCGAGCCAATCAATTTTAGTAAAATTGGTTACTAGCACTATTCCCAATGAAATCAATACTAGATTTCTAGGGTGCTTAATCGACAGCTTGCTGACATGGGAATGCCATATAACTTCACTGTGTTCTAAGTTGTGCTCACTGAATTATGCGATATATAAACTTAAAGCCTGTGTTAATATTGAATCACTGCTGATGTTTTATCACGCACATGCGTTGTCGCGACTGAGGTATGGCATAATTTTCTGGGGTCTTTCATCTCATTTTATTCGATGTTTTATCCTACAAAAGTGCATGATTAGAAATATATTTTCACTGCATAGAACCGACACGTGCATACCAATCTTTAAGCAATATAACCTTTTTTCCTTGCCTTCACTATTTTTGTTTGAGTGTGCGATGTATGTTGTATACGCAACAAGAAATGCTGAAGCACTGAGCATTCCCAAACATCGTCTATCTCTGTTTGAAAAAAGCCCAAAATACATATGTATTAAGATATTTAACAAATTGCCTACTAACATAACAAATATAGATAATCCCAGATCGTTTAAATTAGCGCTTAAAAGATTTCTGGTAGATAGTTGTGTTTACAGCATTCGGGATTTTGTTGGTGGTATTTAGATTGGTGGCTTACGCAAATCGGATGCGCTGTTGTAATGTTTGCGCTGACAATACATAATGTGTATGTTTGTATCTGTGGTATGTGGGTGAATGCGTATATATATATTATGTATATATTTTTTTCTTTTTTCATATTTTATGTTATGTTTATATTGTTATATTGTATATATCTTATCTGACTAAAGCCCATATCATATGATAAGTGACTAATAAATTATTATTATTATTACCTTAATATACGATCAATGAACCGTATTTCCATTAACCTGGCATAAAAAGCTGCAACCACAACTGGCACAAATAATATTTGTTCACGCTACGTATTGCAAACTTATAGAAAGGTCTTAACTTATAGTTTTCTTGTATGTCGACCAAATAGTATTAGAATAGAGTTGAATTATATTACTTCATAAGCATTATGAATTCACCTGCATAGAGTTAAGTTTGCTGAAACAAAAGAACAAAGAATGTTTCAAATAAAACGAAAGTGAAATGGATTTGCTTCTTGGTTCAATGGTAGCAGGTTCAAGCCCGGCTATGTCCTTTCTGAATTTTGTTTTCTATGACTTTCGAAACTTCTCGGTAAATACAAGAAGGTCATAATAACTCATGGCTAGCCGGTCCTCCCTATAATTAGTACAAGCTGCTGGGGAATATTAAGGCATGAATTATTATTAATTCAAACCACCTTCACGCATTTGCTTATATACGTCACGTTGATGTCGAAAATATTATACCTTTAATCTATTACTATTTTATTGTATATGGTAGATGCACACCGTAATCAAAACATTTTTGGGTTATGTGAAATAAACACTTTGCTACTGCATTGCATGTGAGTACTGCTACTAGTTCGAGAGCTAAGGAATAAGACATTTTCTACAAGTTTCGATAGAATGCAAAACTAGTTCTTAAAAGAAAATTTAGAATTCCATTATTTTAGACTTTATACTACTTTCGAATAAACGTAATAAATTAATGTGTAATAAAACCAGAGAAATTAATTTTCGTTAGTATTATTATTATTAATTATGTCTATTTTTCTTACTATACTACTTGATTAATGTTGTACGTAACTCGAATAAACATTACTACTTAATTGTACATCAGTAGTAGACTCTATTATTGAGTTCGTATCCTAAATATGTTACACATTGCGTGTATAGTATTACTTATTGTATGTTGTGTCGGTATTGGATACTAAATTAGTAATTACGCACCAAAAATACAAGCAATTCTCCCCTTCTTTAGAGACTTATAAATATGTATAAGCTGGAGCTAATCTGTATAATTTATTTTGATTACAAGTTGTCGTGCTTCTTCCTGCTGTATAATTAACTTTAAACGTAATAACACTTTCCATGTATATATATATAGATTTAGCATAAGTAGGACCGCACGGCACACGTAGAAATTCTATTGACGTTATTTCAAAGCACCGCACCGCTAAGCTCAACAATAAATTAAATTATTATTGATTGCTTGATTTACCCTTGCTCGCGTAATATTTCCTAAATGAATTTTAAACCTTTCGAAATTACCTGATCGTTTTTAAAATTTAAGTGGCTCCGTAAAAGTTTGGATGGACCCAGTCATAATTTTAAGTAATTTTACCCCTTCGTTTTGAAGAGCTCTAGCCCTCTACTAACGTCAGGCACTTATTAGAGTATTATTATAGAGTTAATTAACCCATCGACAGATTCGGTTCTGTATTTTACCATTTAATCCCTAATGGATAAGCGTTCAAAATTATAGAAAGTACGTAAACGCTGAGCTACAGGTAGCCTACAATGAGTTGATCGATTTGACCGGGTTTGTTTGTATCAATGTTTGTAAAAGAAACAAAAAAACTTTACTGCTTCATCAAATTCGGTAGTAAAAGGCCGATGGTTTCCCAAAGTTTTTTATGCTGTTGTGCGTTTGTTTGTATTCCTATATAGCTTCAGATTTTTTTTTGTATCAAAAGAATAGCAAAAATACTCAATACTCTTTATTGTATTGTTTAACTACGTTCCAGATATAAATAAATATATTTGCCGCGATTAGTTTAATATTTTGGTAAACTACAATTGGAATGGACGTTGACTACAATTACTGAGCAAATACAGAATATGTCGTTAAAAAGTAAAAAACAATAAGAACAAGTTTAAAAATTTGAGAAAATAACCTTGAAACCAGAGGAATACGACATTTTTACGCACACACAGTTATTCATTTTAAATAAACTAACACAAGAATGAGATAGTTTGGTACGATTGAGCATCGTTGAGCATTTAATGCTGTTGTAGGAAAACAGGCGAGTGTTTTTAATTGTACGATTTGTAATACGTTGGCACAGGTATTTATGGGATATCATTGTGAACGTGTGTATTTGTTTTTACTAAAGCAAATGTTGTCCGTATGTTGTTAAAATTCTATAGTATATCTAGGTTAGGTTGGGAATGGGGTGGCATGCGAACCTGTTTCATCGCGACCTTTGCAGGTCTATTGTAATCCCTTTTTTTCTTAGAGAACGCTCACTAGTTTCGCGTTCTTAATTAGGCCTGTCATTTTTGAGAGCGGCTCTTTTATGGCTCCACGCCCATTGCTAAAAATCTTGTCCTCGCTAGGTCGTCACAGTGGTACAAAACATGAACTGGGGTTTCTTCTTACAACAAAATATCATAAAACAACAATTATGAAGCCTTGGGGGTTACATAAAACTAGTGAGGTTATTGACACTTTGAAAAAATATCAATCAATGATATTATAATATAAATAACAATCAAGCAGCCTAAATAGAAGTATTACAGGAAAAAACACTTTTAGTAAAAATAGTTGCTGTATCGAAGCCTGTTATAAAATTGAGAGTTATTTGTAACGATAATCTCAAGGCAACAGGACATGAAGAGATAGATAAGATGTTACATAATTCGAAAAAGAAATATAACATTCTAAGAATTGTAGTTTATATGTATTCAAAGTTATGTAAGGCCAGTAATTTAATACAAAAACTCAAAATTAATATGTTCAGTACTAAAGCCTACAACATCGAAAGACTTCAGTGATACATGCTAAGTTGATCATATTGGCCTTCAATCTTATGCGGAGAGCAGAAAGACTGTTCGACCAAATATTTGTAATGAAGACCATTACAAACCGAAAACCCTACAGAAGTAGCCATTGAATTGAAAGTGATAACGGGCCAGAATTAACTGCAGAAGTAATTAGAGAACTTATATTACTATGACCAGATTGCAAAATCATAGGTACAAGGACGGGCTAGACAATTTAAAGATTCCGTCGCAAAATCTAATCAAGAAATTAAACAATGTTGAAAATGTGGATGGAAGAAAATCAATCATGTCTATGGTTAGTTTGCAAAAGCATATAACTGTACTATCGTATAATTCAAAGATTACCTTGCTATAAGGAGCAAATCCCAAAACCGATTTGCGGTTGACGAATCCGTTACAGGATCATATAAATATTTATTGAATTAGAAAATATAAATACAAAAATTATTTGAATCGTTTTCTAAATTATATCATGGTATGATGATGCATGCAATTAATATTTATAGCCGTCATTTCTGGTAACTGTTATATGACGAAAAACTTATCAAAGTAAGTGCCACTCGAACAACTCATTAAATATGTTTCTTTGCTTAAAAAATATCTTTGATAAGCAAAATACTATTCGCCCAAAAGTTATTCGCCCAGGCAGATCGCGTTTGTCTAAGCAAAATTATTGTCTGAAATAACTACTTCCCTGTGACGTATACATATATATATTCAAACAATTCCTTTAAAGAAGAGAATGAATTACAGTAGCAAACTTAGATAGAAACAGTTACATAATTAGCAGGCGTGGTTACCTGGACACAGTTAGGTCAAATACATATAATTTAGCTGCGGGCAAGCAGTACACAATCTATAGACTTTGTAAGGAAGAGATCTGTATTTAACTACTCGCTGCCTTCGCGCGCTAAATACATCAAGTCATCAACATAAGATCTTCTAAATCTGTTATTTCTGAGAATGTGTATCTGTGCTACACACATATATGTATATTTATCTTTTCATCAAGGCATTAATAGGCCATAAATGCAACGCGCGTATGATGCATTTCAGTGTACTTTAGAAATCTAGGGAACAGATACCTGAAAGATATTATTAATTCACGTTAGACTTAAAATGCATTAGTTCCGCAATTTATTCCCGCTTTCTTGGCCTTCGTAGTATTTAAATATTCCGTTACTTTTTGTCGAGATCCCTTTGCTACCATCTATCCGGTCAAATTTCAGCAACATTGCCAGTAGAGACGCTAATGTAATTACTACTTTCAAGCAGATTAAAAATTCTTTCTAATCCTTCTCGGTGTAGAAAACTGTTTGAGATTCGAATCTTCACAAGACGGCTTCTTTAAGAAGGTAGAGCTTTTTCTTTTAATCATGGATAATACACAAAAACTAAGAGAAAGTAAACAGTGCACACCATACTTATCTATATACAGTTATAGCCGCTTTTTACTCTCATTTTGAGGATATCGCATATATCCTCAAAGAGTAGGAACCTTCAGCGAGAAGAGAAAAATTTGCATGAACGATAAAATAATTATTTAAAAAACAATAAAATCTAATAGGCCATGGTTATGTACCGATTTGTATCGTAGTAAGACCATTTAACATCATTTTCGATTCCGAGATAAATACTATTATTATATACAGGATGATTGGTGAGAATGGCCTATTAAAAGTATTATAGAAACGGAAAGGAATTTTAAAACAAAATTTTTCAGTTGGATATGTTTGAATATGAACTATCACATGAAAATATGTTTGAATAAATATTATCATCAATTTAGATTTTTTAAATAGCATGCTATAAAATAAATTACAGATTCAGCTTCTATGATAAATTTTGCACATATTTCATGTATCATACCCTATACCTAAATACCCTTCCTCCTGAGTTATTCGCAATTAAAGAGAAAAAGTGACAGATACCGATCTTACCTTATAGTGATATTACGTCACATAGGAGTAAAAGAGACGAATGAAATATTTTGTATACGTACAGCTGATATTGTGTAGATACACAATATTTGAAGTTCTTTTCTGTATACAGGGTGTTTAAAAAGACGTCAAAATAAGTGACAAGTAAGTATGTAAAACAAACAATCTAAGCACCCTTGCTTCAGTAAATTGACATATCTGAGCATTTTAGGTACGGAGGTTAATTAAATCGTTATAACTTATTCACCTTCCATTTTAGGTATAGGAACACCTAATATGGATTAAAAGAGAATCTTTCGTAGAATCAGAATATCTAATAAAATATATACCTTTCCATTAAAAAAAAATCAACTTTCAGAAGATTGAACTTATTTCTAAGCAACTAAGTTCTTAAGCACCCTGTATAATGCTACAAAGAAGAACTTCAAATGTTGTGTAACTAAACAATGTCAGCTGTGCGTATGCAAAATTTCATTCGTCTCTGGCAGTCCTACGTGACGTAATAGTTATCTCTATAAAGTAAGATCGGTATCTGTTTGTTTTCTTCAATTGCGAATAACTCAGAAGGAATGGTATTTAGGTATACATAGGGCATGATACATGAAATATGTGTAGAATTTATCGTAGACGCTGAATTTGTAATTTATTTTATAGCATGCTACTTAAAAAATCGAAGTTGATGCCCACTTGCGGTTAACCGAAAGTGATATTTATTCAAAAATATTTTCACGTGATAGTTAATATTCAACCATATCCAATTTCAAAATTTTGTTTTAAAATTCTGTTCCGTTTGTATAATACTTTTAATATTCCATTCTCACCAATCACCCTGTATAAGGTGTTTTAGAACTATTGCGCGAAAATTTTTGATTTTAGAAATTTGATCCTGATGGCCGTTTAGTACCGCAGTAATTTCGTTTTATGCTCCATTCATTATTCAATACTTCTTTTGCAATAACATTTACTATATCGATAATGTGAAAACAACACAAAATAATATTGACCACATCAGCAAAACGTAGACTATGGCAAAAATTAGTCGTACAAAACAATGCTGTTTTCAAATTTCCAGAAAGCGTAGCTTTTGTTACAGTAGCTATTAAAAGCTCTCCTGTCACTTGATATTTAATGTATCTATAACCAAGGAAACACTAAATGAAACGTATACTGCACAAATCAGGACAAAATGGACAAAAAGTGGTGGTTAAAAATTATCTACCCCAACTTTTGATATCTAATACATCAATAAAACTAGAGAAGCATACAATGTAATAACTACCGCGCAAATCAGAACAAACATGGTCAAATTTCCAAAAATCAGACATTTTCGTGGTGTATCCTGCAAAACGTTTTCACAAACTTGATTCACTTCGATAGATCAAATTTTGAAGTATGACCACCATGAAATTGTGCCCAACTGTTTAAAGTTCGTGCAACACGAAATATTTAGGGCACAACTCAACACCAAACATTGGAATAATGTAAAATATACAAAAGTGCTAACTTCACAAACTTTTATATTATAGTATTATAAATAGTATTCCTACTAACTGATGACGATGTAAGCAGCTATAAATACTATCAGCGTGATGTTTTATTGAAACTTCTAAATCATATGCTAAACCCGTTGTAAGCCTCTTCTGTCTGAAAAACCGAAAACACTTCGAATTTATTTTAGTTTCTCTTTACATCGCCCACAGTTTAAATGAAGTAAATTTATTCGGTTTTGTTTACAACTTAAATTAGAGATTATTGTGAATACATTAAGGCACCTAATAACGGCTCCTTTTCAAAATGTTTGTATAGATACGGACAATATTCTAGAAGTTTCCTAATGCAGTTAACAGACTACTCTGCTATGACACGCTAACCTTCATTAATTATCTGTTATTTAGTCAATGAGTTTTCTAAAGTCGTCAGATATGGGAAAGATTAGTAAATGACCAAAACGCAAAATTTGAAACGTTGAAATCGGGTTATGACTGAAACAACTAGTGTATTAATAAATAGTGTATTCGCAATTTAACCATTTATTGGAAAAAATATACTTCTCTTCTAATTGTGGTAATATGTATAACAGCAAACTGGTAGGTTTCACCAAGTTCTATCTATCTAAATTAAATGGGATTTAATGCAATTTTTCACTGATGGTGTTCGATGGCTGAAAGTGACATTTAGTAAAATTTTCGATAGTGAAAAAGACATGCGATGGGGGTTTGTTTGCCTTTTATGATTAGCTCAACTCTACACAAACACAGATCTCTATTTATTAGAGACAACATAACTGATATAGCGATAGATATGAAATGTCTACAAATCTATATGTATGAAACGGCTAATCGTTTTAAAGCAAAATAGAATTTATGTTACTTTCTAAACTTAATTTCCAGAACATAAAGTTGTTTCAAGTTTCCACATACTTGACTAAGAAGATAATTTTGTACATAATGTGGATCCAATACATAGCCTGTGCAAGTAACGTATAAAATTTAAACCTTTGCCGTAGCCTTGTTACGAGCATATACGCTATCCAGCTGTATTTTACTGATCAACTTTTTGAGATAGCGGATAAGGAAAAGCGGAAAAGTATCCGGACAGTGCGCGAAAGAAGGAGGCTTCTTACTCAAACCCTACGGGAACTTTATTGTCCTAGAGTGCATATAAATAATGTCTGTGCCACAGACAGTCCATGTAGGTATACTAAGTCAATAAAGTACCCGTGCATTTTGAGTGGAGGGCGTCTTTCTTACATGCACTGGCAGGATACTTTTTTCTCCTGCTGTACTTACTTTTCTAAATACCTTTGAATCTACTGTCAAAAGGTACCTATAAAAATAGGTTATTTTTCCAGGTAACTGCATTAGGAAACTGTAGTAGCTGACAGAAAGAGAGATGTAGAATATGTTTCTACCCAGCCTGTATCGATATCAATACAGCTATTTGCTGTAACTATAGAAGTACAAATGGCGAGTATGTATCATTTCCTAGTTTTCATTAGCGAACACCTTTAGAATGCTTGCTTAAGCATGCTGCAACGTTCCAGGCTTCTGTTCACTCTAAACCGAAAGACCACAATAAGTTTCTGAAATCCTTCATCCTATTATATCAACCATTTTATGAAAATTCAATTTGTTTAGCTGCGATAGTTGCTACTAATATATGTATTTTTTGACCTTTATGTACTTATCTTTTAATTCCTGATTTATTTCCACTTAGAGGTCAATAAAACAATAAATAATTAAATACCAATTTATTCCATAACATATAAATATTATATTATTAGTAATTTGACACATATTAAATGTCAATTTCTTCCACCGAAGAAGTTATTTAACGAAAACATATTATTATATGTTATGGAATAAATTGGTATTTAATTATTTATTGTTTTATTGACCTCTAAGTGGAAATAAATCAGGAATTAAAAGATAGTTGCTACTTAATATTATTAATAAGATAATAACAATTATTCGCATTTTGTCTTTTTCTGTACCCATTATTGTTTTTATTTAAACTAGTAGATGCGTCTATTAGGTACTGTATAATTTGTAAAAAACAGTTAATAAAATAACCCCGAAATGAATTTTATGAAGCTTTGTGCATCATTAGCAACACGTCAGTTATTGATGTGTAAAGTGTCTCTTATAACAGTTTCCAGCTTTTATGTAGTAATTATTTTGAAAAACATATAAGCGCGTTTTCACAGTACAGATTTTGATGAGGCCAAAATTTTTAACACATACATAAATAAAAATTACGTGAGGTTACGAATAAAATAGATATTAATTTGAGCCGATGTTATTAGAATAAATGTTATTACTACTCTATATTGCCGCTACGGTTATTATTTCAACTAGTAATATTAATGAAATTTTGAAATTATGAATGTGTGTACAAAACGACGGCCAGAGGTACCAGTAGTCGTTTGCGTGCGCGACGTGTGTTTACATTACCAACGGCTAGAGTCCATTAAGTTGCGCATAATAAAAACGAATGTTTACACAGGCGCAACTTTAATCTTGCAGAATTATCATCTACATTAAAATGTTTTGAAACGAAAGCTTCCTCTGTGCCGATCGATTTTCTTCAGGCAAAACACAAAGATTTGTTAACAAAACGGAAGTGATTATGCCACCTATGATGTAAATCGGAGTTTAAGCACGGGAAGATGACGCACATACAATGAAATCGCGTTTCAATTTGAGGGCAAAGGTTTACAAGTGGAGTTCATGGAATTATATCAAGCACCGTACTATTCTAAAACCTATCGACTATTGTACATAAAGACGCTCCCTCAGAATTTCAATAATCAATTCAATTATTTGACAATTGACATTGATATTGAAAAATATCCCAAGGTTTATATGACTAAATCTGCTTTTTAAATATATGTTTTCAGAAGTAATATTTGTTGTTGTATTCCATCTCATCACAACTAGATTTACATAAAAGAAGTTAAAAGAAAAATTTAAAACATATTCACTCTTCTTGGCATAACCTCACTCCATCAGATACTACTGTTATAAGCACACACTTCAAATTTTTCGATTTTCAGTTAAAAATGTTCGTACCGTTGTAGTGTAGTGTGCTTACGACAACAGGTTAATCAATATATTACAGCACGCTATGGCAGTGGGCGAGAACAGACAGAAAGTTAACCTCGCTTATTATATTCATCCGCAAATTATCTGTGACCAAAATTAAAGATTACAACTCTATTCCGTTCAAATCTTTTCTTTCATGTCATATGAAGATTAGATTTCTGATTTCAAACTTAATAATAATCATATTTCTAAACCAAACAGCCCGGGAAAGGTTCTCAGATATGAAACAGATGCGGAGACTCATTTTGTGTAAATAACAAAAAACAGAGGCTGCGACCTCTGTTTTTTGGTTTAGGAAAATCTGCATTTCCCATATGAATACAATTTATCAACAGATTGGTGACTTCTGTTCGTTGACGAAGGATTTCAGTATCAGTTATCATCCCAGCAGAGAACTTTGGCAAAAGGCATTATGAATATTGTAAAAAAATAGAGCATAGTGAAATACTATAATAGAAAAAAATAGCCTAAACACGAATCATTCATTCCTGGACAGAAAAATGTGAAACTTACAGCATTGTGTAATTCTAAAAACGTGTATCTGAGTTTCGTACTTGTGATGCAAAATTTAAGAAGAAATATTTCTGGATCAATAAATGCACTCAATGAATAATAAAAAATTTGAAGAACTATCGAGTCCACGAAGGTAGCAATTTGGTACGCTTTCAAACCTGTTACTCACAGTTTTTTTTTGCCAATCTTAGAATTCCTTATACAATATGAATTGACCCTTAAAAGTACCCTTGCTACACTCATGTGTAGATTTCGTCCCAGAAATTCTTGGAAAACATGGGAAGGACTTTCACCTTAAGATTTTAGTTATGGAAAATTTGTATCCAGGCAAATGGAATCACAATATGCTGATCCATTATTGCTGGACCATTAGGAAGGACGCGCCACAGACGAAATATAGTAGAAAGTCATCATTTCTTGCTTTCTAGATGAGTAAGAATGTTTGAATATTGTAAAGTTATGAAGGTAGAAAGTACTAAAACGTCTGAAATGGAAACCTTGCATAATAGGGAAAAACCACATTATATTTGTATCCATGTGAAAAAGTCACATACTGTACCTACTTTATGTAATTTTTCTCTGCAACAATATAATCTGCAGTTATGAGGGCTTCCGGGTTTTCACCGCGACATAGTAAACTACATATATACAATATAAAATAAAATAAAATAAAACAAAAATGAAAAGAAAAATACAAAAATATATACAGGGTCCGGCAACGAAGCGGGGACGGAAGATTACACGCTTATTTGAAAGTTTGTCAAATATTTGGTCATCAGATATTCTTCCGCACCATCAAGTGCACGTTTTAAAAATATTTTGTTTTATACAGAGTGTTCCAGATGGAAATGCCAGACTAAAGTTGAATTTTTTTAAGTGGAACACCCTGTATATTAATAGATAAAATGATCCGCGCTTGAAAGCTGGTTACAACGATATAATGTTAAATAGGTCTAAAGTTGATAGTTTCTGTGTAAACAATGATTTTACTTGATAAATTGATACATTTCAGTAGGCTATTCTGCATAGGGAAAAACCAAAAATTCGAAACCAACAGAGTAGAATATTTTTTACTAGTATGGACTGTCGTTACTATGTGAAATAAATTATGCAGTTGCTCCCTTTATACAGAGTATTCACAATTTTGCAAAATCGAGGAAATCTCGAAATTTTTAAATGGAACACCCTGTATATTTTTTGCTCATTGGAAAGCCCTTTTACTACGCTTTCTATTGATACCTCATTTGATGCACCTGGGGTGGATTATTTTCTAATTATTTCTTCTTAAAGTTGGATTAATGAGAAATGCTTATATTTTTAGTAGCTAATTTGCACTTCAAACCTACTGTAAGATTGGATATTCAACAAATAATCCATAAATGGTCTATAACAAGAAGAATCTCCATTTAGTATGAGAAACAATTGATTTTCATTCAGCGGTGAAAGCAAACATTAAATTAATATAAAGTAATATAGCATTTTCAATAGATTTACTGCTGATTAAGTTATCTGGTGTTTTAAGCTTGTATACTTAATAACCAAGTTGTAAAAAATTTCGTTTTGTGTTATACAGTATTTCGTTCAATCTTTAAAAGCAATTGTTATATTGACTAATTCTAGTAGGTACCTACTCAAGAAATGGTAAATATGATATTTATTCTTGAGGAGTGTACAAGAAATTGTCTCCTAGCAAGTACAGTATATGCAGAGAGTTCCAAACCTTGAAAGAAGACCGGAAGCATTCGAAAGATTATTAGAGAAATTTATAGAAACTGATGGTGTAACCTACAAGAAGGGAGAACACAAATAAACCGGTAATCAATAAACAAAGCGAACTGGCCGTATTATTAACAACAACAACAGGAAATTCCACATACAGAACATTTAAAGCGAGTAAGGCCAGCTAGAAAAGAGATAGATCTAGAGTGGGGCGGTTGTAAAGCATATACGGAATTAACGCATTGGCAAGCGTGCTATTCCGTATATGTTTTACAACCGCTCCCTTAGATCTATCTCTTTCTAGCTGGCCTTAGTCGATCTAAATGTTCTGTATGTGGAGAGATGTAAGTATAGATGGTATTTCAAAGGTAACAGCTATTGAAGGTAGGAGCTTGCGTTTGTTGAGTATCTACTAAAATTAGTCATTATAACAATTTCTTTTAAAGATTGAACGAAATACTGTATAACACAAAACGAAATTTTGTACAACTTGGTTATTAGTATACAAGCTTAAAACTGACACCTTTACTTTATATTAAATTAATGTTACCTTTTACCGCTGAGTGAAAATCAATTGTTTCTTATACTAAATGGAGTTTCTTCTTGTTATAGACCATTTATGGATTATTTGTCGAATATCTGATCTTACAGTAGGTTTGAAATGCAAATTACCTTCTAAAAATACAAGCATTTCTCATTAATTCAACTTTAAAAAGAAATAATTAGAAAATGATCTATCCTAGATGTATCAAATGAGTTATCAATAGAAAGCGTAGTGAAAAGGCTTTCCAATGAGCAAAAAATATACAGGGTGTTCCATTTAAAAATTTCGAGATTTCTTCGATTTTGCAAAATTGTGAACACCCTGTATAAAGAGAGCAGCTGCAGAATTTATTTCACATAGTAACGACAGTCCATACTAGTAAAAAATATTCTACTCTGTTGGTTTCGAATTTTTGGTTTTTCCCTATGCAGAATAGCCTACTGAAATGTATCAATTTATCAAGTAAAATCATTGTTTACACAGAAACTATCAACTTTAGACCTATTTAACATTATATCGTTGTAACCAGCTTTCAAGCGCGGATCATTTTATCTATTAATATACAGGGTGTTCCACTTAAAAAAATTCAACTTTAGTCTGGCATTTCCATCTGGAACACTCTGTATAAAACAAAATATTTTTAAAACGTGCACTTGATGGTGCGGAAGAATATCCGATGACTAAATTTTTGACAAACTTTCAAATAAGCGTGTAATATTCCGTCCCCGCTTCGTTGCCGGACCCTGTATGTATATACAACTTACTCAAACTCGACGTTTCGCCACTAATGTAAGTGGCTTCTTCAGGAGCAAAACTAAGTGAGGGGCGCCAGAAGGTCACGGTAACTCGACGTGTCAACTACGCTAGAGGCGAAAACCTTCTGACTAGGAGAAGGTGGACGTGCGGTTGTATATATACCACTGTGCAAGGAAACGGAACGGTGAGCGCGAGGTAACGATGCGGAACAGTGAGCACGGGTCGAAGAAGCGGAAAGGACGGGTTTCCAAATACTGGAGAGTGGGTAACCAATATCACGATTAAGATTTTGGGGATGTCTCTGGATCTCGATACCTTCCCTTCTCTTTCGTGGAAAATAGCGATGAGACTTGCTTACAACAGATACCTGATCAAAACAAATTTTATGGCCCGTATCAATAAAGTGTTCGGCTAAGGCTAAGTGTGTTGAGGAACGTGACTTAACGTCCGCTGGTGTTCATTGGTTCTAGTTTGAATAGAACGTCCAGTTTCGCCAACGTACACTGAGCCACAGGCACAGGGAATTTTATAGATGCCTTTATGGGAGAAAGCAGGGCGAGTGTCCTTGGGCGAAGGGAGAATTTGGAAGATTTTGTTTAAAGGTTTAAAGATGGGTTGGATATTTTGCTTACGAAGAATTCTACCGATGTGATCTGTAACGCCATGGATGTAGGGGAGAACGATGGTACTTAGCTGATTACTAGATTCTGGTGCAGCCTTAGAAGATCGTGGATGAATATATCTATTTATGACCCTATGTATGTTTCCGGAGGTATAGCCATTCTGTAGAAGAGCAGTTTTCACATGTTTCAATTCTTTGTCGATGTTGTCGGGTTGGGAAATTGAGATCGCGCGATGTACTAGAGAACCGATTACCGATTGCTTTTGTGCTGCGTGATGATGTGAGCTGGCATGAAGATATCGGTCGGTATGTGTAGGTTTCCTGTACACGGAGTGACCTAAACAACCATTTGGTAGACGAGTAACTAACACATCGAGGAAAGGTAGAGAACCGTTGTTCTCAATCTCCATGGTGAACTTAATATCGAGGTGTTGGCTATTGAGGAAATCCCAGAAAGTAGGCAGAGTGTTTTTACCATGTGGCCAGCTAATGAAGGTGTCGTCCACGTATCTTAACCAAGTTTTGGGTTTTTAATTCGCATGTTCCAAAGCAGTGGTCTCAAATGCCTCCATGAAGATATTAGCTACAACCGGAGAAAGTGGAGATCCCATAGCGGCGCCAGAGGTTTGATGATAGTATTTTCCCTGGAAGGTAAAGTACGTTGAAGTAAGGCATTTCTCGACTAACTTGCCTAAGTCTGGGGATTGGTTGTCCTGGATCAATAATTGGTGGATTATAGCGATGGAATCGGCGACAGGCACTTTTGTGTGCATTATTGCAGAGCAAGTAGTTATTTGCTAGAGAAGCAAAAGTATAAGTCTAATCTTACAATCGAAGGGAGTAATTATTTGTGTATGAACTGAGGGTAAAATATTTGTTTGCAAAAAAATGATTGTGGAAATTAAAGGTAGTTCAAGACCCTTGTTTTCTTTCGTACGGTGGAAAAATGCTAGTAAATAACTAATCCTGCAACCCTATAAAATTTCTCATGCACTTTCCCCCTTTCATATCCGCTTTGAATTGCACCTTTATTTAAACTCCTAAATCTCCTTTTTTATGGCGTTGCTGGACAACTTTGTTGTTGTTCTACGAGGCTTCTCTTGGAATTACAAAGTTAAATGCATTTTTCTAAATAAAACAGCCACACATGCCTATGAGGACTTCATTTCCAACTTGAAAATTGACTAAAAATTATACATTAGGGGGCCTTCTGTCCAGATAAATTAACTTATTATGCATATTAAATTATACTGAATCATTGCTCTAAGACTTGATGTTTTAGAAAAAGTTTTAAAACAGACAATATTTTGAATAAATCCGAGAATAATAGAGAAAAGCCTGGGAGTAGGACGAACTTCTGTCAGTTAGGATAATGTCCTTTATAGGCATAAATAAGTACACAATAATATGATATTGCCAACAATTGTCTGGTATATTTTTGTAAAGGAAGTTTATTAGTATTTGATCACCCTTTAATTGCATTGACGTAACGGAACAGCTATTGTACGTGAAATTATTTTGACTGTAGTAAATGACATCGTTGCGGAAACACCGGAACTGATTGTCACATATTCTCCAGAACAATATCCACAACGAATATATACGGGTAGTAATAACTCACACTCAAAGTCGATCATTTTAAAATAGTAACCTATAAATTTCACTGACAAGTAGCACCTGTATTCTAGCTAATGGGTCAGTAGCGGCTTATGCGTTTCATTCTTGAACTCACCGGGGCTAGAGACACATGTACTATATGTCTAAATATTGCGCAGATGCCTTATAGTTAGCTATTGTCCGACTGTGACACGTACCAGGTGACGCTATAATGGATATGTAAATTTACTTAGAGCTTTTATGTTAATCAATATCACTGTAATTTCAAGCATATTAAAATATCATTATCTGTTTTTCCGTTTCCATATTTTACTACAACTAACAAAACTAATATTTAATTTAACATTTGCTTTAGATGCTGTATACACTGTATATGCATGCGTATATTGCCAATAACAAAAACATTAAATTAACGCTATGCAAAACAAAAATTTCAAATCTTTATTTCATCTCTGACTATTGGCAATTCTAAGGTGATGTATCCTTGCTTTGCATTTTCATTTCTACTAAGTACAAAACAATCCACAGAAACCAGTAGATTATCAAGTAGACGGTATCGATGTGCAATCACCCAGAGAAATAATGTCCTGTCTCATATTTATAATATGAAATAGGACAGATAATATATCGTGATGAAACCGCTCCCTCCTTGTGCTTCGCCCATTTATCCATGATTTTCGGGAAAACAATCAAGATGGGAATACAAAGAGTAAATTTTCATATTCATATTTCAACCTAAGTCGCAAACTCTTTGCAACATATTTCGAACAATATTTTGGCAATCCTATTATCATGTGTCAATAGCCGATAGGCAGCTACAGTGATACAGTGTTGTGGTAGAATCCTTGGAGCCGAGGTACAATTCACCGAGAGTACAGTAACATGTTGCTCACGGAATTGGATCGTGATCGATTTGCCATTCGCAGGGGTAAAGTAATTAACAGCTCGGCATTATAAACAGCGAGATATTGCTGTCACAAGGCCATTAAACACAATTACACGCATACAAACATCAGAACAGAGAGTTGGTAGTCAGGCAAGTGATACAGCTTAAACTGAAACTAGCACTTACCACAGATAAAAAATGTTAGGATTTTCCAGAAAGTTTTACATTTTCAGAAGCTATCCAGGGATTCGTTACAACAACAATCACAGTACTTTTAAAGTGCTGGTCCAAAACCACTTTTCTAATTTGGAGACCAATTAAGAACATCTCCCTTAAATTTTGCATAAGATAAACTGGACATTTTACAGATATACTCAAAACAATTTCCACACTTATTCTATGCTTTCAGATATTGCTTCATTAACCCTAATTTTATATATAATATATGTGTCATGACAAAATGTTATCTGGCTTCATTAAACTTGACCGAAAAATAGATATAAGCTATATAAACTATACTAGTTTACTACTACTTCTATATCAAATTTCATTATGCTATTATACACTGTGTGCTAGTGAGTCATATCTACGTAAATGGTAATCATCAGAAAATTGTTTCGTTTGCTTTAATATATATGGATTTAACATTTAAAACTTCGATGTCATGCTAAGATTGAAAAAACGAAGAACTTATAACATTTTTAACATTTATTTCAACAAATTTAGTTCAACAAGTTAATCAAACACTCTTTATTACCCCGATAGCCTAATTATATTTATTATAAATACATCCGCAACCATCAAGTAATTTTAGCTATTGTTTTGAACACCGCACATGGCTTGAGAAATGACACGTTAACTGGCATGCTTTGTTTGCTAAGGTACACTTAATATGCCTCGCATATTTCTGTAGGTACTGCAGACTCATACGAGGGAGCGTTTTTATATTCGCGGAATGAGCGGGTTGTAGGGGGGTGATTAGGCGCATTGGAGGCGTGGGCTGTGCAGCGACTCATAATTAGTATAAATACGAAGTTTCATTATTATTAGACAGTTAATCTTTGAGCTATCGTCAACCAAGTAACATAATCAGGAGTGAAAAGTGAAATATGGAAAAAATCGAATATCGTGCCGTTATAAAGTTCCTTACCAAGCAAGGAAAATCAATCGCGACCATAATGAATGAGATGTGATTGGTTTACGGCGACTCTTGTCCAGGAAAAACCATGGTGTACAAGTGGCATAGTTTATTTAAACAAGGAAGGGAATCCCTTGAAGACGACCCGAGGCCGGGCAGGAGCATTGAGGTGACCACGCCAGCACTTATCCAAAAAGTTGATAAAATTGTACTCGAACATGCTCGACTAAAGAAGAAACAACTAGCAGAAATGGTTGGAGTATCCGATACAACAATTTTTAAAATCCTAAACGATCATCTCGGCATGTCTAAGGTCAGCGCAAGATGGGTGCCGAGAATGCTCACGCCGCCGCAAAAACAACAGCGCGTAGAGTGTTCGCGTGCATTTTTGGACCTCTGTAATGAAGACAAGGATGGTGTATTTAGTCGAATTGTTACTGGAGACGAAACTTGGGTTCATCATTATGAGCCTGAGTCCAAACAAGACTCCATGCAGTCGCATAAAAAGGGCACAGCACCTCCCAAGAAATTTAAAGTGTCACAATCAGCTGGGAAACTCATGGCAACGGTATTTTGGGACTCGGAAGGTATATTGTTGATTGATTATAAAGACAAAGGTGTTTCTATAACCGGAGAATATTACGCTTCAATATTAGAGCGACTAAAAGAAGCCCTTAAAGAGAAAAGACGGGGAAAATTGACGAAAGGTGTGCTGCTTTTGCACGACAACGCGCCCGTCCACAAGAGCCGCGTTGCGTTAGCTGCCCTGCATAAGGTGGGCTTCGAAATTGTGAATCACCCACCCTACAGCCCAGACCTGGCCCCGAGTGATTATTACCTGTTTCCAAAAATGAAAAAAGAGCTGCGGGGTAAAAAATTTACTGCCGATGATGAAGTCAAGGAGGCAGTTTCGGCGTATTTTGCAGATAAAGAGAAATCATTTTTTATGAGGGTATAAATAAATTAATTGAAAGATGTGAAAAATGTATCCGTCTTGCAGGTGAACATATTGAAAAAGAAAAATAATTTGGTTTTTTTATTTCCACCCCTTATCCCCCATTCCGCGAATATAAAAACGCTCCCTCGTATATCATTCAATTTTGGGGTGTAACAATGCCAATGCTATTAGCGATAATGAAAACGATAAAAGCTCAAGTTTCTTGTAATAAGAATACATATTTACAGGCTTGTTGTGGCTCTTTGCATAGTTTATTACAGAACACAAAATGGTACGCACGTCTACTAGAACAACCACATTTAACGTTAGTATGTAATACACGCTAGTTTTCAATATACTAAAGAAATTTATTTTCCAATAATCCAATCAGGCCATTAGTGCCTAGTGTTATATTTATGAAACGCCTAACTTTAAGCAGCTATTTACATTCTGTAGATAAATAGCTTATAATTTGTTTATGCGCATTTCTGGTATTCCTGTTAGAGAGTCTCTATAGTAACATACTAGCAATGAATACCTCCATGTGTTACAAAACAAAAGATATTTAGTTTGAGTCAACTATCTTCGATTTGTGTAATTATTTATTTATTTATTTAAAAAAAGAAACATACAGGAGAAACTCCTTATACAAATGTTTCTACATTATACAAAACAGAAAATTTCATTGCCACAGATGACTGCAAAAAGTGTCATAATACAAAAGCATTCGATAATTCTCTCACATGGGGGACAGCGCACAGTAAGGCAACCATCAGTTAATTGGAGACAATATAGCGGACTTGGCTGATCTCATAAAAAATGGCTTAGATACACCAAATATCTCAACCGATTGGTAAAAGGTATTATAAAGTTTAGATATTTTATTAATTGGAGAAAGGGAACTTATAGTTGTATACATCGGAGGCAGGGGTCTGGTACTATAGTAAGGAATGTGTAGCCTAAATAGTGATAGAAGGTGAGCATTATCAATGTAATTATTAAAAACCTTATACAAAACACTCAGCATCGCAATCTCGCGCCTAGACCTGAGCAACGGAATAGCAAAACCATTTCTAATATGTTGATAAGATTCAAACGGGGGATTTTGATTATGCTTTTTGTAGTATAGATACTTTAAAAATTTATTTTGTACTTTTTCTATAAGTGTGTCCTCCCTATTTGTGAAGGGATCCCACACTGCAGAGGCAAACTCCAATTTCGAGCGCGCGAATGCATTAAAGAGATAGATAATTGAGTTCAATCTGGAGAATTCCCGTGTATTTCGCTTTATGAAACCCAAGTTCCTGTATGCGTCATTGGTGATGTTTTGTATCTGGTCCGCACAACGATAGCAGCTAGTGAACGTAATACCCAGGTCCCTAATAGAAGATACACGTGGCAGCAACCTATCGGCAGCCCTATAATCAAACAAGATTGGTCGATTTATCCTAGAGAATGTAACGACAGAACATTTATTAGTATTTAAAGGTAACTTATTATTTATACACCATTGAGACAAATTATCAATATCTCCTTGCAGAAGAATACAGTCAGCGATAGAATTGACCTCTCTGTAAATCTTATAATCATCTGCAAATAGTAAACACCTAGAATTTTTTACTGCTCCTACAATATCATTCACAAATATTAAAAACAGTACAGGACCCAAGTTACTGCCCTGAGGAACGCCAGATGTAGCCAAAAAACGGAGAGGAATAATCATCTTGAAAAGTAAGACCAATTGTCGCCTATTACACAAATAGGAACTAAAAAATTTAGTAAACCATAGGAAACACCGAACCCGTTAAGCTTATCCAGTAAAATGTCATAATTCACCCGGTCGAAAGCCTTCAAAGTCTGTATAAACGGTATCAACTTGACGACTTTTATCAATCGCCTCAGTCACGCACTCTGTAAATAGTAGTAAATTGGTCTCAACAGATCTCCCCGGGAAAAAACCATGCTGCTCCACCGCGATACGTATTATATAATCTGTTCAAATATCTTAGAAACAACCGGCAGAATAGAAATTGGCCTATAATTTATTATACTATTTTTATCACCAGTCTTAAATATAGGAACAACTCTGGCCAACTTCCACCTATCCGGGAATATTCCAGTTTTTAATGACAAATTAAAAATATACCTGAGTGGGACCAGTAGCAAATCGCAACAACCTTTATATATATACGCAGGAACATCATCAACCCCAATGGACTTCTTTGCACGAAGTTTTTTTATACTCAATCTAATGTCATCATCAGTAATCTCCCCAATGTCCACACTGCCGCAACCATATGCGCCTAAAGCATTGATATTATAAAATGAAGGAGCATCATAAGTACTCTTAAAGTAAGAAGCAAACCCGTTTGCAATTTGCTCCTTCCTTGATAATACGGTGTCGTTATAGGAAAAAGTATCAGATTTAGCCAGACTATGTTTTTTACGCTTAATAAATGACCAAAACACGTTCGGATCATTCTGGATTGATAACTCAACATTATTACAATATTTTTTATATTCATTATTAATTAAAGTTTTTAGTTTTGCTCTATATAGTCTATATTTATCTAAGTTAAATTGGTTTTGTTTTCTTTTTCTATGATATTCTTTAATCATAAAAAAATAGACTGCACCTCTGGAGTAAACCAGGCGGGATATCTCTGTGTACCAGCCTTAGATTGATAGTAGGGAATACACTCACTAAAAATTGAATAGAGATGATCGTAAAATATCTCCACCGCAGAGTTTACATCGAAACATATCAGCAGACTCCTCCAATCACAACGCCTCAGCATCCAATATAATCTTTCAAAATTTCCTTTCGAGAAATTATATTTATTGAAGTTATTGTTTAGCAATACATTTGAAAAACGATTATTTCCGTTTAAACCTAATATTAGTACTGGATGATGTAAATCAACTGGCACGAGCGTAGTCTCACTGCAGCCAAGAGAAACAGCGACATCTGAGAGTACCAGATCAAGTGTTTTAATATTAATATTTGGCACATCATTCAATAATTTCAGACCGTACAAACTTAAGAAATTTTGCAACGATTGACATACAAAATGATTATCAGAAAAACTATATGCGGTACCAGTGATACAACGAATATTAAAATCCCCGGCTATTAATATATTGTGACTAGATAGCACATCTGTAAAGAAGTCCATCAAATTGAAATAGTTTTCGTAATCGTTGGATACTGCATTGGGCGCAAGATAAACCACATTAAGTAAATAATTTCTATCATAGATTTTTGCTTTGACAGATAAAGTTTCAATATTAGCATCCACGTGCACTAACGAAGAATGAAATCTTCTTTGGATCGCCAGAAGTACACCGCCTCCCCTTTGGCCTTTTCTATCACGCCTATAAACGACATATCTACCATCTATTAATTCCGTATCATAAATTGTGTCAAGTCTCCAATAATATCACATCATAAGAATTGTTTAAAATGTTAATATATAGTAAATTACTCTTTGTGCGCAGTCCCCTAACATTCTGGTAATAAATACTAATTTCAGTACACATTAATAGCAATAATATAATAGAATTAGTTATTCCTAAAATAATAAAATTAACACAAAAATTCACCTAATAATATTAAATATAGTATTAAATTCCACCCACCAAGAAAGAAAACCCCTTCCCGTCCACAATAAAAATGAAAGTAAACAACAATTTATAGAACAAAGAAATCAAAATGTACAAAAACAATATGTCAAATATTCGAGTCCAATCAATCAATATTTACCACTCCAGAGTCTTTCATTTGATTAAAGTCTTCTATGGTATCAAGGACATATCTGCAGGACTTCCTATCGCGATCGGTTACCTTAACATGGATCCTTCCATTCGAAATTATGTATTCTGATATAGATGTAGATGCAAATCAAGTCAATCAAATCATACGATAACTTTTAACTATGTATTTAAAAAATACGGGAGTACCATAATTGTTAACTTAAGATATAGCTGGTATCCCATACATCATCAGCAGGAAACAACTAGAAAATATGATGTCATAAGTTCAGAAATATCAGAATTATGTTCATCTAAATATTCTAAATACATAAATAAAATGAATAGAAGAAGACTTTGTATCAACAACAGGAGTGTTTATAAGTGCTAAAAAACTAATTGACAACTTAAAAATCCCGTTGAAGTGTTTGAACTATTTCTTGAGCAGGAAATTGTTATTAACAACAAAAAGTGACTGATATGCACTACAAAAGTATTGTGCTAACACCGCTAACATACGAAGAAATTAGACGTTCTACAGTTATCCTTAACTTGAGTGGCTACAACACATTTCCTACAACAAGAATGTATGGAAAAGCTGGAATACGAACGAGAAGCTAGTATACATTGCAATGAGGGTAAGCAAACTCCTGCAGATTTTGAGATTTCGTTATTGTCCTAATAATGATAATATAAAACCAAATCAAACATCTTAGATCTCTTACAAATTGCATGAAAAATAGTGTTGCACAATACTTTAGTCTCGACACTTGTCCACTTGTCACACGATAAAAGTATGATAAAATGGTCATAATCTGAAACAATTTAAATCATAATGTTGGAATATCGCCTAAGAAAGATTTAGTTGTCAGCACTTTACGAAGCATATAATTCAGATATGAATGGTACCAATCGGCTAGATGAAAATATGGAACAATATAGAATACACATTCTTACCAAGATATCGCTTTGCTTCCTAGTGGTTGCAGAGCACAACCACAATTTTAAATTTTTCTTCCTTGTGGTGTTATATACTAGCCACAGGTGGAGTCTAAAACATACTCCCACCCATCGACTCCTGCCTTCGGGTTTGAATCAGTGCATCATTGCAACAGCTATATCTTATTTTTACCACGTGGAGCATGCAGATGTGACAGTAATTGTTTATAAAATAGATTTTGGGCTTATTTATGAAGATGGCTGGTAAGTAAATGTTAAATATTAATAAAAATGTATCCCTTGCACTTATAGCAAGTGAGAATATTTGTTTACCTTTGTAGATGAGGTTATGTTTTATACACAAATGTGGTGGTCGCGGCACAAAACCACAAAGAAGAAATTCATATTTTTTATAATAATATTTTTTTCAGCTAAAAACTCTATATACTCTATTCAAGAATTGGAAGCGCTTGGCCAAGACGAATTGTATACATTGGTAGAAGATATCCTTTACTGGAGATGATTCGGACATCAATGATGAAAGCGAGATAGAAGATGAAGGTGTCGTGGATCACCCATTTGATATCAATGCAATGGATATCATAATTGCTGGTGAAAATTATCGTTTTGCAGAAAATAATGGGTGGGATAGCGAAGATGAAATTCCATTGATCAACATTCAAGCTGATCTGATACGAGAAAACCAAACCCACATCATACACAGAATATTCCTAGACGTACTTTCACTAATGACAGTGGGTGTAGTGCACCTGAAGAAGTGGAAACACCAACAGATATTTTTTTACATTTATTTCCAAACACTTTGTTAGAACACATTGCATTCCAGACAAATCTTTATGTTTTACAGAAGAACGGTGGTAATCATAATATCCAGAGAACAAATTCTGACGAAATAAAAAGTTTATTGCTATAAACCTTTTTATGGGGCTCAAACGCCTGCCAAGCTGTTGAGACTATTGGTCGTCAAGGTTGGAACTACGAGATAATTTTAAATTTTCGATAATGTCAAGAGATAGATACCACTGGTTACTGGCGAACATTCATTTGAACGATAATGCACTACAACCACAGCGACAAACTGTAGGATACGATAAAATTAATATATGTATTTTTTGACCTTTATGTACTTATCTTTTAATTCCTGATTTATTTCCACTTAGAGGTCAATAAAACAACAAATAATTAAATACCAATTTATTCCATAACATATAATAATATGTTTTCGTTAAATAACTTCTTCAGTGGAAGAAATTGACATTTAATATGTGTCAAATTACTAATAATATAAATATAAATTGCCATGCCTATCAACAAAATTATCTAAAAAACAAAGAATTCATTGATATATCGAATTTTAATTATATTCACAAGTAATAATGAAGGAATAATGATTTAATACAACATTAGAAATTGAAATGATTTGAATTATTCGTATATCAATCTATTTTTTGTCAAGCTCTAACAATTCTGTTCAAGTACTAGGGAAAAACATGGCAAAAAAACCTAGTCAAGAGCTTAAAATTAATAAAATTTATGCGTGAATTAAATTATTATAAATAACGCTTAAATTATCAGTATCCGTTCTAAAATTTACGGCGTTTTCATCTTTCTTAATGTATATCATTTCGTAAATTAATCTTTTTTTATAATTATTTTCCTTTTTTAAAATTTTAGTGTTTTGAAAATCAAAATTATGTCGTCTATCTTTAGAGTGCTTAGATAAAGCAGTTTCAGCGGTGACGTTATGTGTAACAGTGTATTGATGGTTATAAATTCGTTTCTTTAAATATTGTTTGGTTTGTCTGTTAAATTTATTATCCAATCTTCTTGTAAAATTGGATAATAATTCTTGTTATTATTTTTTTTTTTTTGAGTTTTTTGAAAAAGTAAATTTAGATTTTCAAAGAAATTTTAATAAAATAAAAAATAGTAATATTAAAAAGATAGAAAATCTTTTAAAAGAAAATAACAAAATTATTATCCAATTTTACAAGAAGATTGGATAATAAATTGAACAGATATAATAATTCCGGAAAATATAAAGTTAATTATTAGTTTAGGCCCTAAATTCTCAGTAGATGTTAACCACATACCTTTAGATGATTTAATCTGTAATATAGAATACATTATTCAAAATTCTGTAGTACCGAACAAGCAAAACACATTACGTAACAAATTAGTAAACATCATAACTAATTACAAAAACAGACGTAATAACAAACAAAACATACTGATTTACATCGTATGTTAAAGGAAACAAAAAAGTTTTTAAGTAATAAGCGAGATATTATAATAACTAAAGCAGACAAAGGAGAAAAAAGTATAATAATGTACAAAAAAGATTACGCAGCCAAAATGCATTCATTATTAAACGACTAAAACACTTACATTACATTACAAAAAGACCCGACTAACAAAATTCAAAGTGAAAATAACCAATTAATCACTAGTTGGTTAAATAGCAATTATATAGATGAATCCGTAGCTAAACATTTAAAAATATATAATTCGATAACTCCGCGAATTTATGGTGTCCCTAAAATTCATAAAACTGATATTAAGGCCGATTGTAAATTGTATACAATCACCAACATACAATTTATCAAAATTTTTATCCAAAATTCTCAGTAATGTTGTAGGAAATACAGAGTATCATGTAAAAAATTCGTGGGAATTTGTTAATTTCATTAACAAAAAATCCGTACCGTGTAATCATGAAATTATCAGTTTAGACGTTGTATCTTTATTCACAAATGTTCCTACAGACTTGGCATTAAACATTATAAACAAAAAATGGAATTTAATTGAAAATTATACAAATTTACCAAAAAATGAATTCATGTTGGCTGCAAAACTTTGCTTAAATTCAACATATTTTCAGTACAATGACACAATATATAAACAAATATTCGGTACAGCAATGGGTTCTCCATTATCTGCTGTTATAGCAAATTTAGTAATGGAGGACTTAGAGCAGGTCTCACTTGACAAACTAAACTGTCATGTGCAATTTTATAAGCGGTATGTAGATGATTGTATATGCTGCATACCAAATGATAAAATTGAACATGTTCTGTACACATTTAACACATATCATGATAGGCTAAAATTTACTTTTGAAAGAGAAAATCAAAATTCTATAAACTTTTTAAATGTAAAGATAATACATGATAACACACAAATAAAAACAAACTGGTACATTAAAGACACTAGTAGTAGTAGGCATTTAAACTATTTTTCAAATTTTTTTTTCAAATTTTAAATTTAAAAAAAAGCGTAATTAATAGTTTAGTAGATCAGGCTATTAAATTAGCTCACCCTGATTTTAGAAAAGAAAATTTAAGCAAAGTAAAAACAATATTAGAAAAAAATAGTTATCCTAAAGAGTTTTAATATAAAGTAATCACAAAAAGAATAAATAAAATATATAACACAGGTACAAAATCAAATAATAACATATACCACACTATACCATATATAAACAATTTAAGCGACACAATAAAACACGAATTAAAAAAATCAGACATTCACATAACTTTCATACCTACCAACAATAGACATTTATTCACAAATTTAAAAACACCCATTAAACATGGTAATTAAAGTAATGTCGTTTATAAATTAGATTGCAAAGATTGTAATAAATGTTATATCGGACAAACCAAACAATATTTAAAGAAACGAATTTATAACCATCAATACACTGTTACACATAACGTCACCGCTGAAACTGCTTTATCTAAGCACTCTAAAGATAGACGACATAATTTTGATTTTCAAAACACTAAAATTTTAAAAAAGGAAAATAATTATAAAAAAAGATTAATTTACGAAATGATATACATTAAGAAAGATGAAAACGCCGTAAATTTTAGAACGGATATTGATAATTTAGGCGTTATTTATAATAATTTAATTCACGCATGAATTTTATTAATTTTAAGCTCTTGACTAGGTTTTTTTGTCATGTTTTTCCCTAGTACTTGAACAGAATTGTTAGAGCTTGACAAAAAATAGATTGATATACGAATAATTCAAATCATTTCAATTTCTAATGTTGTATTAAATCATTATTCCTTCATTATTACTTGTGAATATAATTAAAATTCGATATATCAATGAATTCTTTGTCTTTTAGATAATTTTGTTGATAGGCATGGCAATTTATATTTATATTATTAGTAATTTGACACATATTAAATGTCAATTTCTTCCACTGAAGAAGTTATTTAACGAAAACATATTATTATATGTTATGGAATAAATTGGTATTTAATTATTTGTTGTTTTATTGACCTCTAAGTGGAAATAAATCAGGAATTAAAAGATAAGTACATAAAGGTCAAAAAATACATATATTAATTTTATCGTATCCTACAGTTTGTCGCTGTGGTTGTAGTGCATTATCGTTCAAATGAATGTTCGCCAGTAACCAGTGGTATCTATCTCTTGACATTATCGAAGATTCAAAATTATCTCGTAGTTCCAACCTTGACGACCAATAGTCTCAACAGCTTGGCAGGCGTTTGATCCCCATAAAAAGGTTTATAGCAATAAACTTTTTATTTCGTCAGAATTTGTTCTCTGGATATTATGATTACCACCGTTCTTCTGTAAAACATAAAGATTTGTCTGGAATGCAATGTGTTCTAACAAAGTGTTTGGAAATAAATGTAAAAAAATATCTGTTGGTGTTTCCACTTCTTCAGGTGCACTACACCCACTGTCACTAGTGAAAGTACGTCTAGGAATATTCTGTGTATGATGTGGGTTTGGTTTTCTCGTATCAGATCAGCTTGAATGTTGATCAATGGAATTTCATCTTCGCTATCCCACCCATTATTTTCTGCAAAACGATAATTTTCACCAGCAATTATGATATCCATTGCATTGATATCAAATGGGTGATCCACGACACCTTCATCTTCTATCTCGCTTTCATCATTGATGTTATGGAATAAATTGGTATTTAATTATTTGTTGTTTTATTGACCTCTAAGTGGAAATAAATCAGGAATTAAAAGGATACGATAAACTTTACAAAGTTCGGCCACTGCTAGACAAGCTTTCATATACATTTCTTCTTTTATATCAACCCTCAAAAAATCAAGCCATTGACGAGTCTATGATCAAATTTAAAGGTAGAAGTAGTTTTCGCCAATATATGCCGTTGAAACCGATAAAACGCGGATATAAAGTGTAGATTAGAGCAGATGAAAGCGGCTATGTGCACCAATTCCAGATTTATGTGGGCAAATCCAGCAATGAAGTTGAGAAAAATTTAGGTGCTCGATGAGTAAAAGATCTAACTAGAAGTTTAGTTGGAAAAGGACATAATTTATATTTTAATAACTTTTTCAACTCAGTCGAACTAGAAAAAGACTTGCACGATGATATGATTTACGCCTGTGGAACGTTTAGAAAAGGTAGAAAAGACATGTCAAAAGACTTGAAAGAAGACAAAGCCATGCAAAGGGGAGATTCTGCCTGGAGAGTTTCAACTTGCACATTAACATTCTTGAAATGGAAGGATCGACAATCAGTGTTCTTCTTGAGTCATTTTCATGATCCGTCTGTTGTTGAAACAATATTAACAAAAAATAAAGATGGTTCACGAGAAGAAATAGCTTGTCCCATATTAGTGAAGGATTACAATAGCTGTATGGGATATGTGGACAAAATGGATATGCTCAAAAGTTGCTACGAAATTGATAGAAAGTCCAAGAAATGGTGGCATCGCATAATGTTTTATTTTATTGATGTGACGTTAGTAAATGCATTTACAATTTATAAAAGAAAGTTGAAACTTTGAAACTGTTTAGGTTGTCGGTTATAATAGGCCTAATTGGTGCCGATCAAAATGAACAAAAAAAGGTAGACGAAGCACTGCACAACCTCCAAACAATTTTAAAATTACAGTAACATACGAAATTAGGTATGACAAATGTACGCATCTTCCAGTTCATGGAAAATCAAGAAGATGTGCACTATGTAGTACACGTGCGAAACCCCACAGAACCGTTTGGAGCTGTTTTGTCTGCCAAGTAGGCTTATGTCTAAGCGAAAGCAAAAATTGTTTTTCACAATTTCATACCAAGTAATTTTTAAAATAAATTAATTTTATTGAGATTTTGTGCCTCATTTTCCTTGTGGTTACACCCCGATACCACGGCCTATAAAAAAAATCAATAATAATAAATAATGATAATTAGTCTTGTTGCATTTTCCCCTATAAATAAAGCCTAGAAACTATATTTTTCGAAAAACAAGACTTTATTGGCATTTTTTTAAATATCGGCCTCAAAGGGATATATACCATATCGTGCAATTATTGGGGCTTCGCATTTGAAATTTCGCACAGTAATTTTTCGGGTACAATAAAAAAATACCCATTTGCACCAAACAGTACACGATGAATTATTACAGGAAAAAACAATATTAGATTTGACAGACTACAGCATATTATCGAAAAAATCCCCAAAAAAGAAGATATTGCTCGAAAAACAATCAGAGGAAATATTTAACATTGTTCCACTGTTTCCGCTGCAAGTGTCTATCAAACAATAAATTGAGTTGTAAAATCTTTGAAATCATAAAAATAACCGATCGCTAATGGCTAACTTTTATACTAATTATTTCAGAGCATTAGCACACACAGACGTGATATGGATTTGGTGGTTTCGGCTTGATTTGTTGCTATAATCTTTCCGAAAGGCAGAACGATGTATTTCATAAAACGAAAAAAAGGTAATGGGAACTCAATACAGGAAGTAAGTAAACATTACAAATTATTTACTGTTGATAATTTATTACCAGATCATCTAATCGCTGTTGTTCCTGGCATTGGTTATTTACCAAGATATTATATGCTGGCAAAATTCCTCGCCAATGATATTTGAAATAAACTCTTTAATATCGGTAATTTATTTTCATTGAGCGGAATAGATTCTCTTTATGTCACAATATTAAGTAGGGCGTTGCTTTTCGTGTGCTCTATCAGTCATTTAAAAGTGTGAGATACGAAACTACTTATATGTATAATCCCATATTGCCACATAACTCGAAGTATCATAAGAGGAGCTACCTTAGATTTAGTCAAAGTGTCTCTTATCGAAGTAGATAGCATAACGAATAAAAAGGCAACAAGTTTTTTGCAATCAGTAAAATATCTCTTCATATACTTTTGACATATAAGTTCAACCAAAATTCCTGTCAGACAGCAAAAACCAATGTCCTCCTACAGTAAAGTAAGTAATCTTGGTAAATCAGTTTATTGCCTGTAATAGTAAAAGTCGAATATTGGCCCGACCGTCAGGTTCTTTTCGAGCTTAGTTTTTATGATAGGCATAAAAATGTCCTATTAATAAAATATCTCTTGAATCAAAATATGGAGAAGGGGCATATTTCTTATGTAGTCCAATGATATGCCTATTACTTCTGTTCACTAATTCTACATAGTTTGCATATCTTCCACTTAACTATAAATCTTTTGTTCCCGCCTTTTGTGGACTATAACTTCCATTACATTCCTTTGCACTATCTTTAAAAACCTAGTCCGTAGATTCTTATACTACTTCTTTTTCCAACTTGAAAATATTAGTTACTTTAATATTTAAGCAAGCAATGTTAATGTATCTACATGAATTAGCAAAATTCTTTGCTTGAGCATGTTTTCACTTACTAGAAACATACACTTGACCTTGCAAACCTAATATTGTTATTTTGTTGTGTTTCCAACTATTCATATTAATTTTTCATTTCATGTTACCATCATAATTATTATCCGCTTCTCCATGATCACTATATGTCAAACTGAACGCTGTGCTTGTAAACAGGCAACTGGTGACGTTATTTACAGTGAGATGGAATATCGTACCACTCACACTATCTACATTATTGCCCTCATTGATCGCTAGCAACCTGCCATACTCAAATAAATAGTACTGTTTCTATACTCAAACGTAAAATTTACATTATAAAATAAATGTAAATATATACAAGGTGTATGACGACGAACTGCAGTCATAGTTGAGTTGTTGCTGAGAGTTTATCCATCAAATGGTTAACTTAACACATTTTCTAAATTGAAAGCTTGAAATAACTGGAAGACACTCACAATCACGTTTAGAGCTACCTGTATGCACAGGTCCCGTGTATACTTCAGGAAAGCCGTATTACCTCGCGCTAACAAATGTAAAACTGTAATGAATAGTAAGAAATTTACCGACAGTTTTATTCAGAGAATAATATTGATTCTTGAATCTTATAGTACGATTTCTTTTATATAGCATTTATTGCAATTATATCAATATAATTTCGATGTTCTGCTTAGTCAAGTATTCATACAAAATGTTTATCCGCCTGAAGTCTAGAATATTTGATAAATATAAAATTTCTAACATTTTTCCAAAATATTTCCTAAACACACAAGTTTATAAATGTTTGTGATTTAAGAAAGCTATGATGGCATAACAGCCCAAAATAAAACGTAGTTGTGTCTCTGGCGCTCTTCCTGAAATATAAACGTGTAGGGTAACATAAAAATACTTTTAATAACCATATTATAAACATTATGCAGCGCTTTATTATATGGTATATTTTCATGGTACTGGAATACGCAGTTGACATTCATCATCGGATTAATGAGAATGGTATTCGTAGTGAGAGCGTAATATAATAATATATGAACTTCCTGTAATAATACTATTTGTAGTCTAAAGAACACAGCACACATAAGTATTCTTATCAATTCATAGATTCCATCTCCAAAAATATTCATTCAGAGCAGCAAAGTTTATTTTCGTTAAAACTAATTTATTCAACGGTTTTAGAGTAAAGACCTTTATAATAATCATTATAGTAGCAATAACTTTCTAAAGAGCGGAATTGAAACTTGTTTATGCTATTTTATGTCTTCGAAAAAATATGATTCCTCCATAGATATACTGGCACATATTTTTCGTTGGAATGTGTTTTCGCGAAACTGAACTGCTTTTTAATCAACATATATATGTAAGAATATTTACATTTGATTATAAATCACTTAAACTACTGTTGGGAAATTGAATACGTAGTAGTTTCGATTTCGCTTATTTTAGAATGTAATGTATCTCCTGCGTAACTAGCGTATTGAAATATTTAAGTTTCGGGCATTTAAAATTAGTTCTGGTTATAATACCGAGATTACTTAAATGAAAGACGCCGTTAAATATTAGCTAAACTATTATATCTTCTACTATTTTTTATGTTATCTACTTAAACCGCTCTGAAAAATTAGTACTATTATTAACAAAAAAAGAAAACTATCATTTAAACAAGCATCATAACTCAAGGCTTTCCAGTAAACGTTTGCAATCAAGAGTAGATTTTGTTGTACTCAGCGATATAGATAATTGGTTGTAATTTTGTAAATTATTGTATTATGTTTAACACACTCCAATGCTACTAACAAATATTCCAGAAACACAAAATTTTGACACCAGTACTCATTTAATATCTTCCGATTGTTAAGTTACCTATTAAATTAATAAAGCTAATAAAACTCTGAATTATGACTAATGTTTATAGAAAGCTTAAGATATACTAATTCATTCATCATGATAAAACTACAAAAAATTACAAAACAATTTGTTAAACACAAAAATAAATTATTTACCCAATTAAAGTATTAATTGTAAGTGCAACCGATATTGCCCGAAATAATTACAGCTTTGGCAAATTAATACTCCGGTGTATTTCAGCGCCTACATGAGTAACTGTACATCAACGGAATCTGAAGAACTAACTAAAATAATTACACTAACCACACTTATTATTATAATTTATACAATATATTAGGTCTATTATGTTTGTCAGAATACATGTTTACTGAATGGCAGTTGTATTTACATGATTTTCGTCCGGAAAACGACAGACGTATAGTTTTACGAACTTACTCTTATTAAGTTATTCGATTTTGAAACACATTAGAAGGGATTATTTTTGATCTCCCACCAAAAAAGCGGTTGTATTTCGAAAACCGTAAAAAACATAGGCTAATATGATAAAGAACGATACATAATTATTAATTGTATTCAAAAATGCAATAAAAAATGCACAACCTTACGTCGACGTGAATTTTTGGTTTTAACAATAAATTCTTTTGAAACTAAAAACTATTAGAAACTATTGAAACTGTTAAAAAGCATACTGTCTCCAATGACAAATTTAATCAAAAATTTTGTAGTCACTTAATACCGTATGGAAGATTAGTACGGAAAAATGATTTAATATAATTTAATTCCGCGCTTTTCTAGCAATAACACCCTTATCTTGACAACAATATGAAATATAACTGGTCAAACAGAAAGAAATGGATTCGGATAAAAACCTAAATACACTTAAAGCAATTAGTATGAAGCACGTCAAATTAATTCTTGTTTAGTTTTAATTTTATAAATCTCGATTTTACCAACTTACTATTGACATAAACGCACAGGGTGGGAAAATTTCGAAGTTTTAATAGGGGATCTCGGTAATTATAAGAGGTATAAAAAAAACGACCCACGCATCCTCGATCTGTTTTTTTCAAGAAAAGGGTGATGGTGTAAACCAAATTCACGGATAACTCGAAACCGAAAGCCGATAGCCAAACTTGGTTTTCACCATCATCCTTTTCTCGAAAAAACAGATCGAGGATGCGTGGTCCGTTTTTGATACCTCTTATAGTTACCGAGATCCCCTATTAAAACATAGAAATTTGCTCACCCTGTACGTATTTAGTGGGCCCTATCCGTTACCATTTTTAACTACAACTACTACCGACTACAAGTTGTAAATTATACCTAGGTAGAATATTTGTCTGATGCAAATGTACTACGCAATAAAGTAATTGACTGAAGGAATTAACTGAATAACAAATTTCTAAAGTTTCAGCATGAAATAATGAATACATTCCGACAGAATATTAATTCTTTCTATATTCGCCGTGTTAATATGATTTAAATTAAAAAGATAATGGAAAGAAGTTGTTTTTTATAACTAAAACTTTATTTAAACCAAATTCATCAGCTAAATCGTGAATACATACTATCCCACGCTAATGTAAACACATTCAGTTTTACGAATGCAAACAGAGGTTATAAATATTATAGATAGTATTGCAATTACAGTGTTGCCAGCTTTCGGGCTTGGCGACGTTGGTATAATGTACCAGGATTGACAACGTCGGTAGAAATGCTTGTTTGATATACAGCTGGCCCTCTGGCAGAAAGCGCCGGAACTAGAGTTGTGTATGGTTGATATTCTATCGCGTTTTGGGTCCCGAAGCAAAAATTGGAAGGAGTCATTTTAAGCATAACATTGAAAAGTAGACCAAAATACATGAAGAACGTCGTCACGGGTCCGACAACGATTACTACATATAGCTGTTCGGGTCTGTTTAAGCGGTTTAACAAATCTATATATACATATATATATTGTAGTGTTTGGCCTAGTGAGCAAGTGAGCAACTGGACCAGCAGATATTCTGTGATTGGAATGTTGGGATGACAGTTCAATCCACAGTGCGGATGTCTGACGTTGAAAGCTACCTTGTGAACATCAAAACTAAATTATGAAAACCTCAGTAGTAAAAATACACAATTTTTCGACTCTCAAACGTGCAGCTCAATAACCGTTATAATATACATCGATATAATTTTGAAGATTAGATAAATAGTATTTCAGCTATTTTCAAGCTAAATACAGGATTTTGCGCTGCAATTTTTAACCTAATTCTGTAGTTGAGCCATATACTCGAAAAATTCGCATAATTCAAGAAAAGTTAGATTTTGATCTAGGGTGTCCTAGTAAATATAAAATTACTAGGATTGCGAATTACGTGCGCGATTTAAAACTAGCTGGTAATATATATGTACCATATATTATATATGTATATTAAACTAAGGAAATTGACGTGGATTTCCGAAAAAAAAACGATAAGTAATACTAATGATACTATCATTAACTACAACTTTTCTGAATTACCATACCTACTTAATGTTTCGAATTTGATGTTTAAGAATAAAATGAGACATATCATAATTACAGAGACAAGCCGTTTCTGATAAACAGAAGACAATAAAGTTCGAACTATTCTGTACATTATTAAGAAGTAGAATTACGACAAATGTTCATTGTTATAAGTTATGAAACAACGGTGCGTTGTCCATATATAAACGTGGCTTTCTACAATGTAAAAACATAGATGACCAAATTTTCGATATGGAGTATTTGACGTTTACCAGCAGGTGAAATTGTGAACGCCACCTAACAAGCATAAAATACTGTTCTGTAAGCCGTGGAAAACGATAGAGAGAACAATCAACATTGGTATAGATGTTTGCTTTATGCTATGTAATCTACCCTTCACTTTACTACACCTAAAAGCATCTTTTTCCTTCTGGAGCAAGTATTCGGATTATACATTACCAAGCCGGACATCGATATGAAACGTTATGTCATCTGCTCGTGACTATGTTGAAACAAAAAATTAGAGCAGAATTGAAAGATAAAAAATTGTGGTTATGTTTGATTTGAAAATTTTATTGTCAAGGATTCAGATTTTCTCATACTAAAGAAGTTTAAAATCGGAATATACCAAGCTGTGCAAGCAATATGACCGCCGATAAAAGTACCGTCCGAATTCTATATCTATCATTTTCACATTTATCGTTACCTCTCTTTTTAGTACGTATATTGGTTTCTGCGCTGGTGTATTCCTATTTTAAACTTGCTCTAAGACAAATTTGTGAAGGCGCGTCGAAAGATTCATTAAGTTGTCCCAAAGATTACCTTAAATTTGCAAATATAATGCCACTCGATGTGGAACGGTCATTTTCATCACTAAAAAATATTTATTCCGCACGCCGTACTCATTTGATTGAAACAAGTGTAGAAATATTTGTAATGATTCAAATATTTAATAGATGCCACCCAGTTTGTGCCAGTGCAGTTTATGTTTATAGCCGAAACATGTTCACTGTCTAAATTAAAATTAACTTATACAAGGAAGAACAATAATTAATTATGTGTCATCACAACACCTTCTAATAAAAATGGATTACAACTCGACCAAAAAAAAAAAATTGCGGCGGCATCATAACTTCTACTATTACATAAAAAAAACTTACTGCTATATGTACGTCAACCATATGTTTCTTTAGAACGTTGAATTTAGAGTTTGTATAGTTACCTGAAACAAAAACAAATTACTAATATAGCGTTGAGTATGATTATGAAAAGATATAGTAACATAAATAAGGAGATTCTGTATCAGCCATTTGTATTTCAAATGCACTAAATTGTCACAGTTAATACGAGAAAACCTTTCATATATTACTTTGGTAAAACTTAACTAGGGTTGCTCAAGGACTTTGTCTTTCTACAGATTCTACTATCATTGCTACTTTGTATTTATAGATAACAGTTGCACAAGATAGTTCAAATCGGTTCAAGTGGTTTTAGTTGTAAGAATAGTGAAAATAGTGGCAAAACTTTTATGCAGAATCCGGCAACGAAGCGAGGACGGAAGATTACAAGCTTATTAGAAAGTTAGTCAAATATTTAGTCACCGGATATTCTTTCGCATCATGAAGCGCACGTTTTAAAAATATTTTGTTTTATATAGGCTGTTCCAGATGGAAATGCCGGACGAAAGTTGCATTATTTTAAATATAACATCCTGTATATTAATAGATAAAACGATCCGCGCTTGAAAACTGGTTAGATCGATATAATGTTGTATAGGTCTAAAGTTGATAGTTTCTGTGTAAATAATTATTTTACCTGATAAATTGACACATTTCAGTAGGCTATTCTGCATAGGAAAAAAACAAGAGATTCGAAACCAACAGAGTAGAATATTTTCTACTAATATGAACTGTCGTTGCTATGTGAAACAAGTTCTGCAACTGCTCACTTTATACAGGATGTTGCAAAAGCGAAGAAATCTCAAAATTTTGCCGGACCCTGTATAGAGATTTCTTTTAAATAATACCGCTTCGCAGCAAACATTAACTGTGTAAATACATACATATATATGAATTGATCTGTGGTTTCTTAAAATAGTTTCACTCAGAGTACCATATTTGCTATTGAAAACTAAGCATTTTCTATTTTAGAGAAGTAGTTGTCATGATAACGAAAATACTGCAGGTGTTAACTATAAACATAAACTTACTAGGTATATATTAATAATGAAACAATACAGTGTCATTTCAAATTAAGCAACAATCCAACGAAATAACTTTTTAGGTTTATTATGTGATTATTTTGAACTGTCCTGAGTTGGCAATAAAGAAGTTCCAGAATTATTAGAAATTAGGATATATTTATTTTTGTTAATTATTCTTGCTGACTTTAGATGTCTAATATCAAAACCATAGGGTCAACACTCGCCTAGTACGTGTCATTATTTGTTCGTATTGTATTGTCGTACTGTCTTGTAGTTTTGTATTTTCTTTGTGTCTTATTATCGCTTTTGTCTCTTCTTCACGGCAATATACCCAGTACATCTAATGCCTTTTACAATACTATAGGATACGTTTATTATATTAACGTACATTAGGGATAGGGTTCCAGCAATTTGTAATGGAATGTGCAACCTATTTAGTAGGATTTATGATAATAAGGTATAATTACTATACTTTTACAATAATTCATTGCAATAGTTCAACTTTAAAAACAACCTCATTTCATTGGTACTTGTTGCAAGTAAAATCTTAATAGTAAACCTAACCACTAAAATAAATAAAGATGTTCACCAATTACACAGTGTTGCCATATTAAAATCAGTGTAGTCAACTTATAAATGTTGAAATGTTCGTACATACTTACATACGTAAGTAGTTAATATTAAGAACATCTTGAAAATACGTGAAAGTGACTAATACATCAAAAATGTAAATCAATGTTCAACTCTTGTATTATTAGTAGTTGGCTTTTTGCAAATCTGTCATGTATTTTATATGCACTGTACGAGGTATAAACATTAAGCATACAATAGTAAAGAAAGAAAAACCATATATTAATCTTATGTCTGCTTTTAGTAAATATTAGTAAAGCGCTACTACGTTTAACGTTTTCTTTGATCTACAAAACAATTTCCCTGTTTTATATGTGTACGTGCATATATTTATCAGTCTCGTACGTTTTTAAAGGTATCAAGTAACGTGGAATTGTAGTAAAATTGACAACTGCGCATAGCAACGTTGTTTTTTCTAGTCCGGAATGCCAATGTGGATAAATAAGGATGGCATCGGTCCAACAGCTTAAGTAACGCAGTATAAGAAATGATTCGTGATTCGTGTGATTTACACCGTTAAACTGGACAACGTGCTTATATATATATGTATGTGTATATATATACGTTATGTCTCCTAAAAATACTCCATTATTTTTAAGTGATAACCTCTCGTGAGGCAGTTTTTTCCACTTTATTTCGACATGGAGCGACCTTTTCTGATTTATTACACCATTTAGAGTTTCAATGTAACATAGAAACGTAGGAAAACGATGAAGACTCACGTAAGATCTGAAACACAAAACGAAAATAACACGAAAACTGGAGGATATCCGCAAACATTTCGTTGGATTTGTTTTCGTAAAAAATTGTTGTAGGTGTTTACGATATCTGATGTTTTCTTTCTTATATCGCTGCCTGGACGTGAGTGGTTTGTGCTAAACATATTACTTTGAAGTAACTTTTTTGATATCAGGAAAAGTATTAAACTTTAACGTTGTAATTTCTAACCCGCTTTGCTTCCGCACAATAGGTATACACTACAGTTCTAAAGTATTATCTCCCGTGGAAAATGTATTTGTATTATTATTTTTAAGATATTAAATTTTGTAGCGGAAGTAATTCAATTCTACTTGAAGTAATCGCATACGATATCAATATAAAAATTTGCGGAGACATATAGCAAATCTGGTATATGCTGTCGGATAAAATTTATTTCCCATAAAAAATGTTTCACGAATATTTTCTCCTGAACTGTTAATCTACGACTGCTTTTCTTTAGTTTTTGGTTGATTTCTTTAGAACTTCGTGATGGTCTCTTTATATCAGGTATCAGTCTAGACGATACATAGACAGAATTATTTAATTAGTACAATTCTCAACAAGAGAAAATATAATAACTCTTTTTAAAACATTAAAACATAAATAAAAAACCGGTTCAGTGTGTTGTTAAAAATACAAATATTGCCTATAAAGCTTGTCCTATTTCTATCTGATGCCAACTATAGGTACCAATTATAATGTAATTAACATCGCATATCCGTCTGAAACACCGGTGTCATTCAAAAGTAATTCTCCTTTTATATTATGATTACATACTACATAAAAAACTGGTCATTAAAAAATGAATTAGAAGTATGCATAGGCGTTCTGGGTAAACATTTTAAACATTCATTTCAGTATCTAGGTAGGTTGCTACTTTTACTGAAAATTGCTATTAGAGATAGTTGTAGCTAAAATTCCAGAGACATTAAAAATATGCTATAAGCTATATGCTATAAGCTAATGCATTTAGGTGTAGGGTGCGCTTAACAAAATAAAAGCACGTAAGGTATGCTATCTTTCAAGGAAATAAAATATACAAATATTCAGTACAAAACAGATTAACGTTCTCGACAATAAAACCTGGACACTCGTTGCCTACATATGTACTGAACTTGAAAAAAAAAGTAAAATGGGATTGAACTGGTGTGGGATAGGATAAAATTGAAGAAGAGTGAATAAAACTCCAACAAAAGTCGATGGATAAAGTAGGCAGAGGCATCTACGATTAGTATATTATCATCATCATTAGTATGTTATCATGAGATATCGCTTGAAAATCTGAAATGGTGTTCGGGATGTAGCGCTATGAATAGGGCTTTTAAAATACGAAAACGAGCCCTTCGATTGATGACAGTAAATAATTATAGAATAAGCTGTAGAAATTTGTTTCTTCTATCTTTATTTTTCAATTGTTGCTATATGCAAAGGAAAACTTTACATCGTTGCGTAGATTTAACTTTTACCATAGTTATAATACCAGAAACGGAAGCATGCTGCAAGTTCCATTGTGCAGGTTAGCATTTAGCGAAAAAAATCCGTGTTATCTTGCTATAAAATGTTTCAATATGCTGCTTTAGAGAATTACCACTTCAATTATTTAGATGTAAAATTAACAATATGCTGCTCAATAAAGGGTACTACCTACTCTTTCGCCGAATATTTTAATGACTCTGAAATTTAGTTATTTGTTTGGATTTGTGTTTTCATGTTAATACTTTGTACCATGAACATAATCTATAGTTTACATTATGGATAATAATTTATGATATTTTACAATTCATAACTTTATATATTATGTATACAATTGACGTATCCTATGCTCGATTGTAGTCTAAAGCATTAATAGGTATATTATTATTATAAAAGCAAAGGAATTGTATGAGGTTGGATTAGATTATTTCATGAAATCGACGGAAGTAACTTTGTATGTACATATATTGGAATTTGGAAGACTAGTGTACTGAAGTATGTAACCATATATGGGTAAAATAGACATCAAAGTAATACAGGAATTTCAAAGCAAGATCCCATCAAATATTCTCAATAGAATCTCTAAATCTAATTGATAATGATCTCTACAATTCAGGCTATCCAACACCTGAATACTATAGAAGCTATATGAACTAGATGTGAGCTGTAAGTTGTAATTAGAACTGATGAGTACATATTAGATCAAAAACCTCCAGAAAACCTAGAAAGCTAGAAATCTTTAGGTAAAGCTTCTAGCGGACTTATAATATAACCATAGTTGAGGAATTTAATACAGAAAATAATCAACATTGCGTTTGAAAACAATCAAGTTAAAATGTCAATAAATTAATACCTCCTCGGCTAATCAGTTTGTAATTATGTGCCACAAAAAGCAATTAGCAGCTAATTACCTAATTAGTGATTTTATATAAACAAAATATTTATCCAGAAATCCTAGCTTTTATACGTAACATACAACTTCTTTGGCATCTATTTTGTGACAATATCTAAAGAATCCCTAGAATTTCTTATCAACATGGCATTGTGTACATCAGGATTCCTGCTACAGAATTGGCCGATAAATTTAATTAAATTGTTTACCGATGGAACGAGTGAAAACTCGAGAGATGGTCGTATAGAGATGAACCAAAGATTACTCCGAAAATAACGGTAAACGCAACGAAGCGAAATTTGAAGTATCGATCTTCCAGTTGCTTTATACGGAAGATTTTGTCTCATTAATTAAACTGAACTACGTTACCTCCAATAACATTACGAAAGGTATTGTAATTATTTAGGGCTTCTTGTAATATAGGGGACCCGTACATCAGATTCGTATTTGTTTGTAATTTTTTGTAGAGAATTGGCAACTGGAAATTAATTTTACCTCTCTCTACATTACGTAAGTACAGCAACACACTGTGTCACGCAGTTCTGTTGTTTCCCGTGGAATAATATTTTATTCAGAATATTCACCACCATTCATTTATTAAAAAAAGAACACAAAAATTTAAATAGTTTCAAAAGTAGATAAGCTTCATGTGCAAGCTGAATTTTGCCATATCACTTTTTCCGCTGTGTGGTTCTTCAAGTACATATTTTTATCTTATATATCATACCAACAAACTAACTCAATTTTAGGACCGCAGATAATGCGTCACCAGTACTGCTGTTCCTTTCTACAACATTCTAGACTTTTCATTTACTAGTACAGCGGGCATACGAACAAGAGACCGAGACTTGCACTTCAAGTTATTAATTTCGCTAGTTAATATACAGAGCATTCCAATGAAAACAATCCACCTTAAATAAGTCCAAAATGTCAAGAAATGCGAAAAAACTTTTTCAACAATAAGGCAAAATTATGTTTTGCTCTTCTAAAGTGTTAAGGATAGGTGTAGGCTGTCCTATATGAAAGTTGTTGCAAATAATATGTAGAATCGGAAACTGTAATAATATGTCGTAGTGCCATTTGAAATTTTAATGTTCCATACTGGGGCAGAGCCCAGGGGTGGCAAAACATGATTTTGCCTTATTGGTGGGAAAGTTTTCCCCTTCAAACAAAAATTAACGTGTCTCAGCGTTTTCTCGTATTTCTTGACATTTTCGACTTATTTAAGGCGGATCGTTTTCATTGGAATGCTCTGTATATCGGGTATATTCGTTTCAAGTTATTCATGACTTGTTTAGTAAACAAGTACAAGCTTTAACTCCTCTCCTCCATGACGTGTCTACATATTTTTCGCAGATATAGTTACATATCGATTTATAGATCTTTGATAGATATTTCAGATTCCTTACTGCGCAGACATAAAACCCAAGCGGCACATGGATATGCGAATGGTTGGCAACAACATCAGCACCGCATTCACTACTTACGATTTATGCCAATTAAAATAGGTTTTTCCTTTTAGCATTATTCTCCAGATCAGCGATATCGCAACAAAATTGACTTCTACGTCAACGTTTTAGTTGGTACAAAAAATATCTGCATATTCTTAACCTGCAATCTCCCTAAAACGCAAAATATTCTGCAATGCCGCAGATTTATTTATTTCAATAGCTGCATGCGATGTGTTGTAAATGAAACTAATTATGGTTTTATTTGTGTTTTTACTTGTGAATAAGTGTTATTGCACATGGTAGAAATATAAGTAAAATATCTAATTACAACTAATGTAAGCTAAATCAGATATATATATACATATGTATGTACATATTTATCACCCTATTACATACTGCAGCGTACATACAGCTCGAACTAATATAATGCTAACTGTAGTTAGTTGTTAACTTTACAAAGTCCCCGGTGCTAGAGCACTAACGTAAATGATTTATTTTTCACAACAAAACTGAGTAACGGATTCTGCCCGTCAAAATTAAATTATGATAAATTTGCTCCGAGATTTATGTTTGAAGTACGTGTCTCCTATCTGAGATTTACGCTGATCGCATTAACTCCAAAGTGCGAACTGCGTCTATATATAAATTTTGTTGTTGTATTTCAAAAATCGTACGCCTGATTTGCCATACATAATTAACGGAGCTACTGGAAAGCGTAAGCCCGCAATATCTTGATTTTAAATGATGGACGATGTTATTTCTCAATTTCGCTGTGACATCCGGGTGCCATTTGTTATTTCTGGATGCCAGAACAATTGACAAAGTTTTATGAATCCTTGTAATTAATAGGTTTTTGCTTTCCCGTCACTTCTCAAAAACAGTAGTAATCTTCAAACGGTAGAAAATTGAGGAGCGAGTTGCGACGTAACGATATTAATAAAGTCACTGTAATAAGCGTAGGATCAGATACGTTTTAAATGAAAAAATGTCGACTATAACGTTGTCCGACCTGTAAGCGAAAATCAACGTTAAATGGGCAAGACATGGTGAAGGTGTTGTTGTTTTCGCTTACAATTTGACGAAGTGTTATAATCGAATTTTTCTCTATTATACAATCTAACTGATTGTGCATGTAAGAATAGGTTGACGTAATTACATTGTAAATTAAACAAAATAATTTATCATGATGAAAGATGTGTTTGGATACATACGAGTAATAGCATTATTTAATGTATCACTTGTACCTATTTCTTAAATTTTCAAATTTAATTAACTTCGAATTTATTGAAACTAATCTTAGAAACAGGAGATATTTGTATATTCAAAGAAACGAGAAATACGACAGTTACGATACTCCCGCAGAGTAATAGTAGGATAGTAGATATTAGCTGCTTTCTATTTGCCACAATTCTCATCTCATTTCAGTTTTCTCACTAATAAGTATGGTTTTCTTTGCAAATGGAGAAGTGAGAATCATGTGGGAATGAAGTGAGAAGTTAGATGAGGAAAAGTGAGAATTGTGGCAAATAGAAAGCAGCTATTGTCACACCCTGCACTGCGCTACCTGAATATATGTATCTACCCGTTGCATCGACAGTAATGTATAATACAACCTTCCAATTTTATTTACCTGCTTCTCTTGATAAATACACCTTGCATAAATTAAAATATACGAATTTATGAATTCAACTTAATCTAGCGCCAAGTAAATGAAGTTGAGTCCGCGTTGTATATATTTGCAGTTTGTATATTGCACAAGTGAGCGTCTTCAAAGGAAAAAGTCGACATGTGTCATATCCAGAGATCTTACAGGCCAATTCCTAACCGACTTACTCGCCTGTTTTCGAATATTAAGGTGTAAATATTGTTTTCGTTGTTGTGAACCATTTTAACTTCTTATTACAATAATGTAATCGCATATTTAACGCGTAATTATTAATTCACAAGTATCAAACAACGAAGTGTGATTTTCACGTTAGACTTTGAATATAAATCTTTGAGAACGTTTATTTTCAATAGCACACTGGATAAGTATCTATGAGTTATGTGTGTATTTTTCAAAAAATATAATTATCTCCTAAACGTAGATGATGTAGAATTGGACTCCGAAGACGAGTAATAAAATATCGGGGGTTCCATTTGAAAAAATGAAATTATGGTTCTTCAAACTTTCGAAGAGTTAACGTGCCATAGTAAAATAACCACGCAATGTAGACAGCCGTTCTCGGCGCTAAAATATACACTAACATGTTGTTTACGTATATTACGAATTTTAGATTGATATCCGAAAGATCGAGTGTCTTCTGATTTTTTGAATAAATATTTGCTAGAGCAAATTTTTTCAGAGAAAATGGAATAACTACAAAACGCCCGAATCAAATCGCAAAAAGTAAAGATATTGATAAAGCTTAAAAATAGGTGAATCCAAATGTGTAAAAATATACAAGGTGTTCCATTAAAAATAATGAAGTAGATGGCAACTTCCGGTATAACCGGAAGCGCTAGAAATCTAATAATATTTTCATTGAAGAGAACATAATCGACTATTCCAAACTTCTAATGAACGGTCTCGCTGAGACATCCTGTATGAATAAAATAAACCTATGTATCATAACAAGTTGCATCTGTTACTTATTGCCATTTTCGGAAAGTTAAGATTGAATTAGGTTGGTATTTGAAATTTTAAAGTAGGAAATACAAACGATATAAACAGAGATATTTAAGGTAATATTATGAACAGTGTAATAAGATCATGTAATTACAAAGATAAGACATCAGCGAAATAAAGAATAAGTGAAGATGTAATGGATTACTGAAGATTACAATAGGATGTTATAAGTTCAGCAAATTTAAGTAATAAAAGGTATTCAAATATATTCGGAGTAAAAGGGAATTTAGATGACCAATAGAGACTTCAATAATCTTCAAAACATTTATGAAATAAATGTATTAGTTCTTTCTTTCCTTAAATGAATGTTAGTTCAGATAAAATATTAAATGTCCAATACCCAATATCCGCAATAAAAGCACGAGAAAAAATTACTACAGTTTAGGAATAGGACCGTTCTTGTGAACAGATTGCTAATCATCTTAAGTTATCGCTAAAATAAATTTCGTTCTTTAATTATACTGACAAAAATTATTTAGAACGGAACCATCATTGCGAATTGTTCACTTATCTATATATGTGTATATTACAATTACTTGTGCTTCTTTGATTTTTTAAAGAAATTTCGTAGATTTATATAAAATCTATTAAATCGTTTTTTTACTTTATTTGTTGTGATGACCACTCGCAACTTCCAATATTACTTATCGCTTAATCAGCCCAATCTAGATAATTTAGATTTATTTTAACACTAAAATATAGCATAATAAAAACTAATAAATATGAACTACATATGTACCTAGAGAACGAAGTAGATTTATATGTACTGAATTCATATGTTTCAGAAATGTAAGATTTGTAAATCTAATGATTATCAATATCTTCATTAATGAAGAGTTAATAAACAATGGTTCTGCTGTATCGTATTGCATGCTCGTAATCTTTTTGCGTTTATGTTGACTGTAATAAAAGTGACGATGAAGTGATATGTGGGAAATGTTGAATGGCGCCTATTGTATTATTAACTTTCCTACTATATCCACAGCAAATACAAGGCGAATGGGATTTCGTTATTCATTTCGCAGAAAAAAATCCACCTATTTTTAAGAGTACCTATGAAAAGTATTAATTTAGCTGAAGTTTCAAACTATTTCCAAGTACGATTTTTTCCTAAAAAAACGAAGCTGCGTTAGTGACCAATGTTAATAGGAAGTCGATATACAAAGTGTTCTAAGTTAAGTGCTGACCATTACTGACTTGGAGCTACAAAGTCGGTTAAATTCGCATACTTTAAGAAATTGATGTAGCGATTGCAGTGGTGGAAACAGAAAAACAATTGAGCACTGCATTCTTAAGATGTTCACTGAAGCTGTCTTTTTTTATGGAACAGCCTATACATTTCATTACCGTTTAATTGAGATTTTAATACTTCAAAACAAAAAAACTTTAAAATGTTAGTGAGAAAAAAATCCTCTTCTTTTCTTGAAACCTCTTCACTTAGACTAAATTTTCTACAAAGCTTAACGAATGTTGTTTCTGAATGTTCAGAATACTTCTCCATATAATACAGGACCCTGTATTATATCGCCAAAGGAACCTGACGATTTTTGGTATTCAACTACAAATTTATGTAACAAGATATTTATTTTCACATACTATAATCGATAGTATATTACATGCCATTTTATTCACGGAAAAGAATATCGCTTAAATGATGTCCTTCACAGCGTACACACTGTTCCAAGCGAGCTTCGAAATTGTTCATTACTCGCTCTAGGATATTCATAGGAATTGCACGAATGTCATTGCGAATATTTTCTTTTAAATCCTGAATTGTTTGCGGCCTACTTAAATACACCTTGCTCTTCAGATAACCCCATAGCCAATAATCACAAACGATCAGGTCGGGAGACCGTGCCGGCCAAGGAACATTCCCATTTCGCGAAATGACTGCTACTGGAAACATTTATTGCAGTCGAGCTATTGACGCTCGTGCTGTGTGGGCTGTTGTTCAAACTACACAGTATTCATATCAATGTTTTGTCGACGAAGCTCTGGTTCCAAAACGTTGTTTCACTTTTCCACATATCTTCGCGAATTGACCGTGACAGCATTTTCAAGACCATGTTCAAAAAAATATGGACCAATTATACCGAATCGCGCCACTCCGCACCATACAGTTACCTTGCGGCTATGCAGAAGTCGTTGATGGAGCTCTCTAGGATCTTCTGAACACCAACAACGACAATTTTGTTTCTTTACACATCCAGATAACTCAAAAGGCGCTTCATCGAACATAATTAAGCCATTCAAGACATTGTCAGCAAAAACTTTCAGAAACCGATTCACACGATTTAAAAGACTCCAGCAGTCAGTTCTTGAACAATTGATAACTTATATGGATGGAAGTCGTTACGCAAAATACGCTGTACTGTTGTTTCGGAAAGTCTTAAAGAAGTTGCTTGTCGCTTAACTGAACGAATGGACTTCGTTTGATGACTGTTCTCACCCTCTGATCATTTGCTGGTGTTCGAACAATACGACGCATCCCTGGTGGTTTAACCTTCATTGCAGACGCATGTCGATAAAAATTTTGAACCCATATTTTAACTGTGTTACGGCATGCAACAGTACCACGACGTTGAATGTTGAAATGCATGCGAAATAAACGCTGTGTCTTGACCACCGAATCACTATTTTTGAAATGCGTTTCGATAACGAATGCGTGATGTTCATTACTCCACTCACCCATGATTACTGAAATGGCAACTACTAACGATGGTTTTCCCCCACTAACCGCTATTCTACGTAATACAATGACTTCGTACTTGCTAAAAACATCAGGTTCCTTTGACAGACCTTGTATTTGAGTTTTTTTTGTGGTGGGTGCTTAGTTGCAGTGACTCCATAATGTGTATTACTTGTCTGGCTATCACTGCAACTCTCGCGGTGTAGTTTTTGTGTGTATAAATTGCGTTCAAATGGGTTTGTGACAACATCATATCGCCTCTTCTAATGCCTCGCTATTAATCATTTTGGTCCCAACGACGAATGGTAAGTCGATCCGGATTTCAACTCTCTGATAAAATTCACCGTCCCTCCAGAAAATTGAAATCCGGGTCCTATCGTCCCGCCACAACTATATATGAATTATTTGATAACTGTTTGATAGCCGCTGCTCAACCACTGCGGCTATCGACCCGTTTTTCACACAGCACATTTTCATATTACTAGTAAAAGAAAAACCATGTTAGCACATACACTGTATCTCGGAATTACACTGAGCTTGTTTCTAAATAGCAGCAACCCCTATTTTTAGTCGTTTGTGCGAAATCTTTTAGAACAGTTACCAAATAATTCATATATCCCAAATACAATTTGCACTAATCTTCTAATTACTTATTAATGATACGTTAATATAACTATTTTTCATATACATGTGAACTTCTCGCTCGTGAGATTCTCACTTGTGAAATATACAAACTGTAAATACGTACAGGGCATGCAACAGAAGCACGAGTTCGTTAACTTGATATAACAATCTTCGGCTAAAACCAATATACTTGACGCGGCGCTGAGACATAGCAAATTCCATTAAACAGGTCTAAAAGAATTTTCTCAATTTCAGCTCTAACTTTCCTTTGATAAATTTATATCATTAGCATCAGTTTATCGAATTCTACTATTTTATCCTTTTATTAAATTGAATTGTTGTGTTGGTACAACTCTCAATTTTTTTTATTCCAATTTAACTATTTACCAGCTTTACTGGTACAAATTAATTAGCGAATTTTGTATTTCTCTCTAAGTTCTTTGTAAATGGGATAAAATTATCAGCTTTACGTCCACTGGCGTGTCTTATTAACTCTGATGTGTGAACATTTATCAAGATCTTATGCTTTTTATTAATTTTCTTTTGCGGTGGTATCCGAAGAATGGATATAAGATATAATTTTACAACGACGATTTGGCTAAATTCCCGTTGATGGAATTTGGTGGTTAATATTTGTCCATTCTTTGAAGATATTGTGATGTAATATCATTTGTATATACTGGGTAGACCTTAAGACTTGGGATTGTTTGCGGTGAAAACACTAACTGCATTAGGTATATATACTGGGTGATATATCTATATGCATATATTTGAAACACTCGAACACAACAAAATTTATATTATTATTATATAAATTTGATCATTTTTATTTATTGACTGCCCTTCTAGGAGAGAATTTAAATTAGCACACTTCCACAAACTAGCAAAGGACTTTCTCAACCAACGAGTACAGAAACTATACCGGAAATATATCGGTAATATTGTTTTGTCGATTGTTCGGTTACCGTCAAACGGGGTTTCTTGGGACACGGGTGTAATTTGGGACATTTGACAACGTTGCAATGTTTTAACTGCCACAGAAAGAAAAACGTTGCCTAAAGCTTGGTCTGTGTCGTATCAGATTTGTGGTTGCTTTTTGAAAGAATATTAGTGATATTGGTGTAATTTTGCTTGAAGGTAAGTTTTTAATCATTTGTTTTTAAATATGTTGATATACACAATAACAGATAATGAGGAAAACTTTGCATGCTCAGAGGTTATGTTTTAAAATGTTACGCCTTTGGAAACAGCTTGACCATTATTCAATATAGTGACATGTGTGCTTTTAAAGTTGCTTTATCCCTACGTTTGCTTGTAGTAATTAAAAAAATGTTATTTGCGGGCTTAAATGGGACATGTCCCAAGTTACCCTACAAAACCGAGAAAAGTTTTCTGTATACTAATAAATTATCTAGCGATCATTGAAGTTCTTTTTTTTTGTTCTAGCAATGGCGCGGCATTATAAAAGGCAGTTGGGTTCAAGGGCATATAGAAACTTTTCTTACAGGCAGCTTGCAAAAGCAGTATCTGAAGTAAAAGCAGGTACAGCTCTGAGGAAAGTAGCAGATAAATATCGAAAATCTAAAACGACTTTAAACAGACATGTAAGAGGAAAATAGACTGGAAAATATGGTAGACACACTGTGTTCAATTCAGAACAAGAAACAAAATTGGCAGAGTGCATCGCACTCGCCGGAGAATGGGGATTTCCCCTCACTAACTACGACTTAAGACTGGTTATTAAATCTCATCTGCAGTTAAAGGGTTTGAATGAAAAAAGGTTTCGAAATAAATTACCAGGACCTGATTCGATAAAACAATCTTTTATTAGAAATAGTCACATTCTGACCCAGAGATTGTGCCAAAATATTAAAAGATGTAGAGTGAATATGATGTAGAGCAGATATGATTAATAAATACTTCGACGAACTACAAACAAGCCAAGAAAACGTGCCTCATCATTTAGTTATAAATGATGATGAGAAAAATTTAACAGATGACCCGGCAAGAAACATTGTAATTGTTAGAAGGGGATGTCGTCACCCAGAAAAAATTGTGGATAGTTCCAAAAGTAGCACATCAGTGATGTTCGCGGGCACAGGAAGTGGCGAACTTCTTCCTCGCTATATTGAGTATAACGTAGAACTCCTTTACAACACATGGTGCGAAAATGGTCCTAAAGGATCTGTAGCACTGTAACAATAGATCAAAAAGCAGCTGGTTTACTATGGACCTATTTGAAGATTGGTTCAGAAAAATAGTAATGCCGTACTTCCAGAAGTTTGATCAGGAAACCCCAAAGCTTTTGATAGAGGATAATCTGGCGAGCCACGTCTCCCCGACAGTGATAGAGCTGTGCCATGAAAATAACATACGTTTTGTGCTATTACCTCCAAATGATACAGGGATATGCCAGCCGTTATACGTGGGTTATTTTAAGCCGCTTAAGGTCTCTTGGAAAAAAACTCTTTCAGATTGGAAAGAACGAAATAGGGGATGTATCCCTAAAGACACATTCCCAAGGCTATCAAATAATTGCCTTAAAGATACCGAATCTACAAAACGAAATACTAGCAGATTTCAGAGGCTCGGGAATTATACCACTTGATAGAGGTCAGGTTTTAAAAAGGCTTCCTAAAAAAAAATAGTAGCGGATGAGGCAAATAATAACACTGATACTGGCGAAAACTGGGCTACTAATTTTCAACCATTTTGGAAATGAATAGAAAAATTCAAACACAACCGTTAAGAAAAAAAAAATTGATGTTTTACCAGGACAAAGTGTCGTTGATTCAGGATCTCGTTCTGAATCTAATAATATATTATGCAGTGAAAAAGAGCAAGACATCGAAAACTTTCATGACAAGCCTGGAGGAAGTGCCGAATACGGAAATGAAAATAAACGACGCCGACTTTGCTCAGAGTACCTGTTCACTTCATCATCAGATGAGAAAATTTCGCTATACGATTCTGAATCTGACCAAATATCTGAATTTGATCGTGTCGAAGAAGATTTTCCTGTCACTCGAGAAAGAACTGAGGAGCCCGAATATCATGATGCCAAACAGGATCGTATTTCTAGCCTTGAAGAAAATATTTCCAGAGATTATGATATTGACTCTTTTCTAAAAGTAAAATTCATGTACAACCAACGAAAGAAAACACATATCAAATATTATATCGGTCAGATTTTAGAAAAGCCGAGTGCAGCGGAAGGCGAGTCTTATACTATAAAATTTACCTATGGAGAATTTGTCAAAAAACACAAACACAATATGTACACATTTCCCATAGTTGACATTTTGGAGATAAACAAAAATGATATCGTCAAATCGATGATACGAAGAAGTGTAGTTCGAGGCAAATATATCTTTGTAAGTTAAGTCTACAGTAGATTAAGTTTACAGAAGTTTAAGTTTATACCTATCTTAGAATACGTATTGTAAGCAAAAACCTTAATTAACGTTTTATGTTTTGAAAAATAATTTTTTTTCTTTTCAAGTTAAAGCTTTGATAGGTAAAACGAGAGGTTGTTTCATGATTTTAAATGTCCCATGTTACGATACAAAGCTTACAACATGTTATTTAATGCGAAATCAGCAATATCTCATTTTACCCCAGATCACATGGTAACATGTGACAACCACTAATTTTTTTTTAAGAACATACTTTTTTTTGCACTAAAGTCATTCATATGCCTTAGAGGGCACATTCACTCAATTTTTCAAGAACAATTCACTTCGATTTGATTAAACCTCTTTGAATAAACAGTAATTGAATGTCAAGATTGTCATAAGAAACCCCATTTGACGGTACTACTTTAATCCAAACTCAAATTATAAGGTTAACAGTATTCCCTTCAAGTAATTTAACCAGAGAATATATCTAGCCAAAGCCCAGTGTAATCCACAAGCTTATACCTACAACTAATGTATTTATAGCATTGTTAAACATTTAGTTTGCTAAAGGAATAGATTTTAATATTTGGAACTCACTCCAGAGATGTCATACATTTCTAACAGCCTAGTTATACACACTTTTTCATTTATTTTGCGTTTATACTATATTTTTTACTATTTATACAACCTGTTTCCTAGTATTCTTATTAAGAAAGAAGGGCAACGTCAATAAAGCGAATGCTGTATTTCCATTCCCAAAAGGTTACGCTAATTCGGAAATGAGGTTGTGCTTATGAAATTAATTAACAAGAAGTAACTGTGAGGCAAAGAACTTCATACTTCATATTTCACATATGCATACACTAATTAAATTTTGTATGCTCGCTTTTCGAATTGGATATCTGGAAAGTTTTATGTCATTCAGGTGGAATTCGAAGTTATTTAGTTGGAACAAAAAAAATATATAACGACGCTAAAAATATACATCGCATTCTTTTATAATTCCCATAAAAATTCGGGAGATTCTCCAGTAAAACTGTGTTTGACAGGTAAATGAAATATTAATTCTGTGCGCTGTGCTGTATTGGTCGCACATGTAAGTAATACTAATACTGAGAACGGAAAACAAGTTTATGCTGTTACTGTCTTGTCTGCAGTACATCAAATTTACGACGGAAGCGTTTATGACGCAGCTCAAATGTTTTCCAATGTTCCTGACAACAATCGCTCATCGCTTTATTGATGGTCGTTAGTTCAATAATGATTCATAATTCTGTGTTAGTACATCGTCCGTAAATTAATAGTATGTAAGCACGTAAAGCCTATAACGCATTACTCAACTTTAAAACCTACTTCTAAATCGATTTTAAAATGTATATCGACATTTAGTAATAAAATGTAGGTATACAAACCCATGTTCTTGTTTACAATACAAGTATTTTACACAAAAGTTTTTTTGATATTGACACGAAAACATACTTATACAGATATCTTCTAGATCTTGCCGTGTAGTAGCGCTTGTTACCCAAAATGTTAGAATTTTTTAGAGCAATTTTACAAGAAAATGCAGTAAATTGTTTTTATTGTATACTTTACAATTTTGTCATTCTCTTAATTCTTATCTATCTCTATCTAGTTGGGCCTTTTGGAGTTCATTATTTGTACAGACGTTTGAACTGAACGGTGTTGAACAGGGTTAATATGGTCACCTTCCATACACAGTTATTTAAATGCAAAAGCAAATGCTGAGCTACTGCAAGTATATATGTATGTCTCTATCTTGAAATAAAATATCTCATTATTTTTGCTTCATAAAAAATTGTTCTAGCATTTCCAATTCTTGATATTTAGAAGGTATCAGTCCGATCAGAAATTGAAAAAATAAAAAATATCATAAAGCAAGTAAACGAATAAGCCGCAGTTTAATTCTTATTCTTTTAAGTGAAACACTATACCGTGCAGGAAAAACTGCTTACTATGATCGGGATTAGATACATAAGTAGAGCACAGTTAGAGGCATAGTTTATTCAATTATTAAAGCTACTGTACCTGGAATTATACAGTTAGAAATTCCAGCTTTACAGGTTATCAACAAGAATATGTGATTGGCATGTGAATGGGAAAAAAAAACAAATCTCTTGTTGCATCAATTCCAAGCTCATTAGTTAGATGTATTTAAACTGGAAATCTAGTAAGACGTAAGATTTGTTAGTTCAGAACTGCCTGGAGCTTATGAAATGTATGGTAGTGAAAACTTAAGGCCACAAGATATGTTCAAAAGAGATGATATACTGTATGTCATATTACTGCATGTCTGTTATTTACTAAAATTTCAAAACCATGTCCACCATAGATATGATATTGTTATGCTTTAATAAATATCAACACAAGTTTAATATAACAGTCTTAACTCAAACAAAAGAATAATTTGAAGAAGCGAATTAATAATGGCATTAAAACTTCATCGAGGAATAAATTATGGTTCTATTTTATATTTTTTATTCCATAACATAAAAGTAGCTCTTCTACTCAGGGTAAGGCAAAGTTTTGCGCTACAGGATTATTTGTTTAATTTTTTTCGAAGTAATTTCCGCCACCTTCAATACACTTCTCCGTACTCAGAAATCAGTCCTTAAACCGGCTCTGTTAAGTTTCACTAGAGTAGAAAACATTTGTAGTCCGAAACACTGTTCCTGATTACTGAAAAACCGCTTTCCTTTCACTTTAGGGAGCAGCGCAAAGTCGCAGAGAGCATTGTCTGAACTGTAAGAAGGGTGCTGAAGAAGTTTCAGTCCTGTAGTGGTCAAATATTCGTTGCAACCTTTGGCGCGGTGAGTTAGAGCGTTGACATGACGGAGAAACCAAATATCTATTCTTGAGTTTGGCCGCAAGTTCTTCATCGATTTGCCACTTATGCGTGACTGTCTTTTATATGTCTAAGACGACACGCTCCATAATTCCAGACGATTTGAATACTACGGCTATCATTTTTTACTTTACAGATTGGGATCTTCTGACAGGTATAGGAGTGTTGTTATCATCAAAGGCCCATACTGTTCGAGTCTTGGTCGGTACATCGCGTAATAGTATAACCAAATCTCGTCACTTGTCACAACATAGTTGACATATCGATCTTGTCTCTTAGCAAACATTTTTAGCATCTGCGGCACCAGCTCAGTTAGACTATGTGGCACCTAAAGAGAAGAAAATTTCTTCACGTGCACATTGATCATGCGGAATCGAACGAATTTCCGGCACAGTTAGGCCTAAGGTGCCCTCTATCTGCTGGTAGGCCACACGCCTGTCTTCGTTGAGCATTGTCGACACACCAATAATGTTTTCCTCCGTAACTGACGTTCGTGGCCTTCCCGTTCTTTCAGCGTCCGTCAGAGTGAATTTTTTCCTAGTAATTGATGAAATGTGATATTAATCTTCTCGTAGAGTTTTTTGAATGGAATATAGAGGCATCAACATTAAACGAACGGATAATTTGCTACTTCCAGAATCTAATTCATATTTGCTAAAACGTCGTTTTTATTCAACATATGCTTACATATGTGCGCACAGATACGTAAATATATTGTTAATAGTCTTTAGAGTACACGTGGATTCTATTTCAAACATAATCTGTTCCATTAATACGGCCGATAATAGAACCATACTTAAATTCACGCACAATTTTTTAAATTTAATCCATGATACTAAGCGACACAACAAAATCATTACGAAACATCAGTACATATTCTCTTACATGCATACTTGTATTCTATTCTAAATATAACACGTATGTACGATAGTTAGAACGTCTACAAAGGAAGCAAGAAGGTAAAACGACATATCTATGTACGAAACGCAATAAAACGAACCACTGCGACCGTATCCAATACCTTCTCTTGGTATATGTATTATAAAATAAAACAAACGAGGAAACACGTTCGTTATGAAGATATGGCTTGCGTCCGATGAGTTTAAACGGTTGTGAACTTATAACACTGTTGAGTGATACAAACATATAGACAAATACATGCACACACATTTTAATTTGGCAGCAGGACGGTCATTAATCGCTTTGTGTGGAATGAGTCAGTAAACAAGGTTAGTGCTGCGCAAGCTCCCGAATTTTTGGCAACCGTATTGTACACGATTAACTAATTGGGTTAACTGTATGTAACAAATTTACACCTGTTGTGTATGTCGTCTGATGATAATGTTGGAAATACAGTCACTACTGTACGTATATCGTTTTAATTTGGTTGATATATTAAAAAAAGTATTAAGAGGTATTACAAGGACGACTTTACATGTTCCATTAAATAATGTTCAGTACACTCATCTCGAAAAATGTGCAATCAATTAACAAATTTCGATCTCACACAGGAATTTTTATTTGTTGGGGCACATAAAAGGTCCTGGTACATACCCGCTCGACTAGATTACCCAAGTGAATTTGTTAGATGTAAGATTGTATTTAAATTACTAATGTTTATATTTATTTTATTTTGTTATTGTATATTTATTAAATTGTTTATATTTA
>CM043016.1:144616361-144803393 GCA_023690525.1 Holotrichia oblita | reverse complement strand
GTGCATCGAAGTTAAGTCTGCATTCTATTAATTGCGCTTATCCCTATTGTTATCACAGCAATTCAGAACCTATAGTAGAACTTACTGTAACCGGTCAGGCAGCGATATAAAAAAGACGAAAAATCTGAAAACAATAGGTACGTGTTAAATCTATTAATAAGTTCGACGTTTCAGCTCTAACATGTAGAAGTAGACAAGACATAGAAATTGTTGTTTATGGCATTTTTTAGGTTTGCACTCTTGACCTTGTGCTGCGATCACGCATTACAGCTTGGATAAGTCATGCTTTTCAGATGCTTTTTAATCTGTATTGTAATATTAGTGTTTGATGGTTGAAAATAAAATTGATGGCTTTTTAATGTTCCTCGGCGCTACAAAGGGCAAGGATTTTCATACTATACACACAATATAATATAATTAAAAAACTTACAAAAAAATTATCTAAGCATTTCAATTATTTACTATGTGCAGAATTTCCTATGCTACTATACTATTAGTCTAAAACATCTAAATTTTCAATGTTGGATATGGTAACAAGAATAACAATGGTAACAAACTGCCATTAACTGTCGTTCTAAATTTACACAATAATTTTTACGTTTACAATTACCGTTTCAGAATTTGTAACGTGCAAATGTGCATGTCAAATTATTTTTATTATCTTTGGCGTAGTAAGTGGTGTATCACAACTAATTGTATTCAAGCAGCAGAATGACGACTTGAAAAGTCCACCGAAACATCTGAGAAAATATAACAAAATTTGACTGCGGGCGAACTAGTCGCTGGACGATAACTCATTTGCACTGCAAATTTTCTATAGTCTACATCAGGATGATTCAATATACAAAGTTTTCTTATGTTAAAGAAATTTAATAATAAATTCAATAGTTGTAATTTATAACCTAATAATAGACATGTTACTTCAGCGTGATAAAAAATTTGATCCTGGATAAGATGATCATTTGAAACATCTCTAGAAATTTAAGAGCACGTGCGTCCATAAGTACCTAACGCATAAATTCATTATTAGCTAAATAGCCACTAATATTAAAAATTGCCGAAACGGGTCGATTTTTATTTTAATCTGCTGTTTTTTCAAATTATAATCTAATATACAGGGTGATCCATGTGATGACGTCATCACCATTTTTTTGTTAAATACAACACCGCCTTTTGTTTCAATTTCCGTTTCCCTTGATGAGTTGATTCCAAAAATGTATAACACGTTGCTTCAGATTGATACAGGGTGGGCAAAAATACAGAAATGTCAAGTTACTTACAAAATAATAAAGAATAAACATAATACACAGATTAAATGAAATTACGTATTGTTCTACAACTACTTTGTTAAACTATTAAAAAACACCACGTATAATTTTTAACACTGTATGTAACAGATTTTATTAGTGATCCAAGCCGTATATTTTATTGTATATAAGTTTTTTTTCAATTTTTTTCTTTGACGTTACAAACTGTCAGAAACATTAAAGTACATTTCTGTTATTAACGCTTTAAAAAAAGAAGGTAGTGAAAATTATCTAAGCAATTTATCCTATCATATCTTGTAACTTTTTTACAAAAATGCCTTTAACCGAAAGTGAGAGGATTGAAATATTAATGATGATTGGTATTGACGACAGCATGCGGACTCAACAAGAGGTATGCAGATTATTTCATGAAATGCATGTGCAGATCGTGAACCTATTTTACAATCTACGGTAAGCAGAATAGAGCGAAAATACAGAGAATTAGGACGCGTGAGGGATGCAGCAAAGCAAGGTAGACCAGCAGCAAAGCAAGGTAGACCAAAAATTAATGAACATATTCAACAAGACATAATTTTGTCGGCAGCTGAAAATCCGCACTTTACCGTGCGAGGATCATCTAGGGATTTTTGTATTGGGAAGCCTGGAGTATCAAGCATTTTTAAAAAGGTGAAAACCATCCTTATAAACTACGACTTATTTTTTTAATAATAATAATAATAATTTATTTATTTTTTGCGTTCGTTACAATTTTTTTTTACACATATCATATCTTCTTTTATGATGCCGCAATAACCCCAAAAACGGAAAAAAAGAAACCCATTAAACACTCTGAAAAAATTTCAGCGCCCTCAGGAAAACAATCTATCGTTCTTCCCATTCTTCCGCCTAACACTGCGGCCATACCTAAACAACTAATAATAATAAAGACAACTATGCCTAACCTAACCCTACTCTAAATTCTGTGAGTGATCTAGATTAATAGATGAATAGAGCATGCATAACACTTCTATAAAAGCATGCATATTAATATAGAAAAACCATAAAGCTATATTATAAAAGGATACCAAATATATTAATTATGAAATCAGAAAAGAGTTTCTCCAATAGTTTGCTTCCTTATATATGTATTGGCGGAACGATTTTTTAAACTTGGCTGACGACATTTTTAAATGCATCTGGAACAGCATTGTAAATTTTGTATGCGTTATAAGAAAACGAACGTTCGTACAGAGAAGTTTATCCATGAATTAAATTAACTGCAGAGACGACTTTGACCGAAGAACTGAATTCTGCGAGTATATGATAAACCAAAACAACAATTTCATTGATAACGTTTCATTTTCGGACGAGGCAACGTTTTATTTTAACGGACATGTTAACCGACAAAACTCCCGTTATTGGTCGGACGAAAATCCACACTAGATGCAAGAATGCCATATGCAAAGGGCCACAAAAAATCAACATAGGGGCTGGTATTGTGAGAAATAAAAATTATTGGTCTATATTTTTTTGACGAAAACTTAACAGCAGTATTATATCTGGATTTCCTACAAAATTAATTAATTCCAGATCTGATTCAACTTTTTCCTGATATTCAAATACCCACTAATCTCGGCCGCAAAATCTGGTTTCAACAGGATGGTGCATCGCCACATTTCGCCATAACTGTGCGTGATTTTTTAAACAGAACCTTTCCACAACGGTGGATAGGAAGAAGGGGACAGTGGAATGGCCAGCTAGATCACCTGATCTGAGCCCATTAGACATCTTTTTATGGGGTTATTTAAAATCTAAAGTCTACACTAACAGACCCGGAAATATCCGTCAGCTAAAAGACCGAATAAGGAAGAAATGCAGAACATAACACTTGCTATGCTACAGAATGTAGAGAAGAATGTAATCCCTGGTTCTATCATTGTCTAGCGGTCAATGGAGAACAATTTGAACATTTAATTTAAATTTTCTTTTGTTTGTTTTTGGTAGTGTATCCTAGTAATTGCATAACTACGTAATTTCGTTTAATTTGTTTATTACATTCAGTAACGTAATACCTTTTCATAACCAATTATCATAAACAATTTTTGTATTTTTGCCCACCCTGTATTAATCTGAAGCAACATGTTATACATTTTTGGAATCAGCACATCAATTGGATCATCATCGTATATTAGATTATAATTTGAAAAAACTGTTCGAGAATTTCTAATATTAGTGTTTATTTAGCTAATAATGAATTTATGCGTTACTTTATGGAAGCACTTGTATATTTATTTAAAAACTTATTGAAACCGTAATTCCATTCAAACTAATTTGCATAGAATGTAATATAAACAATTTCATTAAATGGAAAATGCAATAATGACTTACGTATGTGGTATATCTTAACATTGTAAGTTTTTCAGGAAAAAGTTGTGATATTTAAACAGTCGTTCACATACGAGTATATGTATTTCTACTCATATGCAAGTAAATGTTATACTTTAGCAGCAATTTAAACGAAAGATTAGAGTACTGTATCATCTTGACTATTATTAATTAATAATTAAAATTCTATCACCGCTTGAAATTGAATAGGGTGACATTAGTATTCACATTAGCATATAATTTAATAAGGAAGCCGTAGATTATACATATCTGTTTAGATGTTTGCCGTAAGCGGTATTAATTTGATGGGCGGATTTGACAATCAATCGTTTGCTTATAGTATGTATCTGTAACTCATAGCAATAAGTGAGGTATGTTTCAATACTGTTTGGAACTACATATATATGTAGTATACATTTGGAAACTGCAAACTGAAGCATTCATATCTTTTGATAGTTCAATTGTGTATTATTATTATTTTATTAATTTCAACCCTTGAACGTTCCACCTTATTTGGCGGCATTAAACATAAAATTTTTAAACCTAAATTTATAGCTTTTTATTCAAAATGAATGAATGTGTGTACAAATGTGATATATACAGCAAATCATTTTTATTTCTGTTTTTGAGTAATGTTATGATGAACTATAAATACACAGAATATGTTGTATTATAGTATTTTTGTATCTTCGTAGATCTATCCAAAGCTTTTGGCGTTGTCTATTGATTGTTGATGTTGCACAAAACTATTGATATCGGTTGCAAACAAAAGTATTATATATTACGACACTTTCTCCAACAACCATTAATAACTACATACATAACTAATAAAGATACCAGGCTTTAATACGGATCGATGTAGAATATCTTGGTGAATTAAGTGCTATAATGGAAACTACCACGTGCGATTAACAAAAAAGATTTCAAGATATGTGAATTGGTTGCTAATCACTGCTGATCTTGTATTAATTTTGTTGAAAGTTAGGACAGTTCTCAGTGTATATGACCTTTTACGTTCTTTTGCAGAAGTTTGACACTATACGGTTCAAAGAACCTTGCAATATTAAGATGCTGCAATAGCAAAATATTAAAAGAAATTGTAAATATGTTAGACACAATTCAATTTAGGAATAGGGTGTGGTAATACAAAATAATCGCAAATAATGCGTAGAATCGATTGCGTTAAAAAATTATACATTTCCATTCAAAAAAAACAAAGTTGCTATTTACTTGCTGTATAATCGGAAGACAGATTTGGTTAAAAATATTTTAAAACAACAGAAGCGATATTACAAATGCAAATTTCAAAATTTCAGAATTGCACTAATAGTAGATTCTTTATACCTTCTAACTAACGAGTTTCTTGCTAAATCCTGTATATATGTAAGTACATACATACTTTAAACCACTAAATGTAAATGGTAAATCTAAGCAGTAATCTTATCAAATTAAATAAGGGTACTAAAATGCAAGAGAATGTTAGAGGCTGCGCACATGACGCATAGATTTCGTTAAAATTTGCGAATGCTGGAATTGTGCATCTGGTAGACCTCAAGAGAGTTTGTTTAGTAGTACTAAATATTTCAATATACTCTTAAAACGATCGTTATATGGTTTACGTATATTTAATTAATAGGCGATAGAAAACTAATATCAACAAACAGTGGGGGACTGTCGAGTACCTACTATAAAAATGTAGGTACATGAAATCTGGACAATGACATACCTTGCAGTTTCAAATATGTTATTGAAAATTTTATAAAATACAGACATCTTGCTCGCTTCCCTCCGGACTTTCAATGTTGATAATGAGCATTGCGTTCTAATTAGATCATATGATTCAGAAGGTGGATTACGCTTAAACTTTCTAATGTAGAGGTATTTAAAAAAATTGTATCTTTTCAATTACTCTACCATCCGTCCCTGCTAGGGTGGCTATGCTAAGGTGATTATGCTTTTACCAAAATCGATAGTGCTTTATTGCATTTAATATATTTTTTTAGGGTAATACAATTAACCTGTAATTTTAATTTACTCCATTATTGAACTCGTTTCTCAATATGTAAGACATACTATTTTTGTAGCAAATTTGAATTTCTTATGAACATCCAAAACATCTGTCGCATAAAACAATTTCTATTAGTAGAAATCGAAAGAAATTGTGATAACTACTACGTTAAAAAAATCGTACTACTTTTACATCAAAAATCGGAGGCAACTTTGTTACTCCTTCTTTTCATTTATTGTTACGTGCATTAAAAAATGTATTATATTTTTAATGTAAATTTGCCTTTTAGGCAACAATAGAAGTATAAGATTTCTTATACAAGGTCCGACAACGAAGCGGGGACGGAAGATCACACGCTTATTTGAAAGTTAGTCAAAGATTTAGTCACCGGATATTCTTCCGCAACATCAAGCGCACATTATAAAAATATTTTGTTTTATACAGGGTGTTCCGGATGGAAATGCCAGACTAAAGTTGCACTTTTTTAAATGGAACACTCTGTATATTAATAGATGAAATGATTCGCACTTGAAAGCTGGTTACATCGATATAATGTTGTACAGGTGTAAAGTTGATACTTTCTGTGTAAATAATTATTTTACTAGATAAATTGATACATTTCAGTAGGCTATTCTGCATAGACAAGAAATTCGAAACCGACAGAGTAGAATATTTCCTACTAGTATGGACTGTCGTGGCTATGTGAAGTAAATTTTGCAACTGCTCGCTGTATACAGGGTGTTCACAATATTGTATAATCGAAGAAATCTCGAACTTTTTAAATGAAGCACCCTGTATATTTTAGCTCATCGAAAAGCTCTTTTACTACGCTTTCTATCGATGCCTCATTAGGCACCTAGGATACATCATCAGCTAATTTTTTTTTTTAAGTTGAATTAATGAGAAGTGCTTGTATATTTCGTGATTGACACAGTCAAAAGCTTTTGAAAGGTCTATGAACATTGTCAAGCACAAATTGCCGCTGTCTATAGTTCTATAAACTTACCCAATGCAATTGAATAGTACTGTGTTCGTTGATCGATTGGATAAATAATCAGGTTGTCCATGTTGTTGTAAACTAAATTGAAATTTTGGAAGTACGAGATAATGTTTTTATTCATGAAACCATGAAGGTTTTAGCAAAGTTTGGCGAAATTCTAATAGATCTGTAATTCTTCAAGTAGTTGAAATTATCCTTCTTGAAGACTGGTAAAATCCGTGCTGCTTTTAGAGGGGTAGGAGATAACCTATATTCTTAATAGTGAACACATTGGTCGGATTTGAAATACTTATTTCCAAGAATGTGTTTATATAATTGTTTTAATTTTCATAGTTTATGTCAAAAGACTATCTCATTAAGTGTGGGTTTATCAATGTGAGGATAAAAGCGTTAGTTAAGTAACTAACAGATATTGCTAACTGGCAGATAAAATTTAGCAACTACAATGCTTTATCTTGCAGATACCTTCTATTTAACACTCAATAAACGTTTCATTGTAATTATCTTACGAATAAAATTGTATCTGCAAGTTAAGTTATGTTATTTATATTGATAAACCTACCCTAAATAAGAGGAATATCCAATATTTTCACATATTCTGATAATGTATTTAAATATATTTTTCATTAAGTCAAAACGAAATCATTAGGTATTAAGTTACATATCATTTCTAATAGGAATTATCTTTAGAGGAAAGATGCTGGGCGCGACAGAAAGGATTTTACATTTTAATTTTACTATAAACTTTTATTTATATTAAGATTAACAAAATCAACAGAACAGTTTTAAAGTATAATATTTGGAAATTTATGATTTAAAAGTAGAGTGCCGTAAATGCACTCCTTGTTCCTCAATGCACTCCTCTAATCGACTAACAAAATTATCCATGACGCTCCTAAGCATATGTGGGAAAATTGCACGACTTTCAGTTGTAGTGTTCCTTTTCAACTCCTCTAAATTCCGGAGCTTGTTACAATAGACCTTATGCTTTAAAAAGCCCCAAAGAAAAAAATCTGGCACGGTTAAGTCGGGTGACTTAGGAGGCCAACTTATGGTATGGTCCCTCTGATTGAAATTAATCTCTCTTGAAAAACCGGTTCAAGATCTCCGTGTTGTTTCTTGTCATGTGACAAGTTGTGCCATCCTGTTGGAACCAAAACTCCATATCTTGAATTTGTGGAAGAAAAAAATTTCGTAACTTTTCACCATAACGTTCCGAATTAATTGTTTGTAGTAGGGACCGATTATTCTTGCAGCTGAAATAGCGCACCATACCATGTAGCTTTAGGAGAATGTAACGGTCGTTCATGAAGTTGTCTAGGCTTCTCTCTCCCTAGATTTTTCACGTGCCTAGAAACGACAGTTTTGTTTGTTAACTAAACCGTTTAAATAAAAACGGGCCTCGTCGCTCATAAATAATCGGTGTTCAATACCAGGTACGTTATTTCGCAATGCCAAGAAAATTCGGTAAAATTCGAGTCGTATAACTTTATCATTCGCGTTTAATTCAATTTTAATGGCTTTCTTCTTTCATTCTTTTATGGCTAACTTGACATCTTACAATTATTTTGAAAAAGGTCAACTTTCATTAAGAAAATATTAAATATCTCCGAAATTATCGATTTTATGTATTAGGGAGTGGTTAATAAAAATGTAAGTGCATACAGTGTCCTTAATTTTCTTAATATAAAATACAGTGTGTTCCATCTAATTAAAATGAAAAATAATGCATTTGTTTTGAATCGCCCTGTACACAGTTTTGGTAATATTGGCAAAATATCAATTTGCTATAAACCTGTACCCTGGCAATATGAAACACCCTGTGTATATGAATATAATTTTAAAATATGTAGCTTAAGATTGTCTATGATTTTTGCACATAACGTTTTGTGATATCTTTATTGTTAATTCATATATTGAGCTTTGACGCACTAATGCCTCACCCTATTTATATATATATATATATAGTCTTGTATTGTCATATTATTTGCAATGGATTTGTACATGGACCTTTCGTAAAAACTTTAAAGTATATGCTAAAGCTTTGGGCACAGATAAGAAAGTCTTAGTTTTCCTTTAACCCATTAGGGGAATGTAAGGCTCAATGTCATCTTCCAGTTTTATGTTAGTCCTAACAAAGTATACAGCCTTTATTTCTCTTTAAACATACTATTTAAAAAGTTGTTTTAGATTCAATAAAATTTTCTCTGTTAAGTTTGGAGAAAGCATCAAAATATTATAGTAATAGTACTTGCTAATCTTGCAAAAGTAGTCCATATTAAAATGACTATATAAATTTTCAAATTATAATACAAAGCTGTACGTTTTAACAGGAATAATACCCGACTCTAAAAGAAATTTGTTGCTACTTAAATGACATGGATATTGTAAAATACCTTTTCAAAACTATGAAAGTATAATATATTTGAAAACAAAACAGCTACACGATGTTTTATCTGAAATATTTATTAAAATTTATTAAAATCAAATCTCATCAGTTATCTAAACAGAAAGTCTATACGTAATTATGAATCATTAACAAACTACTTGAAAGAGGTTAAAATAAATGTTCAGTTGGGTTTTCATTTGCTTGTAATCCTCATAAATCCATTACGTATGGATGTATATAAATATCTAAAATTTCGTTAACACAATGAAAGAACTCCGTCTCGTTAATTAAAATTGTTTCTACATGTTTTATATAAATTGCTAGATAATTCCTTAATTTTCAAAAAAAACAAAACCCATCCCACAGCGTTAAATTAGGTAAGCGAGACTATCTCATATAATTAATGTTATCCAATTTTCATCGAACGACATGACAATTAGTCGTAGTATTTCGTTATCTGCAAGTTAATCAAGAACGTAGTATGAGAAATTGTTAATGGTTAATTCGTTGTATATTTTCTGTATGAATACAAGGTTGTTCATCGAAAGTACCCATTAAAAGTGGCCATCATTGTAAAACTTTCAGCGTTGGTGTAAACAAAACATCTTTTTCAGGCAAAAACATATGTAACCGGAAATTACATTCCCTAGTACCGGAACTGCTCATCAACTTTCTTATTTTAAATAGAACGCTAACAATTTACTTTAAATTTGATTGTATTGTAAGATAATCTATACCTAAAATTAACAGTTACTAATGTATTTAAACATTTATAGTTTTTTCAATTTAGTAGGCCATGAAGTAAAATGTTTTTTTTTCTGCAACATGAATGCAATGTAAGTTATCACAATGGGTCATCACAAAAATACAGTACAAAATAGTAAGCTCAGGAAAACAATTTAATAAATATACAATAACAAAGTAAAATAAATATAAACATTAGTAATTTAAATACAATCTTACATCTAACAAATTTCACTTGGTAATCTAATCGGGCGGGTATGTACCAGACCCTTTATGTGCCCCAACAAATAAAAATTCCTGTGTGTTAGATCGAAATTTGTTAATTGATTGCACATTTTTCGAGATGAGTGTACTGGAACATTATTTAATGGAACATGTAAAGTCGTCCTTGGTAATATCTCTTAATACTTTTTTTAATATATCAACCAAATTAAAACGATATACGTACAGTAGTGACTGTATTTCCAAATATTATCATCAGACGACATACACAACAGGTGTAAATTTGTTACATACAGTTAACCCAATTAGTTAATCGTGTACAATACGGTTGCCAAAAATTCGGAGCTTGCGCAGCACTAACCTTGCTTACTGACTCATGCCACACAAAGCGATTACTGTCTCGTCCTGCTGCCAAATTAAAATGTGTGTGCATGTATTTGTCTATATGTTTGTATCACTCAACAGTGTTATAAGTTCACAACCGTTTAAACTCATCGGACGCAAGCCATATCTTCATAACGAACGTGTTTCCTCGTTTGTTTTATTTTATAATACATATACTCAAGAGAAGGTATTGGATATGGTCGCAGTGGTTCGTTTTATTGCGTTTCGTACATAGATATGTCGTTTTACCTTCTTGCTTCCTTTGTAGACGTTCTAACTATCGTACATACGTGTTATATTTAGAATAGAATACAAGTATGTATGTAAGAGAATATGTACTGATGTTTCGTAATGATTTTGTTGTGTCGCTTAGTATCATGGATTAAATTTAAAAAATTGTGCGTGTATTTAAGTATGGTTCTATTATCGGCCGTATTAATGGAACATTATGTTTGAAATAGAATCCACGTGTACTCTAAAGACTATTAACAATTTATTTACGTATCTGTGCGCACATATGTAAGCATATGTTGAATAAAAACGACGTTTTAGTAAATATGAATTAGATTCTGGAAGTAGCAAATTATCCGTTCGTTTAATGTTGATGCCTCTATATATTCCATTCAAAACTCTACGAGAAGATTAATATCATCATTTCATCAATTACTAGGAAAAATTTCACTCTGACGGACGCTGAAAGAACGGGAAGGCCACGAACGTCAGTTACGGAGGAAACCATTATTGGTGTGTCGACAATGCTCAACGAAGACAGGCGTGTGGCCTACCAGCAGATAGAGGACACCTTAGGCCTAACTGTGCTGGAAATTCGTTCGATTCCGCATGATCAATGTGCACGTGAAGAAATTTTGTTGTCTTTAGGTGCCACATAGTCTAACTGAGCTGGTGCCGCAGATGCTAAAAATGTTTGGTAAGAGACAATCTCGATATGTCAACTATGTTGTGACAAGTGACGAGATTTGGTTATACTATTATGATGTACCGACCAAGACTCGAAACAAAGTATGGGCCTTTGATGATAACAACACTCCTATACCTGTCAGAAGATCCCAATCTGTAAAGTAAAAAATGATAGCCGTAGTATTCAAATCGTCTGGAATTGTGGAGCGTGTCGTCTTAGGCATATAAAAGACAGTCACGGCTAAGTGGTATACAAAATAGTGCCTGCCTGAAATCATCAAATCGATGAAGAACTTGCAGCCAAACTCAAGAATAGATATTTGGTTTCTCCGTCATGTCAACGCTCTAACTCACCGCGGCAAAGGTTGCAACGAATATTTGACCACTACAGGACTGAAACTTCTTCAGCACCCTTCTTACAGTTCAGACAATGCTCTCTGCGACTTTGCGCTGCTCCCTAAAGTGAAAGGAAAGCGGTTTTTCAGTAATCAGGAACAGTGTTTCGGACTACAAATGTTCCTTACTCTCTAGTGAAACTTAACAGAGCCGGTTTAAGGACTGATTTCTGAGTACGGAGAAGTGTATTGAAGGTGGCGGAAATTACTTCGAAAAAATTAAACAAATAATCCTGTAGCGCAAAACTTTGCCTGTACCCTGAGTAGAAGAGCTACTTTTATGTTATGGAATAAAAAATATAAAATAGAACCATAATTTATTCCTCGATGAAGTTTTAATGCCATTATTAATTCGCTTCTCAAATTATTCTTTTGTTTGAGTTAAGACTGTTATATTAAACTTGTGTTGATATTTATTAAAGCATAACAATATCATATCTATGGTGGACATGGTTTTGAAATTTTAGTAAATAACAGACATGCAGTAATATGACATACAGTATATCATCTCTTTGAACATATCTTGTGGCCTTAAGTTTTCACTACCCATACATTTCATAAGCTCCAGGCAGTTCTGAACTAACAAATCTTTACGTCTTACTAGATTTCCAGTTTAAATACATCTAACTAATGAGCTTGCAATTGATGTGAACAAGAGATTTGTTTTTTTTTCCCATTCACATGCCAATCACATATTCTTGTTGATAACCTGTAAAGCTGGAATTTCTAAACTGTATAATTCCAGGTACAGTAGCTTAAATAATTGAATAAACTATGCCTCTAACTGTGCTCTACTTATGTATCTAATCCCGATCATAGTAAGCAGTTTTTCCTGCATGGTATATAGTGTTTCCACTAAAAGAATAAGAATTAAACTGCGGCTTATTCGTTTACTTGCTTTATGATATTTTTTATTTTTTCAATTTCTGATCGGACTGCTACCTTCTTAAATATCAAGAATTGGAAATGCTAGAACAATTTTTATGAAGCAAAAATAATGAGATATTTTATTTCAAGATAGAGACATACATATATACTTGCAGTAGCTCAGCATTTGCTTTTGCATTTAAATAACTGGTGTATGGAAGGTGACCATATTAACCCGGTTCAACACCGTTCAGTTCAAACGTCTGTACAAATAATGAACTCCAAAAGGCCCAACTAGATAGAGATAGATAAGAATTAAGAGAATGACAAAATTGTAAAGTATACAATAAAAACAATTTACTGCATTTTCTTGTAAAATTGCTCTAAAAAATTCTAACATTTTGGGTAACAAGCGCTACTACACGACAAGATCTAGAAGATATCTGTATAAGTATGTTTTCGTGTCAATATAAAAAAAAACTTTTGTGTAAAATACTTGTATTGTAAACAAGAACATGGGTTTGTATACCTACATTTTATTACTAAATGTCGATATACATTTTAAAATCGATTTAGAAGTAGGTTTTAAAGTTGAGTAATGCGTTATAGGCTTTACGTGCTTACATACTATTAATTTACGGACGATGTACTAACACAGAATTATGAATCATTATTGAACTAACGACCATCAATAAAGCGATGAGCGATTGTTGTCAGGAACATTGGAAAACATTTGAGCTGCGTCATAAACGCTTCCGTCGTAAATTTGATGTACTGCAGACAAGACAGTAACAGCATAAACTTGTTTTCCGTTCTCAGTATTAGTATTACTTACATGTGCGACCAATACAGCACAGCGCACAGAATTAATATTTCATTTACCTGTCAAACACAGTTTTACTGGAGAATCTCCCGAATTTTTATGGGAATTATAAAAGAATGCGATGTATATTTTTAGCGTCGTTATATTTTTTTTTTGTTCCAACTAAAATAACTTCGAATTCCACCTGAATGACATAAAACTTTCCAGATATCCAATTCGAAAAGCGAGCATACAAAATTTAATTAGTGTATGCATATGTGAAATATGAAGTATGAAGTTCTTTGCCTCACAGTTACTTCTTGTTAATTAATTTCATAAGCACAACCTCATTTCTGAATTAGCGTAACTTTTTGGGAATGGAAATACAGCATTCGCTTTATTGACGTTGCCCTTCTTTCTTAATAAGAATACTAGGAAACAGGTTGTATAAATAGTAAAAAATATAGTATAAACGCAAATAAAATGAGAAAGTGTGTATCACTAGGCTGTTAGAAATGTATGACATCTCTGGAGTGAGTTCCAAATATTAAAATCTATTCCTTTAGCAAACTAAATGTTTAACAATGCTATAAATACATTAGTTGTAGGTATAAGCTTGTGGATTACACTGGGCTTTGGCTAGATATATTCTCTGGTTAAATTACTTGAAGGGAATACTGTTAACCTTATAATTTGAGTTTGGATTAAAGTAGTACCGTCAAATGGGGTTTCTTAGGACAATCTTGACATTCAATTACTGTTTATTCAAAGAGGTTTAATCAAATCGAAGTGAACTGTTCTTGAAAAATTGAGTGAATGTGTCCTCTAAGACATATGAATGACTTTACTGCAAAAAAAAAGTGTGTTCTTAAAAAAAAATTAGTGGTTGTCCCATGTTACCATGTGATCTGGGGTAAAATGGGATATTGCTGATTTCGCATTAAATAACATGTTGTAAGCTTTGTATCGTAACATGCGACATTTAAAATCATGAAACAACCTCTCGTTTTACCTATCAAAGCTTTAACTTGAAAAGAAAAAAAATTATTTTTCAAAGCATAAAACGTTAATTAAGGTTTTTGCTTACAATACGTATTCTAAGATAGGTATAAACTTAAACTTCTGTAAACTTAATCTACTGTAGACTTAACTTACAAAGATATATTTGCCTCGAACTACACTTCTTCGTATCATCGATTTGACGATATCATTTTTGTTTATCTCCAAAATGTCAACTATGGGAAATGTGTACATATTCCTATTTTTTGACAAATTCTCCATAGGTAAATTTTATAGTATAAGACTCGCCTTCCGCTGCACTCGGCTTTTCTAAAATCTGACCGATATAATATTTGATATGTGTTTTCTTTCGTTGGTTGTACATGAATTTTACTTTTAGAAAAGAGTCAATATCATAATCTCTGGAAATATTTTCTTCAAGGCTAGAAATACGATCCTGTTTGGCATCATGATATTCGGGCTCCTCAGTTCTTTCTCGAGTGACAGGAAAATCTTCTTCGACACGATCAAATTCAGATATTTGGTCAGATTCAGAATCGTATAGCGAAATTTTCTCATCTGATGATGAAGTGAACAGGTACTCTGAGCAAAGTCGGCGTCGTTTATTTTCATTTCCGTATTTGGCACTTCCTCCAGGCTTGTCATGAAAGTTTTCGATGTCTTGTTCTTTTTCACTGCATAATATATTATTAGATTCAGAACGAGATCCTGAATCAACGACACTTTGTCCTGGTAAAACATCAATTTTCTTTTTCTTATCGGTTGTGTTTGAATTTTTCTATTCATTTCCAAAAATGGTTGAAAATTAGTAGCCCAGTTTTCGCCAGTATCAGTGTTATTATTTGCCTCATCCGCTACTGTTTTTTTTTTAGGAAGCCTTTTTAAAACCTGACCTCTATCAAGTGGTATAATTCCCGAGCCTCTGAAATCTGCTAGTATTTCGTTTTGTAGTCTATTTTCCTCTTACATGTCTTGTAACGGTTATACCGTTACTTTTGAACCGTGTTGTATTTCATCGCAATAATGTTTGCACTTGCGCGATAAATATCCGAGTTGACTTGGTAAGTTAAGTCAAATGAATTCTTTCTTCTCTCTCTTGGCGCTGCAAGCTCCACTGTCTCTTCCGGACGAGTACATCAGTCTTCGATTCGGTTAGTATCTTTTATAATTTCCTTTTCTTAATTATCTTTGTTAACTTTAACTAAGAGTATATACACATTTTACATGTTTTGAAATAGGATATTATCTGGTAGATCATTTCTTGGAGGTTTTGGTAGAAATAAATTTAACCGTTTTTTCTCGTACGAAACATTTTCTGGTTTTCGTTTGTCGTCTTTGTAGGTTAAATTTTCCACGAGGTCGGTCAATGAGTGTTCCATACCTTCCAAAGAGTCCAGAACATTGTAACATTTCCCGGGAGAAAGACAGTGTGGGAGAAAGAACTAGAGAGAGAGGCTAAGCACGTATCCTGCGTCGCAGGGTTTTTTTTTGTTAAGGAGTAACACAAGGTTAGGCTTTTTAAATTGGTTTTTATTTTATTATTTCGATTAAAGTATATGTACAATCAATATTGCATAAATCATGCTAATTGGGTTTTCTTTTAAAAAAGCGTAAAGATAAAATAATTGTATAAATACCAGCTGGTTTAGAATCACGTCAACTTAAAAATTTTAGGTTTTCTCATGTTTTTTTTTGTGTCTTTTGCACTGTACTCACAAATATAATTTTTTTTATTTATAAGTATAAGTTTATCTGCTATTGCTTTAATAGTATATACATATATTCAGAATGTTTCATCATTGTATTTTATTTAATTAGTTTAAATTATTCTTGTAATTTGTTTAAACAAGCTTTCCTTAAATGTTTAAAATTTAAACCCTTTATTAATTGTAAAATTTCAACGTTTTTTTTTAAAATTGTAAATTGTAAATAGTTAAATAGTTTTGTAATAAACATTGTTACTAGTTAATTAGTGTTTCCTTTATTTATTTTCACTACACGCACCTAGCTTGAGAGCTCATGTTTCTATCGGGGAATATGCACCCCTATTTAAAAATTTGCATATTGGCGCCCTGTTTTTTTTTAAGCCTCGTAACCCGCTGAGGTTTGGGTGATTCATTTTTCATTTTTAAATTTTTAAAAGCTGATAAAGTTGTTATACTAAAGTGGCGAACCCAACGTTTGGGGCCTCTAGTTACCTTGGGATGCTAGTGTGTGCAGGGTGAAATAAATGAAGGAAAGTACAGTGCAAGCAGCTTCACTGATTTTTTCTATAATTGTTTGATTTTTGTGAATTCAAAGTTTTTGACCATGGACGTGAATTGTTTGAAATCCACAGAGGTGGAATATGAAATTAAGATTCGTGGGGTAGAACCAATGGGTGTTCTCGATCTTAAACGTAAAATTTTAAGGGGTTTATTAAATCAAGAACGCGAAAACCGTAGCTTTTTCACGATTTCAAATCCATTTATTTTTACCGAAGATGAGAAACAGGTTAGGGAAAGTTTAGCTGATGTTAAACAAGCAATTATCGAGGTCGTTGTTCCGGTTGTGACTAGCGCCCGTCAACGAATTTCTTCACGGTTAACTCATTTAGCTGGGCGTATTCATCGCATGAATGCGGAAAATGGCGATCAGCGAGGTATCGTTACCGCTCTTCTCGGTGAACTTCTCATTTTGGAAGCCGATTTCGCGGAGAAAGTCAAACCACCATCTTCTACTCTTCGCGACGCAGAAGCTTTTCAGTTTGGCATGGGAGGTCCTCAACTTTCCCCCATTTTGCCACATCAATCTACCTCTTCTGTCAAGCCCGTCTTACCATACAGGTGGGGTCTTTTTTTTACGGGTTTAAGTTCCCAAGAATCGGTGATTTCTTTCTTGGAAAAAATTGAGTCTTTAAGGGTATCTCGGGGAGTCTCGAAACATGATCTTTTTATTTCGGCTGGAGATCTCTTTAAAGCCCAAGCTTGGACTTGGTACAATACCAATAGAAGTAGGTTTTCGGATTGGGACGATTTGGTTCAGAAACTTCGTCAAGATTTTCTACCATATAATTACGACGACGACCTATTGGAGGAAATTAATCATAGAACTCAGGGTCAAGACGAAAAGTCTACATTGTTCATTTGCGCGATGGAAGGTCTTTACAATCGCTTGTCAAGAAAACCAGACGAACAAACCATAGTAAATAGAATTCGGCGGAATCTATTGCCGCAGTACGTCTCGCAGTTAGCTTTGCATGAAATTACCACCATTTCTCAACTAACTGAGTTAACAAAAAAACTAGAAGAGTCAAACTCTTGGTCAACACGCTATAAACCTCCTTCATCTCGTAAAAGTCAACTACTAGAACCTGATCTTAGCTTTTATCCAAATACTTCGTCCAAGCCAGTCTCCAGAAATATTAGTACTATCACCACAAGTTGTTGGAATTGTCATAAATCCGGCCACAATTATCAAGGTTATCGTTTTCCTCGGCAGACGTTCTGTTACGGTTGTGGAGCTCAAAACACTATTAAGTCTAAATGTCAAAAGTGTTCAAAAAACTCCTCTTCAGGCGGCAAGTCGCTGGACCCTGCCGCTTTAACTTCAAAAGATCCAGCCCCATTCCAGTTCAAAAAAGCCACAAACGCTTCCCAAATCAAGGGCAAGTCCAAAGGAAGCCAATAAACTGGGAAAACTGGCTTCAGTCCGTCGAACGATTTTATAAGACCGGCTTTATCGACCACCATAGTTCAAAACCGATTTCGACTCCACCTACCTTATCTAAACCTCGAACAAATTTCTTTCCGCGCTTTACCCCGTTATTTAGACGATCAAATGATTCGTTGGTACCTTCGTCTTGTCCGATGTTTACCCAAAAACCAAACGATAACCGTCCGTATCTTAGTGTGAGTATCTTGGGTCAAAATTTCCTTGCTTTAATAGATAGTGGAAGTTGTTCCAGTATCTTAGGCTCAGCTGGGTTACGGTTTTTAGATAATTGGAATGTACCTTTGAAAACTGATAGCAATTTGCAAGTAAGTACAGCAGATGGCTCAGTGCAGACATGTATAGGGTATTTGAATTTACCAATTAAGGTAAATAATGTTGTAAAAGAGATAAAAATTTTAGCTATTCCTTCCGTTGCACACCAATTAATATTGGGTGTAGATTTTTTAGAGTCTTTTGGGTTTACTGTTAACTTTTCAAATTTATCTTATTCCCCTCCGTTGTGTGCAGTAAACACTATTTGTTCATATCAGGAACTTTCCGACACAGAAAAGGCAGACTTGGAGATAGTAGCACGTTCATTTAAAGAGATAGGTCCGGAAAATTCTTTAGGTAAAACTGATTTAATTTCCCATCACATTGATACGGGTAACGCAGCTCCGATCAAACAGCGTCAATATCCCCTATCACCAGCTATGAGGGAACATTTAAATAAAGAAATCGATGAAATGTTGCGTTTGGGAATTATTCAACCTTCAAAATCTCCGTGGTGTAGTCCCCTGTGGTTAGTGAAAAAACCAAATGGAAAATACCGTGTTTGCTTTGATGGTCGTAAGTTGAATTCTGTCACCGTTTCCGATGCCTACCCAATGCCATTAATAGACTCTATTATTACCAAGATCCGTGATGCACGCTACTTATCTTCCATAGACCTACAACAAGCTTTTTCCAAATTCCCCTCGATCAAGAATCTCGACCGAAAACTGCTTTTGCTATTCAAGGGAGAGGTCTCTTTGAATTTTGCCGAATGCCGTTTGGGTTGTCATGTAGTCCCCAAACAATGTGTCGTTTAATGGACAAGGTAATAGGTCCCTCATTGGAGCCTTATGTGTTTTATTATCTTGACGATATAATTATTTGTACACCGGATTTCGAGACACATTTAATTGTTTTGAGAAAGGTTTTCGAGCGGTTACAATATGCTAAGTTAACTGTAAATTATGAAAAGTGTCATTTTTGTCGTCCGTCATTAAAATTCTTAGGTTTCATTGTCGATCAGGAAGGTCTACGGACTGATCCTGAAAAAGTTTCTGCCATTGTCGACTATCCGATACCAAAAACAACAACTCAGATTAAAAGACTCATAGGTCTTGTAGGTTACTATAGACGGTTTCTAAAGAATTTCTCTGCACTTTCTAGCCCTATTACCGACTTGCTACGTGGTAGAAAGAAAGGTCAGCCCATAAGTTGGACTCCTGAAGCTGACAAAGCTTTTCACGAGATTAAAACGGCACTTACAACAGCCCCTGTTTTGGCTAGCCCCGATTTTTCTCAACCATTCATTATTAACTGCGATGCTTCCGACACTGGTGTGGGTGCGGTTCTTTATCAAGCTGCAGATGGTATCGAACATCCCGTTGCTTACGCTAGTAAGAATCTAAACGCTGCTCAGCGTAAATATTCTACAACTGAAAAGGAACTTTTAGCAGTGATATTTGCTGTGGAGAAATTTCGTAGCTATGTGGAAGGTACACGGTTTACTGTGATAACAGATCATGCATCTCTTGTTTGGCTTCATAATCTTTCTAACCCCACCGGTAGATTAGCTCGTTGGGCTATTCGTCTCTCCCAATTCGACTTTGCCATTCAACATCGAAAAGGTTCTCTTAATGTAGTCGCGGACGCTTTGTCACGAACGAATAACGAAGTAGCGGTCCTTGATTTCTCAAAGTTGAAAACTGATCAATGGTATAGAGACATGATAGCTAAGGTGCGGGAAAATCCTGAGAAATTTCCTTCGTTTCGGGTTGAAAACGACTACCTTTATAAACATATTTTAAGTCGAAACCCTGTAAGTAGTAACCTTTCTGACTGGAAAATTGTTGTGCCGACTCCTCATCGTCAAGAGATTCTTCGTATGTATCACGATGCAGAGACAGCTGCTCATTTGGGTGTATCTAAAACATTCTATAGGATTTTCGAGTTGTATTATTGGCCACGTATGCGGCATGACGTTTGTAACTATATTAAAAAGTGTAAAATTTGTGCTTCCTGTAAGTCATCGAATTTACCAAAAGCAGGTTTGATGGGTTCTTATAAAAATATCAACTTTCCATTCCAATTAATATCAGCCGATTTACTTGGACCTTATCCACGTTCGCAAAATGGAAATCAATATCTTTTAGTAGTGGTAGATTGGTTTACGAAATATTGCGTAGTTCATCCTCTGGCAAAGGCCACTTCAAAAGCTATCATTAAATTTTTAGAAAATCAAGTTTTCCTGGTCTATGGTGTCCCTCAGATCTTCGTGTGTGATAATGGATCCCAATTTCGCAGTTCGGAGTTTCAAAATCTTATGAAAGAATATAAGGTGCAGAAAATTTGGTATAATGCGCGCTATCATCCCCAAATTAATGCAACAGAAAGACAAAACCGTGTTATTGTAACAGCTATTCGATCATATGTTGGACAGAATCACCGAACCTGGGACAAATCAATCCACAAAGTTGCACAAGCCCTTAGACTTGCGAAACATGATGTTACTAATTATTCTCCAGCTTTCTTAACTTTCGCTAGGAATATCCCTGTTAGTGGTGATTACTATGGTAGTATTTCGGACAATGCTCACAATATAATTTCCATTTCCGATAAGAATTCAAGAATTGATGACATACAAAATTTACCTGCACTTTTTAATGATGTTAGAAATAAAATACACGATGCCTATGTTAAGAATGCTAAGTCTTATAATCTCAGAAGACGTGAGTCTCGTTTCAAGGTGGGAGACAAAGTTTGGAAAGCAAATTATATTTTGTCAAGTGCGGCGGATTCCTTCGCTTCAAAACTCGCTCCCAAATATATTCCGGCTACTGTTCATAAAGTAATATCTCCCTTGGTTTACAGTTTGTTAGATGAGGATGGCCACGATATTGGAAGTTGGCATGTAAAAGATCTAAAAGAAAAAATAGAGTAGGGTAGCTATCGTGCCTAAGTTTTCCTCCCCTATTGTGTTTCCTTTTTTTTTCCGAGGCTCAGTGTTGTGTGTAAGTCGTTGCGATGAGCCCCGCAACGTGAAATTTGTCTAACCTTTTTTCCTTCCCTTGTTTCATCCAGGTTGCTAGGGTTAGTTACGTATATTGTTGTCTCTTATATATCTTTCATCATGTTTTTAGCCCTGTAGGTGGGGGCAGTGAGAATACCCCTAACGTGAGAACGCGCGTGCTGTACGAGCCAGCTAAGTTGTTCAAATGTTTCCCTGGAAACGCATGTTTCCTTTATCTTTTTAATATCTTTTAGAAATTCATGTTTTTAGCCCTGTAGGCGGGGGCAGTGAGAATTCCTCTAACGTAAGAACGCGCGTGCTGTAAGAGGCAGCTAAGTTGTTCGAATGTTTCCCTAGAAACGCATGTTTTTAGCCCTGTAAGTGGGGGCAGATAGAATACCCCTAACGTACAAACCGCGTGCTGTAAGAGCCAGCTAAGTTGTTCACATGTTTCCCTACAAACTCATGTTTTTAGCCCTTCCATTTTTTTCTGTAGGTCTCTGAAATATCTCTCATGTTAAATCCATCAAAAATGGTTATCTTTGTTAATGTCAACATTTTTAACAAATAAATTGTGAGTCTCCGTGTAGTAATTTTCCTTACCTAAATTATTCCTTATAACCCTGTCATTTTTCGTGTTAGAAATATAAATATGGTTGTCTATGTCTAAGTACATAGTCCTCTCATATGCCATTTTCCCTCCGTGTAAAAAGACCTTTAGGAAAAATATACTCATCTGGGTAGGTTCATTCCCTGATGAGTGAGTTTTGAAGCGAGGGTTTCAATTGCCTTGATTGTACAAGTTCTAAATTTCGTCAACAAATATGAAAAAAGAGTTTATTTTCGTGAAAAACGTATACTGAATATTTTTGGGTATTTTTAATGAATTGACATCTGTATTGGTTAATGAAGTATTTTTAATATCTGTTATTTTCTAACACAAACGCTACCGTCTTACTACACGTCTCTATACCTAAGATCACGATCTTACGTATCTATAACGTCTGGTCTGTTTCTTTCTGGTGACATAAATACGACAATTTAAATTAATTTATCTAATATCGCAAAATTACCGAATACGAAAAACAATGTCTGTACATGTTCTGTCACTGAAGCTGGGTCCGTGGTATATCGTTCAAAATGACATTTACATATCTTTTAAAATACCGATTATGACTTTATCGATTATGACTTGTTTAAATTTTTAAATCCAAAGTTAGGATTAGCAATTAATTAGTGCGGTTTTATTTACCTGCTGTTTTTCTTTGGGTTGTTATATCCCTGACTGTCTAATTTCCTAGAATGTATAATCAAGCTCTTATATTTATATGAGCATATCTTTCAATTTCACATTCGAAATTAGTGGATTTTACCTTTCGTGAATTTTTATCTGTGATTCTATTAATGAATAGAATGTATCTTGGCGTGTGCCGTTTCTTGCCTCGACAGTTCGAGGTGTTTGCTTTTTGAAGCAGTGTTGTATCTGGTTTCGGAAAGAGTTCGAACCGATTTATCTTTTCTTATCGTTTCCGCATGATGTTACGAGTCTGTGCTCATGTGAAGCATTTATTTTCCAAGTTTGAAGTTTTGACTGATCAGAGTCAAGTTTTTTTTTCGAGTATAGCTCGAATATGTATCTATCGATTTTAACATATATCTACCGTTCTTTACGAATTTCTACCGATTTTGACATACCCGATTTTGACAAAGTTTGAAAAATATTTTTATTTTTAATTTTTACAACCTATGCCACCGTTCATCAATGAACAAGTGTTTGCCAGGCATTAGGTTCGAGTTTTATGATTCTATATTTGACCGCCTGTATGATGCCAAAGGTGTATATGGACCAACATTGACCTTCGTGTTGTGTTCCATGCTCTGTTGGTAGGATGCGTTTGTCCGAGCGTCGTGGAAGGCGAACGTTCAATTCCTTTTTGTTTCTTTGTTTCGGACTAGGGATTTGTCTCTGTTTGTTTATTTTTTTTTGTTTTCGAATTTTAGTTAGATTTGGTACAACTATTCGTTTCTTCGTTGTGTGTTGTTCTATGATCTAATATACCGAGGGCATTGTTATTGTAAGACCGCAGTTATTAGTGTCAACTTTTCCCTGCTTCGTACCTATCTAATTAAGTTCTTTTAGTACGTAATTCGTTACGCTACGACTCCCTTTATACTTTTATTAACTTAAATATTTGCAACCCCTTGCATTAGCAAGTTTCAGATTTTTAGAATTCTCTCAACCCTGTTGGTTTGTGTAAATTTGTGTTGGTAGAAACATTTTAGTTTGGTTATGAATAAGTTTATGAGTTTGAGTTTGAAAAGTTTTCTTTCTTTATGGAATCTTTGAGTTTTACTGATTATAGGGATTATTTTATGATTTTTGAGAATCACTGATAAACATTATTTTCCTGGAGCAAGGTTCCAATTTAGTTCTTTTCGAAAAACGTTATTGTTTAGGTTGGTTATTTGATCACACCAAGTTCCTTCCTTGTATATACTGGGTGATGCGTACTCAGGGTTGAATTGAGATAGCTTTTAGTTTTAAGACTAGCCTTGTTTTTTTGTTTTTTTTCAACAAGGAAAAAAATTTTCCTGCGAAAATTTTTTCTACCGGGGAGAGGTAGAGTGTAACGGTTATACCGTTACTTTTGAACCGTGTTGTATTTCATCGCAATAATGTTTGCACTTGCGCGATAAATATCCGAGTTGACTTGGTAAGTTAAGTCAAATGAATTCTTTCTTCTCTCTCTTGGCGCTGCAAGCTCCACTGTCTCTTCCGGACGAGTACATCAGTCTTCGATTCGGTTAGTATCTTTTATAATTTCCTTTTCTTAATTATCTTTGTTAACTTTAACTAAGAGTATATACACATTTTACATGTTTTGAAATAGGATATTATCTGGTAGATCATTTCTTGGAGGTTTTGGTAGAAATAAATTTAACCGTTTTTTCTCGTACGAAACATTTTCTGGTTTTCGTTTGTCGTCTTTGTAGGTTAAATTTTCCACGAGGTCGGTCAATGAGTGTTCCATACCTTCCAAAGAGTCCAGAACATTGTAACATTTCCCGGGAGAAAGACAGTGTGGGAGAAAGAACTAGAGAGAGAGGCTAAGCACGTATCCTGCGTCGCAGGGTTTTTTTTTGTTAAGGAGTAACACAAGGTTAGGCTTTTTAAATTGGTTTTTATTTTATTATTTCGATTAAAGTATATGTACAATCAATATTGCATAAATCATGCTAATTGGGTTTTCTTTTAAAAAAGCGTAAAGATAAAATAATTGTATAAATACCAGCTGGTTTAGAATCACGTCAACTTAAAAATTTTAGGTTTTCTCATGTTTTTTTTTGTGTCTTTTGCACTGTACTCACAAATATAATTTTTTTTATTTATAAGTATAAGTTTATCTGCTATTGCTTTAATAGTATATACATATATTCAGAATGTTTCATCATTGTATTTTATTTAATTAGTTTAAATTATTCTTGTAATTTGTTTAAACAAGCTTTCCTTAAATGTTTAAAATTTAAACCCTTTATTAATTGTAAAATTTCAACGTTTTTTTTTAAAATTGTAAATTGTAAATAGTTAAATAGTTTTGTAATAAACATTGTTACTAGTTAATTAGTGTTTCCTTTATTTATTTTCACTACACGCACCTAGCTTGAGAGCTCATGTTTCTATCGGGGAATATGCACCCCTATTTAAAAATTTGCATATTGGCGCCCTGTTTTTTTTTAAGCCTCGTAACCCGCTGAGGTTTGGGTGATTCATTTTTCATTTTTAAATTTTTAAAAGCTGATAAAGTTGTTATAGTCTGTTTAAAGTTGTTTTAGATTTTCGATATTTATCTGCTACTTTCCTCAGAGCTGTACCTGCTTTTACTTCAGATACTACTTTTGCAAGCTGCCTGTAAGAAAAGTTTCTATATGCCCTTGAACCCAACTGCCTTTTATAATGCCGCGCCATTGCTAGAACAAAAAAAAGAGAACTTCAATGATCGCTAGATAATTTATTAGTATACAGAAAACTTTTCTCAGTTTTGTAGGGTAACTTGGGACATGTCCCATTTAACCCCGCAAATTACATTTTTTTAATTACTACAAGCAAACGTAGGGATAAAGCAACTTTAAAAGCACACATGTCACTATATCGAATAATAGTCAAGCTGTTTCCAAAGGCGTAACATTTTAAAACATAACCTCTGAGCATGCAAAGTTTTCCTCATTATCTGTTCTTGTGTATATCAACATATTTAAAAACAAATGATTAAAAACTTACCTTCAAGCAAAGTTACACCAATATCACTAATATTCTTTTAAAAAGCAACCACAAATCTGATACGACACAGACCAAGCTTTAGGCAACATTTTTCTTTCTGTGGCAGTTAAAATATTGCAACGTTGTCAAATGTCCCAAATTACACCCGTGTCCCAAGAAACCCCGTTTGACGGTAACCGAACAATCGACGGAGCAATATTACCGATATATTTCCGGTATAGTTTCTGTACTCGTTGGTTGAGAAAGTCCTTTGCTAGTTTGTGGAAGTGTGCTAATTTAAATTCTCTCCTAGAAGGGCAGTCAATAAATAAAAATGATCAAATTTATATAATAATAATATAAATTTTGTTGTGTTCGAGTGTTTCAAATATATGCATATAGATATATCACCCAGTATATATACCTAATGCAGTTAGTGTCTTCACCGCAAACAATCCCAAGTCTTAAGGTCTACCCAGTATATACAAATGATATTACATCACAATATCTTCAAAGAATGGACAAATATTAACCACCAAATTCCATCAACGGGAATTTAGCCAAATCGTCGTTGCAAAATTATATCTTATATCCATTCGTCGGATACCACCGCAAAAGAAAATTAATAAAAAGCATAAGATCTTGATAAATGTTCATACATCAGAGTTAATAAGACACGCCAGTGGACGTAAAGCTGATAATTTTATCCCATTTGCAAAGAACTTAGAGAGAAATACAAAATTCGCTAATTAATTTGTACCAGTAAAGCTGGTAAATAGTTAAATTGGAATAAAAAACAATGAGAGTTGTACCAACACAAAATTCAATTTAATAAAAGGATAAAATAGTAGAATTCGATAAACTGATGCTAATGATATAAATTTATCAAAGGAAAGTTAGAGCCGAAATTGAGAAAATTCTTTTAGACCTGTTTAATGGAATTTGCTATGTCTCAGCGCCGCGTCAAGTATATTGGTTTTAGCCGAAGATTGTTATATCAAGTTAATGAACTCGTGCTTCTGTTGCATGCCCTGTACGTATTTACAGTTTGTATATTTCACAAGTGAGAATCTCACGAGCGAGAAGTTCACATGTATATGAAAAATAGTTATATTAACGTATTATTAATAAGTAATTAGAAGATTAGTGCAAATTGTATTTGGGATATATGAATGATTTGGCAACTGTTCTAAAAGATTTCGCACAAACGACTAAAAATAGGGGTTGCTGCTATTTAGAAACAAGCTGAGTGTAATTCCGAGATACAGTGTATGTGCTAACATGGTTTTTCTTTTACTAGTAATATGAAAATGTGCTGTGTGAAAAACGGGTCGATAGCCGCAGTGGTTGAGCAGTCAGCCGCTTAACCGCTGCGGCTATCAAACAGTTATCAAATAATTCATATATAGTTGTGGCGGGACGATAGGACCCGGCTTTCAATTCTCTGGAGGGACGGTAAATTTTATCAGAGAGTTGAAATTCGGATCGACTTACCATTCGTCGTTGGGAGCAAAATGATTAATAGCGAGGCATTAGAAGAGGCGATATGATGTTGTCACAAACCCATTTGAACGCAATTTACACACACAAAAACTACACCGCGAGAGTTGCAGTGATAGCCAGACAAGTAATACACATTATGGAGTCACTGCAACTAAGCACCCACCACAAAAAAAAACTCAAATACAGGGTCTGTCAAAGGAACCTGATGTTTTTAGCAAGTACGAAGTCATTGTATTACGTAGAATAGCGGTTAGTGGGGGAAAACCATCGTTAGTAGTTGCCATTTCAGTAATCATGGGAGAGTGGAGTAGTGAACATCACGCATTCGATATCGAAACGCATTTCAAAAATAGTGATTCGGTGGTCAAGACACAGCGTTTATTTCGCATGCATTTCAACATCGAACGTCGTGGTACTGTTGCATGCCGTAACACAGTTAAAATATGGCTTCAAAATTTTTATCGACATGCGTCTGCAATGAAGGTTAAACCACCAGGGATGCGTCGTATTGTTCGAACACCAGCAAATGATCAGAGGGTGAGAACAGTTATCAAACGAAGTCCATTCGTTCAGTTAAGCGACAAGCAACTTCTTTAAGACTTTCCGAAACAACAGTACAGCGTGTTTTGCGTAACGACTTCCATCCATATAAGTTATCAATTGTTCAAGAACTGACTGCTGGAGTCTTTTAAATCGTGTGAATCGGCTTTTGAAAGTTTTTGCTGACAATGTCTTGAATGGCTTAATTATGTTCGATGAAGCGCCTTTTGAGATATCTGGATGTGTAAAGAAACAAAATTGTCGTTGTTGGTGTTCAGAAGATCCTAGAGAGCTCCATCAACGACTTCTGCATAGCCACAAGGTAACTGTATGGTGCGGAGTGGCGCGATTCGGTATAATTGGTCCATATTTTTTTGAACATGGTCTTGAAAATGCTGTCACGGTCAATTCGCGAAGATATGTGGAAAAGTGAAACAACGTTTTGGAACCAGAGCTTCGTCGACAAAACATTGATATGAATACTGTGTAGTTTGAACAACAGCCCACACAGCACGAGCGTCAATAGCTCGACTGCAATAAATGTTTCCAGTAGCAGTAATTTCGCGAAATGGGAATGTTCCTTGGCCGGCACGGTCTCCCGAACCATTGTTTATTAACTCTTCATTAATGAAAATATTGATAATCATTAGATTTACAAATCTTACATTTCTGAAACATATGAATTCAGTACATATAAATCTACTTCGTTCTCTAGGTACATATGTAGTTCATATTTATTAGTTTTTATTATGCTATATTTTAGTGTTAAAATAAATCTAAATTATCTAGATTGGGCTGATTAAGCGATAAGTAATATTAGAAGTTGCGAGTGGTCATCACAACAAATAAAGTAACAAAAACGATTTAATAGATTTTATATAAATCTACGAAATTTCTTAAAAAAATCAAAGAAGCACAAGTAATTGTAATATACACATATATAGATAAGTGAACAATTCGCAATGATGGTTCCGTTCTAAATAATTTTTGTCAGTATAATTAAAGAACGAAATTTATTTTAGCGATAACTTAAGATGATTAGCAATCTGTCCATAAGAACGATCCTATTCCTAAACTGTAGTAATTTTTTCTCGTGCTTTTATTGCGGATATTGGGTATTGGACATTTAATATTTTGTCTGAACTAACATTCATTTAAGGAAAGAAAGAACTAATACATTTATTTCATAAATGTTTTGAAGATTATTGAAGTCTCTATTGGTCATCTAAATTCCCTTTTACTCCGAATATATTTGAATACCTTTTATTACTTAAATTTGCTGAACTTATAACATCCTATTGTAATCTTCAGTAATCCATTACATCTTCACTTATTCTTTATTTCGCTGATGTCTTATCTTTGTAATTACATGATCTTATTACACTGTTCATAATATTACCTTAAATATCTCTGTTTATATCGTTTGTATTTCCTACTTTAAAATTTCAAATACCAACCTAATTCAATCTTAACTTTCCGAAAATGGCAATAAGTAACAGATGCAACTTGTTATGATACATAGGTTTATTTTATTCATACAGGATGTCTCAGCGAGACCGTTCATTAGAAGTTTGGAATAGTCGATTATGTTCTCTTCAATGAAAATATTATTAGATTTCTAGCGCTTCCGGTTATACCGGAAGTTGCCATCTACTTCATTATTTTTAATGGAACACCTTGTATATTTTTACACATTTGGATTCACCTATTTTTAAGCTTTATGAATATCTTTACTTTTTGCGATTTGATTCGGGCGTTTTGTAGTTATTCAATTTTATCTGAAAAAATTTGCTCTAGCAAATATTTATTCAAAAAATCAGAAGACACTCGATCTTTCGGATATCAATCTAAAATTCGTAATATACGTAAACAACATGTTAGTGTATATTTTAGCGCCGAGAACGGCTGTCTACATTGCGTGGTTATTTTACTATGGCACGTTAACTCTTCGAAAGTTTGAAGAACCATAATTTCATTTTTTCAAATGGAACCCCCGATATTTTATTACTCGTCTTCGGAGTCCAATTCTACATCATCTACGTTTAGGAGATAATTATATTTTTTGAAAAATACACACATAACTCATAGATACTTATCCAGTGTGCTATTGAAAATAAACGTTCTCAAAGATTTATATTCAAAGTCTAACGTGAAAATCACACTTCGTTGTTTGATACTTGTGAATTAATAATTACGCGTTAAATATGCGATTACATTATTGTAATAAGAAGTTAAAATGGTTCACAACAACGAAAACAATATTTACACCTTAATATTCGAAAACAGGCGAGTAAGTCGGTTAGGAATTGGCCTGTAAGATCTCTGGATATGACACATGTCGACTTTTTCCTTTGAAGACGCTCACTTGTGCAATATACAAACTGCAAATATATACAACGCGGACTCAACTTCATTTACTTGGCGCTAGATTAAGTTGAATTCATAAATTCGTATATTTTAATTTATGCAAGGTGTATTTATCAAGAGAAGCAGGTAAATAAAATTGGAAGGTTGTATTATACATTACTGTCGATGCAACGGGTAGATACATATATTCAGGTAGCGCAGTGCAGGGTGTGACAATAGCTGCTTTCTATTTGCCACAATTCTCACTTTTCCTCATCTAACTTCTCACTTCATTCCCACATGATTCTCACTTCTCCATTTGCAAAGAAAACCATACTTATTAGTGAGAAAACTGAAATGAGATGAGAATTGTGGCAAATAGAAAGCAGCTAATATCTACTATCCTACTATTACTCTGCGGGAGTATCGTAACTGTCGTATTTCTCGTTTCTTTGAATATACAAATATCTCCTGTTTCTAAGATTAGTTTCAATAAATTCGAAGTTAATTAAATTTGAAAATTTAAGAAATAGGTACAAGTGATACATTAAATAATGCTATTACTCGTATGTATCCAAACACATCTTTCATCATGATAAATTATTTTGTTTAATTTACAATGTAATTACGTCAACCTATTCTTACATGCACAATCAGTTAGATTGTATAATAGAGAAAAATTCGATTATAACACTTCGTCAAATTGTAAGCGAAAACAACAACACCTTCACCATGTCTTGCCCATTTAACGTTGATTTTCGCTTACAGGTCGGACAACGTTATAGTCGACATTTTTTCATTTAAAACGTATCTGATCCTACGCTTATTACAGTGACTTTATTAATATCAGTCGTGTTACGTCGCAACTCGCTCCTCAATTTTCTACCGTTTGAAGATTACTACTGTTTTTGAGAAGTGACGGGAAAGCAAAAACCTATTAATTACAAGGATTCATAAAACTTTGTCAATTGTTCTGGCATCCAGAAATAACAAATGGCACCCGGATGTCACAGCGAAATTGAGAAATAACATCGTCCATCATTTAAAATCAAGATATTGCGGGCTTACGCTTTCCAGTAGCTCCGTTAATTATGTATGGCAAATCAGGCGTACGATTTTTGAAATACAACAACAAAATTTATATATAGACGCAGTTCGCACTTTGGAGTTAATGCGATCAGCGTAAATCTCAGATAGGAGACACGTACTTCAAACATAAATCTCGGAGCAAATTTATCATAATTTAATTTTGACGGGCAGAATCCGTTACTCAGTTTTGTTGTGAAAAATAAATCATTTACGTTAGTGCTCTAGCACCGGGGACTTTGTAAAGTTAACAACTAACTACAGTTAGCATTATATTAGTTCGAGCTGTATGTACGCTGCAGTATGTAATAGGGTGATAAATATGTACATACATATGTATATATATATCTGATTTAGCTTACATTAGTTGTAATTAGATATTTTACTTATATTTCTACCTTGTGCAATAACACTTATTCACAAGTAAAAACACAAATAAAACCATAATTAGTTTCATTTACAACACATCGCATGCAGCTATTGAAATAAATAAATCTGCGGCATTGCAGAATATTTTGCGTTTTAGGGAGATTGCAGGTTAAGAATATGCAGATATTTTTTGTACCAACTAAAACGTTGACGTAGAAGTCAATTTTGTTGCGATATCGCTGATCTGGAGAATACCTAATGCTAAAAGGAAAAACCTATTTTAATTGGCATAAATCGTAAGTAGTGAATGCGGTGCTGATGTTGTTGCCAACCATTCGCATATCCATGTGCCGCTTGGGTTTTATGTCTGCGCAGTAAGGAATCTGAAATATCTATCAAAGATCTATAAATCGATATGTAACTATATCTGCGAAAAATATGTATGCATGTCATGGAGGAGAGGAGTTAAAGCTTGTACTTGTTTACTAAACAAATCATGAATAACTTGAAACGAATATACCCGATATACAGAGCATTCCAATGAAAACGATCCGCCTTAAATAGGTCGAAAATGTCAAGAAATAGGAGAAAACGCTGAGACACGTTAATTTTTGTTTGAAGGGGAAAACGTTCCCACCAATAAGGCAAAATCATGTCTTGCCTCCCCTGGGCTCTGCCCCAGTATGGAACATTAAAATTTCAAATGGCACTACGACATATTATTACAGTTTCCGATTCTACATATTATTTGCAACAACTTTCATATAGGACAGCCTACACCTATCCTTAACACTTTAAACAAAACATAATTTTGCCTTATTGTTGAAAAAGTTTCCCCCTTCAAGCAAAAATTGACGTGTCTGGCCGTTTTTTCGCATTTCTCGACATTTTGGACTTATTTAAGGTGGATTGTTTTCATTGGAATGCTCTGTATATTAATTAGCGAAATTAATAACTTGAAGTGCAAGTCTCGGTCTCTTGTTCGTATGCCCGCTGTACTAGTAAATGAAAAGTCTAGAATGTTGTAGAAAGGAACAGCAGTACTGGTGACGCATTACCTGCGGTCCTAAAATTGAGTTAGTTTGTTGGTATGATATACCGGGTGTTAGTAAATAAGTGCGACAAACTTCAGGGGGTGATTCTGCATGCAAAAATAATGACAGTTTGCTATATAAATGTCCGTCCGCAAATGCTTAGTTTCAGAGTTGTAGGGTGTTAAAGTTTTTCTTAAAAACTGACGATTTATTTATTGCTCTGAAACCGGTCGAGATAGGCAAATGAAATTTGGTGGGTTTTAAGAGATGGTTCTTTCGCATTTGTTGACATCCAACCAAGAATTTTATATTCATCATTGGCGTGCATACGGGTAATGATCTTAATTTTTTAAAGAAAAAAATGGTACGCCACTAAGATATTTCAAATTAAAAATCATTTTTGAATTTTCCATTCAATTTGTGATAAAAAACCTCTCTTGCCGTTTTTTCGTGTGAGGCGCCGTTTTTATGCAAAAAAATAAAACATCTTAACGTGTATTTTTCATTTCATTAATACATTATCTAGTAGGCTACTGTCGACATTCAATATCAATGCATTGTTAAATATAAATATTTTAACGAAGTGTCAAAATAGCACATCATCATTATTAAGCTTTTAGTTAGCTATAAAATTATTGTTAATAAGTAATTAATTTTTCTTTTATTGAAAATAAATAACTCTGAAACTAAGCATTTTCGGACGGACGTTTATATAGCAAACTGTCATTATTTTTGCATGCAGAATCACCCCCTGAAGTTTGTCGCACTTATTTACTAACACCCTGTATAAGATAAAAATAAGTACTTGAAGAACCACACAGCGGAAAAAGTGATATGGCAAAATTCAGCTTGCATATGAAGCTTATCTACTTTTGAAACTTTTTAAATTTTTGTGTTCTTTTTTTAATAAATGAATGGTGGTGAATATTCTGAATAAAATATTATTCCACGGGAAACAACAGAACTGCGTGACACAGTGTGTTGCTGTACTTACGTAATGTAGAGAGAGGTAAAATTAATTTCCAGTTGCCAATTCTCTACAAAAAATTACAAACAAATACGAATCTGATGTACGGGTCCCCTATATTACAAGAAGCCCTAAATAATTACAATACCTTTCGTAATGTTATTGGAGGTAACGTAGTTCAGTTTAATTAATGAGACAAAATCTTCCGTATAAAGCAACTGGAAGATCGATACTTCAAATTTCGCTTCGTTGCGTTTACCGTTATTTTCGGAGTAATCTTTGGTTCATCTCTATACGACCATCTCTCGAGTTTTCACTCGTTCCATCGGTAAACAATTTAATTAAATTTATCGGCCAATTCTGTAGCAGGAATCCTGATGTACACAATGCCATGTTGATAAGAAATTCTAGGGATTCTTTAGATATTGTCACAAAATAGATGCCAAAGAAGTTGTATGTTACGTATAAAAGCTAGGATTTCTGGATAAATATTTTGTTTATATAAAATCACTAATTACGTAATTAGCTGCTAATTGCTTTTTGTGGCACACACACACAGCATTACAAACTGATTAGCCGAGGAGGTATTAATTTATTGACATTTTAACTTGATTGTTTTCAAACGCAATGTTGATTATTTTCTGTATTAAATTCCTCAACTATGGTTATATTATAAGTCCGCTAGAAGCTTTACCTAAAGATTTCTAGCTTTCTAGGTTTTCTGGAGTTCTAGTTCATATAGCTTCTATAGTATTCAGGTGTTGGATAGCCTGAATTGTAGAGATCATTATCAATTAGATTTAGAGATTCTATTGAGAATATTTGATGGGATCTTGCTTTGAAATTCCTGTATTACTTTGATGTCTATTTTACCCATATATGGTTACATACTTCAGTACACTAGTCTTCCAAATTCCAATATATGTACATACATACAAAGTTACCGTCGATTTCATGAAATAATCTAATCCAACCTCATACAATTCCTTTGCTTTTATAATAATAATATACCTACTAATGCTTTAGACTACAATCGAGCATAGGATACGTCATTTGTATACATAATATATAAAGTTATGAATTGTAAAATATCATAAATTATTATCCATAATGTAAACTATAGATTATGTTCATGGTACAAAGTATTAACATGAAAACACAAATCCAAACAAATAACTAAATTTCAGAGTCATTAAAATATTAAAAAAGTTAAGTTCACGCAAAAGTAAAGTATGCTATATGTAAAGTTTTCCTTTGCATATAGCAACAATGGAAAAAAATAAAGATAGAAGAAACAAATTTCTACAGCTTATTCTTTAATTATTTACTGTCATCAATCGAAGGGCTCGTTTTCGTATTTTAAAAGCCCTATTCATAGCGCTACATCCCGAACACCATTTCAGATTTTCAAGCAATATCTCATGATAATATACAAATGATGATGATAATATACTAATCGTAGATGCCTCTGCCTACTTTATCCATCGACTTTTGTTGGAGTTTTATTCACTCTTCTTCAATTTTATCCTATCCCACACCAGTTCAATCCCATTTTACGTTTTTTTTCAACTTCAGTACATATGTAGGCAACGAGTGTCCAGGTTTTATTGTCGAGAACGTTAATCTGTTTTGTACTGAATATTTGTATATTTTATTTCCTTGAAAGATAGCATACCTTACGTGCTTTTATTTTGTTAAGCGCACCCTATACCTAAATGCATTAGCTTATAGCATATAGCTTATAGCATATTTTTAATGTCTCTGGAATTTTAGCTACAACTATCTCTAATAGCAATTTTCAGTAAAAGCAGCAACCTACCTAGATACTGAAATGAATGTTTAAAATGTTTACCCACAACGCCTATGCATACTTCTAATTCATTTTTTAATGACCTTTTATGTAGTATGTAATCATAATATAAAAGGAGAATTACCTTTGAATGACACCGGTGTTTGAGACGGATATGCGATGTTAATTACATTATAATTGGTATAGTTGGCATCAGATAGAAATAGGACAAGCTTTATAGGCAATTTTTGTATTTTCAACAAAACTCTGAACCGGTTTTTATTTATGTTTTAATGTTTTAAAAAGAGTTTTTATATTTTCTCTTGTTGAGAATTGTACTAATTAAATAATTCTGTCTATGTTCTATCTAGACTGATACCTGATATAAAGAGACCTCATCACGAAGTTCTAAAGAAATCAACCAAAAACTAAAGAAAAGCAGTCGTAGATTAACAGTTCAGGAGAAAATATTCGTGAAACATTTTTTATGGGAAATAAATTTTATCCGACAGCATATACCAGATTTGCTATATGTCTCCGCAAATTTTTATATTGATATCGTATGCGATTACTTCAAGTATAATTGAATTACTTCCGCTACAAAATTTAATATCTTAAAAATAATAATACAAATACATTTTCCACAGGAGATAATACTTTAGAACTGTAGTGTATACCTATTGTGCGGAAGCAAAGCGGGTTAGAAATTACAACGTTAAAGTTTAATACTTTTCCTGATATCAAAATTAAGTTCAAAGTAATATGTTTAGCACAAACCACTCACGTCCAGGCAGCGATATAAGAAAGAAAACATCAGATATCGTAAACACCTACAACAATTTTTTACGAAAACAAACCCAACGAAATGTTTGCGGATATCCTCCAGTTTTCGTGTTATTTTCGTTTTGTGCTTCAGATCTTACGTGAGTCTTCATCGTTTTCCTACGTTTCTATGTTACATTGAAACTCTAAATGGTGTAATAAATCAGAAAAGGTCGCTCCATGTCGAAATAAAGTGGAAAAAACTGCCTCACGAGAGGTTATCACTTAAAAATAATGGAGTATTTTTAGGAGACATAACGTATATATATACACATACATATATATAAGCACGTTGTCCAGTTTAACGGTGTAAATCACACGAATCACGAATCATTTCTTATACTGCGTTACTTAAGCTGTTGGACCGATGCCATCCTTATTTATCCACATTGGCATTCCGGACTAGAAAAAACAACGTTGCTATGCGCAGTTGTCAATTTTACTACAATTCCACGTTACTTGATACCTTTAAAAACGTACGAGACTGATAAATATATGCACGTACACATATAAAACAGGGAAATTGTTTTGTAGATCAAAGAAAACGTTAAACGTAGTAGCGCTTTACTAATATTTACTAAAAGCAGACATAAGATTAATATATGGTTTTTCTTTCTTTACTATTGTATGCTTAATGTTTATACCTCGTACAGTGCATATAAAATATATGACAGATTTGCAAAAAGCCAACTACTAATAATACAAGAGTTGAACATTGATTTACATTTTTGATGTATTAGTCACTTTCAAGTCTTTTCAAGATGTTCTTAATATTAACTACTTACGTATGTAAGTATGTACGAACATTTCAACATTTATAAGTTGACTACACTGATTTTAATATGGCAACACTGTGTAATTGGTGAACATCTTTATTTATTTTAGTGGTTAGGTTTACTATTAAGATTTTACTTGCAACAAGTACCAATGAAATGAGGTTATTTTTAAAGTTGAACTAATGTAATGAATTATTGTAAAAGTATAGTAATTATACCTTATTATCATAAATCCTACTAAATAGGTTGCACATTCCATTACAAATTGCTGAAAACCCTATCCCTAATGTACGTTAATATAATAAACGTATCCTATAGTATTGTAAAAGGCATTAGATGTACTGGGTATATTGCCGTGAAGAAGAGACAAAAGCGATAATAAGACACAAAGAAAATACAAAACTACAAGACAGTACGACAATACAATACGAACAAATAATGACACGTACTAGGCGAGTGTTGACCCTATGGTTTTGATATTAGACATCTAAAGTCAGCAAGAATAATTAACAAAAATAAATATATCCTAATTTCTAATAATTCTGGAACTTCTTTATTGCCAACTCAGGACAGTTCAAAATAATCACATAATAAACCCAAAAAGTTATTTCGTTGGATTGTTGCTTAATTTGAAATGACACTGTATTGTTTCATTATTAATATATACCTAGTAAGTTCATGTTTATAGTTAACACCTGCAGTATTTTCGTTATCATGACAACTACTTCTCTAAAATAGAAAATGCTTAATTTTCAATAGCAAATATGGTACTCTGAGTGAAACTATTTTAAGAAACCACAGATCAATTCATATATATGTATGTATTTACACAGTTAATGTTTGCTGCGAAGCGGTATTATTTAAAAGAAATCTCTATACAGGGTCCGGCAAAATTTTGAGATTTCTTCGATTTTGCAACATCCTGTATAAAGTGAGCAGTTGCAGAACTTGTTTCACATAGCAACGACAGTTCATATTAGTAGAAAATATTCTACTCTGTTGGTTTCGAATCTCTTGTTTTTTTCCTATGCAGAATAGCCTACTGAAATGTGTCAATTTATCAGGTAAAATAATTATTTACACAGAAACTATCAACTTTAGACCTATACAACATTATATCGATCTAACCAGTTTTCAAGCGCGGATCGTTTTATCTATTAATATACAGGATGTTATATTTAAAATAATGCAACTTTCGTCCGGCATTTCCATCTGGAACAGCCTATATAAAACAAAATATTTTTAAAACGTGCGCTTCATGATGCGAAAGAATATCCGGTGACTAAATATTTGACTAACTTTCTAATAAGCTTGTAATCTTCCGTCCTCGCTTCGTTGCCGGACTCTGCATAAAAGTTTTGCCACTATTTTCACTATTCTTACAACTAAAACCACTTGAACCGATTTGAACTATCTTGTGCAACTGTTATCTATAAATACAAAGTAGCAATGATAGTAGAATCTGTAGAAAGACCAAGTCCTTGAGCGACCCTAGTTAAGTTTTACCAAAGTAATATATGAAAGGTTTTCTCGTATTAACTGTGACAATTTAGTGCATTTGAAATACAAATGGATGATACAGAATCTCCTTATTTATGTTACTATATCTTTTCATAATCATACTCAACGCTATATTAGTAATTTGTTTTTGTTTCAGGTAACTATACAAACTCTAAATTCAACGTTCTAAAGAAACATATGGTTGACGTACATATAGCAGTAAGTTTTTTTTTATGTAATAGTAGAAGTTATGATGCCGCCGCAAATTTTTTTTTTTTGGTCGAGTTGTAATCCATTTTTATTAGAAGGTGTTGTGATGACACATAATTAATTATTGTTCTTCCTTGTATAAGTTAATTTTAATTTAGACAGTGAACATGTTTCGGCTATAAACATAAACTGCACTGGCACAAACTGGGTGGCATCTATTAAATATTTGAATCATTACAAATATTTCTACACTTGTTTCAATCAAATGAGTACGGCGTGCGGAATAAATATTTTTTAGTGATGAAAATGACCGTTCCACATCGAGTGGCATTATATTTGCAAATTTAAGGTAATCTTTGGGACAACTTAATGAATCTTTCGACGCGCCTTCACAAATTTGTCTTAGAGCAAGTTTAAAATAGGAATACACCAGCGCAGAAACCAATATACGTACTAAAAAGAGAGGTAACGATAAATGTGAAAATGATAGATATAGAATTCGGACGGTACTTTTATCGGCGGTCATATTGCTTGCACAGCTTGGTATATTCCGATTTTAAACTTCTTTAGTATGAGAAAATCTGAATCCTCGACAATAAAATTTTCAAATCAAACATAACCACAATTTTTTATCTTTCAATTCTGCTCTAATTTTTTGTTTCAACATAGTCACGAGCAGATGACATAACGTTTCATATCGATGTCCGGCTTGGTAATGTATAATCCGAATACTTGCTCCAGAAGGAAAAAGATGCTTTTTGGTGTAGTAAAGTGAAGGGTAGATTACATAGCATAAAGCAAACATCTATACCAATGTTGATTGTTCTCTCTATCGTTTTCCACGGCTTACAGAACAGTGTTTTATGCTTGTTAGGTGGCGTTCACAATTTCACCTGCTGGTAAACGTCAAATACTCCATATCGAAAATTTGGTCATCTATGTTTTTACATTGTAGAAAGCCACGTTTATATATGGACAACGCACCGTTTTTTCATAACTTATAACAATGAACATTTGTCGTAATTCTACTTCTTAATAATGTACAGAATAGTTCGAACTTTATTGTCTTCTGTTTATCAGAAACGGCTTGTCTCTGTAATTATGATATGTCTCATTTTATTCTTAAACATCAAATTCGAAACATTAAGTAGGTATGGTAATTCAGAAAAGTTGTAGTTAATGATAGTATCATTAGTATTACTTATCGTTTTTTTTTCGGAAATCCACGTCAATTTCCTTAGTTTAATATACATATATAATATATGGTATATATATATTACCAGCTAGTTTTAAATCGCGCACGTAATTCGCAATCCTAGTAATTTTATATTTACTAGGACACCCTAGATCAAAATCTAACTTTTCTTGAGTTATGCAAATTTTTCGAGTATATGGCTCAGCTACAGAATTAGGTTAAAAATTGCAGCGCAAAATCCTGTATTTAGCTTGAAAATAGCTGAAATACTATTTATCTAATCTTCAAAATTATATCGTTGTATATTATAACGGTTATTGAGCTGCACGTTTGAGAGTCGAAAAATTGTGTATTTTTACTACTGAGGTTTTTATAATTTAGTTTTGATGTTCACAAGGTAGCTTTCAACGTCAGACATCCGCACTGTGGATTGAACTGTCATCCCAACATTCCAATCACAGAATATCTGCTGGTCCAGTTGCTCACTTGCTCACTAGGCCAAACACTACAATATATATATGTATATATAGATTTGTTAAACCGCTTATACAGACCTAAACAGCTATATGTAGTAATCGTTGTCGGACCCGTGACGACGTTCTTCATGTATTTAGGTCTACTTTTCAACGTTATGCTTAAAAATGACTCCTTCCAATTTTTGCTTCGGGACCCAAAACGCGATAGAATATCAACCATACACAACTCTAGTTCCGGCGCTTTCTGCCAGAGGGCCAGCTGTATATCAAACAAGCATTTCTACCGACGTTGTCAATCCTGGTACATTATACCAACGGCGCCAAGCCCGAAAGCTGGCAACACTGTAATTGCAATACTATCTATAATATTTATAACCTCTGTTTGCATTCGTAAAACTGAATGTGTTTACATTAGCGTGGGATAGTATGTATTCACGATTTAGCTGATGAATTTGGTTTAAATAAAGTTTTAGTTATAAAAAACAACTTCTTTCCATTATCTTTTTAATTTAAATCATATTAACACGGCGAATATAGAAAGAATGAATATTCTGTCGGAATGTATTCATTATTTCATGCTGAAACTTTAGAAATTTGTTATTCAGTTAATTCCTTCAGTCAATTACTTTATTGCGTAGTACATTTGCATCAGACAAATATTCTACCTAGGTATAATTTACAACTTGTAGCCGGTAGTAGTTGTAGTTAAAAATGGTAACGGATAGGGCCCACTAAATACGTACAGGGTGGGCAAATTTCTATGTTTTAATAGGGGATCTCGGTAACTATAAGAGGTATCAAAAACGGACCAGGCATCCTCGATCTGTTTTTTCGAGAAAAGGATAATGGTGAAAACCAAGTTTGGCTATCGGCTTTCGGTTTCGAGTTATCCGTGAAAATTCGATTCGAAAGCCGATAGCCAAATTTGGTTTACACCATCACCCTTTTCTTGAAAAAAACAGATCGAGGATGCGTGGGTCGTTTTTTTTATACCTCTTATAGTTACCAAGATCCCCTATTAAAACTTCGAAATTTGCCCACCCTGTGCGTTTATGTCAAATATATACAAATTGTTTTGTAATTTTTTGTAGTTTTATCATGATGAATGAATTAGTATATCTTAAGCTTTCTATAAACATTAGTCATAATTCAGAGTTTTATTAGCTTTATAAATTTAATAGGTAACTTAACAATCGGAAGATATTAAATGAGTACTGGTGTCAAAATTGTGTGTTTCTGGAATATTTGTTAGTAGCATTGGAGTGTGTTAAACATAATACAATAATTTACAAAATTACAACCAATTATCTATATCGCTGAGTACAACAAAATCTACTCTTGATTGCAAACGTTTACTGGAAAGCCTTGAGTTATGATGCTTGTTTAAATGATAGTTTTCTTTTTTTGTTAATAATAGTACTAATTTTTCAGAGCGGTTTAAGTAGATAACATAAAAAATAGTAGAAGATATAATAGTTTAGCTAATATTTAACGGCGTCTTTCATTTAAGTAATCTCGGTATTATAACCAGAACTAATTTTAAATGCCCGAAACTTAAATATTTCAATACGCTAGTTACGCAGGAGATACATTACATTCTAAAATAAGCGAAATCGAAACTACTACGTATTCAATTTCCCAACAGTAGTTTAAGTGATTTATAATCAAATGTAAATATTCTTACATACATATGTTGATTAAAAAGCAGTTCAGTTTCGCGAAAACACATTCCAACGAAAAATATGTGCCAGTATATCTATGGAGGAATCATATTTTTTCGAAGACATAAAATAGCATAAACAAGTTTCAATTCCGCTCTTTAGAAAGTTATTGCTACTATAATGATTATTATAAAGGTCTTTACTCTAAAACCGTTGAATAAATTAGTTTTAACGAAAATAAACTTTGCTGCTCTGAATGAATATTTTTGGAGATGGAATCTATGAATTGATAAGAATACTTATGTGTGCTGTGTTCTTTAGACTACAAATAGTATTATTACAGGAAGTTCATATATTATATTACGCTCTCACTACGAATACCATTCTCATTAATCCGATGATGAATGTCAACTGCGTATTCCAGTACCATGAAAATATACCATATAATAAAGCGCTGCATAATGTTTATAATATGGTTATTAAAAGTATTTTTATGTTACCCTACACGTTTATATTTCAGGAAGAGCGCCAGAGACACAACTACGTTTTATTTTGGGCTGTTATGCCATCATAGTTTTCTTAAATCACAAACATTTATAAACTTGTGTGTTTAGGAAATATTTTGGAAAAATGTTAGAAATTTTATATTTATCAAATATTCTAGCTTCAGGCGGATAAACATTTTGTATGAATACTTGACTAAGCAGAACATCGAAATTATATTGATATAATTGCAATAAATGCTATATAAAAGAAATCGTACTATAAGATTCAAGAATCAATATTATTCTCTGAATAAAACTGTCGGTAAATTTCTTACTATTCATTACAGTTTTACATTTGTTAGCGCGAGGTAATACAGCTTTCCTGAAGTATACACGGGACCTGTGCATACAGGTAGCTCTAAACGTGACTGTGAGTGTCTTCCAGTTATTTCAAGCTTTCAATTTAGAAAAATGTGTTAAGTTAACCATTTGATGGATAAACTCTCAGCAACAACTCAACTATGACTGCAGTTCGTCGTCATACACCTTGTATATATTTACATTTATTTTATAATGTAAATTTTACGTTTGAGTATAGAAACAGTACTATTTATTTGAGTATGGCAGGTTGCTAGCGATCAATGAGGGCAATAATGTAGATAGTGTGAGTGGTACGATATTCCATCTCACTGTAAATAACGTCACCAGTTGCCTGTTTACAAGCACAGCGTTCAGTTTGACATATAGTGATCATGGAGAAGCGGATAATAATTATGATGGTAACATGAAATGAAAAATTAATATGAATAGTTGGAAACACAACAAAATAACAATATTAGGTTTGCAAGGTCAAGTGTATGTTTCTAGTAAGTGAAAACATGCTCAAGCAAAGAATTTTGCTAATTCATGTAGATACATTAACATTGCTTGCTTAAATATTAAAGTAACTAATATTTTCAAGTTGGAAAAAGAAGTAGCAGTTTATTGACGAAGAAAAGCCAAGAATGGTATCTAAGTTATATGGCAATAGAAAATGAGATAGATGCAAAACTGAATATAAATATAATGCATGCAAGTCCGCATGTGATGTCTGCCTCGAGTATAAGAATCTACGGACTAGGTTTTTAAAGATAGTGCAAAGGAATGTAATGGAAGTTATAGTCCACAAAAGGCGGGAACAAAAGATTTATAGTTAAGTGGAAGATATGCAAACTATGTAGAATTAGTGAACAGAAGTAATAGGCATATCATTGGACTACATAAGAAATATGCCCCTTCTCCATATTTTGATTCAAGAGATATTTTATTAATAGGACATTTTTATGCCTATCATAAAAACTAAGCTCGAAAAGAACCTGACGGACGGGCCAATATTCGACTTTTACTATTACAGGCAATAAACTGATTTACCAAGATTACTTACTTTACTGTAGGAGGACATTGGTTTTTGCTGTCTGACAGGAATTTTGGTTGAACTTATATGTCAAAAGTATATGAAGAGATATTTTACTGATTGCAAAAAACTTGTTGCCTTTCTATTCGTTATGCTATCTACTTCGATAAGAGACACTTTGACTAAATCTAAGGTAGCTCCTCTTATGATACTTCGAGTTATGTGGCAATATGGGATTATACATATAAGTAGTTTCGTATCTCACACTTTTAAATGACTGATAGAGTACACGAAAAGCAACGCCCTACTTAATATTGTGACATAAAGAGAATCTATTCCGCTCAATGAAAATAAATTACCGATATTAAAGAGTTTATTTCACATATCATTGGCGAGGAATTTTGCCAGCATATAATATCTTGGTAAATAACCAATGCCAGGAACAACAGCGATTAGATGATCTGGTAATAAATAATCAACAGTAAATAATTTGTAATGTTTACTTACTTCCTGTATTGAGTTCCCATTACCTTTTTTTCGTTTTATGAAATACATCGTTCTGTCTTTCGGAAAGATTATAGCATCAAATCAAGCCGAAACCACCAAATCCATATCACGTCTGTGTGTGCTAATGCTCTGAAATAATTAGTATAAAAGTTAGCCATTAGCGATCGGTTATTTTTATGATTTCAAAGATTTTACAACTCAATTTATTGTTTGATAGACACTTGCAGCGGAAACAGTGGAACAATGTTAAATATTTCCTCTGATTGTTTTTCGAGCAATATCTTCTTTTTTGGGGATTTTTTCGATAATATGCTGTAGTCTGTCAAATCTAATATTGTTTTTTCCTGTAATAATTCATCGTGTACTGTTTGGTGCAAATGGGTATTTTTTTATTGTACCCGAAAAATTACTGTGCGAAATTTCAAATGCGAAATTAGCCCCAATAATTGCACGATATGGTATATATCCCTTTGAGGCCGATATTATAATATAATAATAATAATATAAATATAAATTGCCATGCCTATCAACAAAATTATCTAAAAAACAAAGAATTCATTGATATATCGAATTTTAATTATATTCACAAGTAATAATGAAGGAATAATGATTTAATACTACATTAGAAATTGAAATGATTTGAATTATTCGTATATCAATCTATTTTTTGTCAAGCTCTAACAATTCTGTTCAAGGACTAGGGAAAAACATGGCAAAAAAACCTAGTCAAGAGCTTAAAATTAATAAAATTCATGCGTGAATTAAATTATTATAAATAACGCTTAAATTATCAATATCCGTTCTAAAATTTACCGCGTTTTTATCTTTCTTAATGTATATCATTTCGTAAATTAATCTTTTTTTATAATTATTTTCCTTTTTTAAAATTTTAGTGTTTTGAAATTCAAAATTAGGTCGTCTATCTTTAGAGTGCTTAAAAAACTCAAAAAAAGAAAATAACAACATAGTACCGAACAAGCAAAACACATTACGTAACAAATTAGTAAACATCATAACTAATTACAAAAACAGACGTAATAACAAACACAAAGATACTGATTTACATCGTATGTTAAAGGAAACAAAAAAGTTTTTAAGTAATAACCGAGATATTATAATAACTAAAGCAGACAAAGGAGAAAAAAGTATAATAATGTACAAAAAAGATTACGCAGCCAAAATGCATTCATTATTAAACGACTAAAACACTTACATTACATTACAAAAAGACCCGACTAACAAAATTCAAAGTGAAAATAACCAATTAATCACTAGTTGGTTAAATAGCAATTATATAGACGAATCCGTAGCTAAACATTTAAAAATATATAATTCGATAACTCCGCGAATTTATGGCGTCCCTAAAATTCATAAAACTGATATTCCTTTAAGGCCGATTGTAAATTGTATACAATCACCAACATACAATTTATCAAAATTTTTATCCAAAATTCTCAGTAATGTTGTAGGAAATACAGAGTATCATGTAAAAAATTCGTGGGAATTTGTTAATTTCATTAACAAAAAATCCGTACCGTGTAATCATGAAATTATCAGTTTAGACGTTGTATCTTTATTCACAAATGTTCCTACAGACTTGGCATTAAACATTATAAACAAAAAATGGAATTTAATTCAAAATTATACAAATTTACTAAAAAATGAATTCATGTTGGCTGCAAAACTTTGCTTAAATTCAACATATTTTCAGTACAATGACACAATATATAAACAAATATTCGGTACAGCAATGGGTTCTCCATTATCTGCTGTTATAGCAAATTTAGTAATGGAGGACTTAGAGCAGGTCTCACTTGACAAACTAAACTGTCATGTGCAATTTTATAAGCGGTATGTAGATGATTGTATATGCTGCATACCAAATGATAAAATTGAACATGTTCTACACACATTTAACACATATCATGATAGGTTAAAATTTACTTTTGAAAGAGAAAATCAAAATTCTATAAACTTTTTAAATGTAAAAATACAACATGATAACACACAAATAAAAACAAACTGGTACATTAAAGACACTAGTAGTAGTAGGCATTTAAACTATTTTTCAAACACTTTGGTAAATTTTAAAAAAAGCGTAATAAACAGTTTAGTAGATCAGGCTATTAAATTAGCTCACCCTGATTTTAGAAAAGAAAATTTAAGGAAAGTAAAAACAATACTGGAAAAAAATAGTTATCCTAAAGAGTTTTACAATAAATTAATCACAAAAAGAATAAATAAAATATATAACACAGGTACAAAATCAAATAATAACATATACCACACTATACCATATATAAACAATTTAAGCAACACAATAAAACACGAATTAAAAAAATCAGACATTCACATAACTTTCATACCTACCAACAATAGACATTTATTCACAAATTTAAAAACACCCATTAAACATGGTAATCAAAGTAATGTCGTTTATAAATTAGATTGCAAAGATTGTAATAAATGTTATATCGGACAAACCAAACAATATTTAAAGAAACGAATTTATAACCATCAATACACTGTTACACATAACGTCACCGCTGAAACTGCTTTATCTAAGCACTCTAAAGATAGACGACATAATTTTGATTTCAAAACACTAAAATTTTAAAAAAGGAAAATAATTATAAAAAAAGATTAATTTACGAAATGATATACATTAAGAAAGATGAAAACGCGGTAAATTTTAGAACGGATATTGATAATTTAAGCGTTATTTATAATAATATAATTCACGCATGAATTTTATTAATTTTAAGCTCTTGACTAGGTTTTTTTGCCATGTTTTTCCCTAGTCCTTGAACAGAATTGTTAGAGCTTGACAAAAAATAGATTGATATACGAATAATTCAAATCATTTCAATTTCTAATGTAGTATTAAATCATTATTCCTTCATTATTACTTGTGAATATAATTAAAATTCGATATATCAATGAATTCTTTGTTTTTTAGATAATTTTGTTGATAGGCATGGCAATTTATATTTATATTATTAGTAATGTGACACATATTAAATGTCAATTTCTTCCACTGAAGAAGTTATTTAACGAAAACATATTATTATATGTTATGGAATAAATTGGTATTTAATTATTTGTTGTTTTATTGACCTCTAAGTGGAAATAAATCAGGAATTAAAAGATAAGTACATAAAGGTCAAAAAATACATATATTAATTTTATCGTATCCTACAGTTTGTCGCTGTGGTTGTAGTGCATTATCGTTCAAATGAATGTTCGCCAGTAACCAGTGGTATCTATCTCTTGACATTATCGAAGATTCAAAATTATCTCGTAGTTCCAACCTTGACGACCAATAGTCTCAACAGCTTGGCAGGCGTTTCATCCCCATAAAAAGGTTTATAGCAATAAAAGCAAGGAAATTTTGAAAGATTATATTAGATGCTGAGGCGTTGTGATTGGAGGAGTCTGCTGATATGTTTCGATGTAAACTCTGCGGTGGAGATATTTTACGATCATCTCTATTCAATTTTTTGTGAGTGTATTCCCTACTATCAATCTAAGGCTGGTACACAGAGATATCCCGCCTGGTTTACTCCAGAGGTGCAGTCTATTTTTTTATGATTAAAGAATATCATAGAAAAAGAAAACAAAACCAATTTAACTTAGATAAATATAGACTATGTAGAGCAAAACTAAAAACTTTAATTAATAATGAATATAAAAAATATTGTAATAATGTTGAGTTATCAATCCAGAATGATCCGAACGTGTTTTGGTCATTTATTAAGCGTAAAAAACATAGTCTGGCTAAATCTGATACTTTTTCCTATAAGGACACCGTATTATCAGGGAAGGAGCAAATTGCAAACGGGTTTGCTTCATACTTTAAGAGTACTTATGATGCTCCTTCATTTTAGAATATCAATGCTTTAGGCGCATATGGTTGCGGCAGTGTGGACATTGGGGAGATTACTGACGATGACATTCGATTGAGTATAAAAAAACTTCGTGCAAAGAAGTCCATTGGGGTTGATGATGTTCCTGCGTATATATATAAAGGTTGTTGCGATTTGCTACTGGTCCCACTCAGGTATATTTTTAATTTGTCATTCAAAACTGGAATATTCCCGGATAGGTGGAAGTTGGCCAGAGTTGTTCCTATATTTAAGACTGGTGATAAAAATAGTATAGGCCAATTTCTATTCTGCCTGTTGTTTCTAAGATATTTGAACAGATTAAGTATATAATCTGTGATTTGATCTGCGCAAAAATTTTAGCATATATATGCTAAAATTTTTGCGCAGATCAAATCACGTATCGCGGTGGAGCAGCATGGTTTTTTCCCGGGGAGATCTGTTGAGACCAATTTACTACTATTTACAGAGTGCGTGACTGAGGCGATTTATAAAAGTCGTCAAGTTGATACCGTTTATACAGACTTCTCGAAGGCTTTCGACCGGGTGAATTATTTACTGGATAAGCTTAACGGGTTCGGTATTTCCTATGGTTTACTAAATTTTTTTAGTTCCTATTTGTGTAATAGGCGACAATTGGTCTCTTATGAAGGTGCATATTCCTCTCCGTTTTTTGGCTACATCTGGGGTTCCTCAGGGCAGTAACTTGGGTCCTCTACTGTTTTTAATATTTGTGAATGATATTGTAGGAGCAGTAAAAAATTCTAGGTGTTTACTATTTGCAGATGATTATAAGATTTACAGAGAGGTCAATTCTATCGCTGACTGTATTCTTCTGCAAGGAGATATTGATAATTTGTCTCAATGGTGTATAAATAATAAGTTACCTTTAAATACTAATAAATGTTCTGTCGTTACATTCTCTAGGATAAATCGACCAATCTTGTTTGATTATAGGGCTGCCGATAGGTTGCTGCCACGTGTATCTTCTATTAGGGACCTGGGTATTACGTTCACTAGCTGCTATCGTTATGCGGACCAGATACAAAACATCACCAATGACGCATACAGGAACTTGGGTTTCATAAAGCGAAATACACGGGAATTCTCCAGATTAAACTCAATTATCTATCTCTTTAATGCATTCGCGCGCTCGAAATTGGAGTTTGCCTCTGCAGTGTGGGATCCTTCCACAAATAGGGAGGACACACTTATAGAAAAAGTACAAAATAAATTTTTAAAGTATCTATACTACAAAAAGCATAATCAAAATCCCCCGTTTGAATCTTATCAACATATTAGAAATGGTTTTGCTATTCCGTTGCTCAGGTCTAGGCGCGAGATTGCGATGCTGAGTGTTTTGTATAAGGTTTTTAATAATTACATTGATAACGCTCACCTTCTATCACTATTTAGGCTACACATTCCTTACTATAGTACCAGACCCCTGCCTCCGATGTATACAACTATAAAGGGAGATTCAAAATGATTGTCGAATCCGCTCCTATAGATAGTAGCATAGTGTAGATATATGCCGTATGTGTGCCGTGGCATATACGTACACCATGTCACTATCTATAGGAGCGGTTTCGACAATCATTTTGAATCTCATGGTAAGTTCCCTTTCTCCAATTAATAAAATATCTAAACTTTATAATACCTTTTACCAATCGGTTGAGATATTTGGTGTATCTAAGCCATTTTTTATGAGATCAGCCAAGTCCGCTATATTGTCTCCAATTAACTGATGGTTGCCTTACTGTGCGCTGTTCCCCATGTGAGAGAATTATCGAATGCTTTTGTATTATGACACTTTTTGCAGTCATCTGTGGCAATGAAATTTTCTGTTTTGTATAATGTAGAAACATTTGTATAAGGAGTTTCTCCTGTATGTTTCTTTTTTTAAATAAATAAATAAATAAATAATTACACAAATCGAAGATAGTTGACTCAAACTAAATATTTTTTGTTTTGTAACACATGGCAGTATTCATTGCTAGTATGTTACTATAGAGACTCTCTAATAGGAATACCAGAAATGCGCATAAACAAATTATGAGCTATTTATGTACAGAATGCAAATAGCTGCTTTAAAGTTAGGCGTTTCATAAATATAACACTAGGCACTGATGGCCTGATTGGATTATTGGAAAATAAATTCCACTAGTATATTGAAAACTAGCGTGTATTACATACTAACGTTAAATGTGGTTGTTCTAGTAGACGTGCGTACCATTTTGTGTTCTGTAATAAACTATGTAAAGAGCCACAACAAGCCTGTAAATATGTATTCTTATCACAAGAAACTTGAGCTTTTATCGTTTTCATTATCGCTAATAGCATTGGCATTGTTACACCTGTAAAAATTTAATGATATACGAGGGAGCGTTTTTATATTCGCGGAATGGGGGATAAGGGGTGGAAATAAAAAAACCAAATTATTTTTCTTTTTCAATATATTCACCTGCAAGACGGATACATTTTTCACATCTTTCAATTAATTTATTTATACCCTCATAAAAAAATAATTTCTCCCTATCTGCAAAATACGCCGAAACTGCCTCCTTGACTTCATCATCGGCAGTAAATTTTTACCCCGCAGCTCTTTTTTCATTTTCGGAAACAGGTAATAATCACTCGGGGCCAGGTCTGGGCTGTAGGGTAGGTGATTCACAATTTCGAAGCCCACCTTATGCAGGGCAGCTAACGCAACGCGGCTCCTGTGGACGGGCGCGTTGTCGTGCAAAAGCAGCACACCTTTCGTCAATTTTCCCCGTCTTTTCTTTTTAATGGCTTCTTTTAGTCGCTCTAATATTGAAGCGTAATATTCTCCGGTTATAGAAACACCTTTGTCTTTATAATCAATCAACGATATTTCTTCCGAGTCCCAAACTACCGTTGCCATGAGTTTCCCAGCTGATTGTGACACTTTAAATTTCTTGGGAGGGGCTGTGCCCTTTTTATGCCACTGCATGGAGTCTTGTTTGGACTCAGGCTCATAATGATGAACCCAAGTTTCGTCTCCAGTAACAATTCGACTCAATACACCATCCTTGTCTTCATTACAGAGGTCCAAAAATGCACGCGAACACGCTACGCGCTGTTGTTTTTGCGGCGGCGTGAGCATTCTCGGCACCCATCTTGCGCTGACCTTATACATGCCGAGATGATCGGTTAGGATTTTAAAAATTGTTGTATCGGATACTCCAACCATTTCTGCTAGTTGTTTCTTCTTTAGTCGAGCATCTTCGAGTACAATTTTTTCAACTTTTTGGAGTGCTGGCGTGGTCACCTCAATGCTCCTGCCCGGCCTCAGGTCGTCTTCAAGGGATTCCCTTCCTTGTTTAAATAAACTATGCCACTTGTACACCGTGGTTTTTCCTGGACAAGAGTCGCCGTAAACCAATGACATCTCATTCATTATGGTCGCGATTGATTTTCCTTGCCTGGTAAGGAACTTTATAACGGCACGATATTTGATTTTTTCCATATTTCACTTTTCACTCCTGATTATGTTACTTGGTTGACGATAGCTCAAAGATTAACTGTCTAATAATAATGAAACTTCGTATTTATACTAATTATGAGTCGCTGCACAGCCCACGCCTCCAATGCGCCTAATCACCCCCCTACAACCCGCTCATTCCGCGAATATAAAGACGCTCCCTCGTATGAGTCTGCAGTACCTACAGAAATATGCGAGGCATGTTAAGTGGACCTTAGCAAACAAAGCATGCCAGTTAACGTGTCATTTCTCAAGCCATGTGCGGTGTTCAAAACAATACCTAAAATTACTTGATGGTTGCGGATGTATTTATAATAAATATAATTAGGCTATCGGGGTAATAAAGAGTGTTTGATTAACTTGTTGAACTAAATTTGTTGAATTAAATGTTAAAAATGTTATAAGTTCTTCCTTTTTTCAATCTTAGCATGACATCGAAGTTTTAAATGTTAAATCCATATATATTAAAGCAAACGAAACAATTTTCTGATGATTACCATTTACGTAGATATGACTCACTAGCACACAGTGTATAATAGCATAATGAAATTTGATATAGAAGTAGTAGTAAACTAGTATAGTTTATATAGCTTATATCTATTTTTCGGTCAAGTTTAATGAAGCCAGATAACATTTTGTCATGACACATATATTATATATAAAATTAGGGTTAATGAAGCAATATCTGAAAGCATAGAATAAGTGTGGAAATTGTTTTGAGTATATCTGTAAAATGTCCAGTTTATCTTATGCAAAATTTAAGGGAGATGTTCTTAATTGGTCTCCAAATTAGAAAAGTGGTTTTGGACCAGCACTTTAAAAGTACTGTGATTGTTGTTGTAACGAATCCCTGGATAGCTTCTGAAAATGTAAAACTTTCTGGAAAATCCTAACATTTTTTATCTGTGGTAAGTGCTAGTTTCAGTTTAAGCTGTATCACTTGCCTGACTACCAACTCTCTGTTCTGATGTTTGTATGCGTGTAATTGTGTTTAATGGCCTTGTGACAGCAATATCTCGCTGTTTATAATGCCGAGCTGTTAATTACTTTACCCCTGCGAATGGCAAATCGATCACGATCCAATTCCGTGAGCAACATGTTACTGTACTCTCGGTGAATTGTACCTCGGCTCCAAGGATTCTACCACAACACTGTATCACTGTAGCTGCCTATCGGCTATTGACACATGATAATATGATTGCCAAAATATTGTTCGAAATATGTTGCAAAGAGTTTGCGACTTAGGTTGAAATATGAATATGAAAATTTACTCTTTGTATTCCCATCTTGATTGTTTTCCCGAAAATCATGGATAAATGGGCGAAGCACAAGGAGGGAGCGGTTTCATCACGATATATTATCTGTCCTATTTCATATTATAAATATGAGACAGGACATTATATCTCTGGGTGATTGCACATCGATACCGTCTACTTGATAATCTACTGGTTTCTGTGGATTGTTTTGTACTTAGTAGAAATGAAAATGCAAAGCAAGGATACATCACCTTAGAATTGCCAATAGTCAGAGATGAAATAAAGATTTGAAATTTTTGTTTTGCATAGCGTTAATTTAATGTTTTTGTTATTGGCAATATACGCATGCATATACAGTGTATACAGCATCCAAAGCAAATGTTAAATTAAATATTAGTTTTGTTAGTTGTAGTAAAATATGGAAACGGAAAAACAGATAATGATATTTTAATATGCTTGAAATTACAGTGATATTGATTAACATAAAAGCTCTAAGTAAATTTACATATCCATTATAGCGTCACCTGGTACGTGTCACAGTCGGACAATAGCTAACTATAAGGCATCTGCGCAATATTTAGACATATAGTACATGTGTCTCTAGCCCCGGTGAGTTCAAGAATGAAACGCATAAGCCGCTACTGACCCATTAGCTAGAATACAGGTGCTACTTGTCAGTGAAATTTATAGGTTACTATTTTAAAATGATCGACTTTGAGTGTGAGTTATTACTACCCGTATATATTCGTTGTGGATATTGTTCTGGAGAATATGTGACAATCAGTTCCGGTGTTTCCGCAACGATGTCATTTACTACAGTCAAAATAATTTCACGTACAATAGCTCTTCCGTTACGTCAATGCAATTAAAGGGTGATCAAATACTAATAAACTTCCTTTACAAAAATATACCAGACAATTGTTGGCAATATCATATTATTGTGTACTTATTTATGCCTATAAAGGACATTATCCTAACTGACAGAAGTTCGTCCTACTCCCAGGCTTTTCTCTATTATTCTCGGATTTATTCAAAATATTGTCTGTTTTAAAACTTTTTCTAAAACATCAAGTCTTAGAGCAATGATTCAGTATAATTTAATATGCATAATAAGTTAATTTATCTGGACAGAAGGCCCCCTAATGTATAATTTTTAGTCAATTTTCAAGTTGGAAATGAAGTCCTCATAGGCATGTGTGGCTGTTTTATTTAGAAAAATGCATTTAACTTTGTAATTCCAAGAGAAGCCTCGTAGAACAACAACAAAGTTGTCCAGCAACGCCATAAAAAAGGAGATTTAGGAGTTTAAATAAAGGTGCAATTCAAAGCGGATATGAAAGGGGAAAGTGCATGAGAAATTTTATAGGGTTGCAGGATTAGTTATTTACTAGCATTTTTCCACCGTACGAAAGAAAACAAGGGTCTTGAACTACCTTTAATTTCCACAATCATTTTTTTGCAAACAAATATTTTACCCTCAGTTCATACACAAATAATTACTCCCTTCGATTGTAAGATTAGACTTATACTTTTGCTTCTCTAGCAAATAACTACTTGCTCTGCAATAATGCACACAAAAGTGCCTGTCGCCGATTCCATCGCTATAATCCACCAATTATTGATCCAGGACAACCAATCCCCAGACTTAGGCAAGTTAGTCGAGAAATGCCTTACTTCAACGTACTTTACCTTCCAGGGAAAATACTATCATCAAACCTCTGGCGCCGCTATGGGATCTCCACTTTCTCCGGTTGTAGCTAATATCTTCATGGAGGCATTTGAGACCACTGCTTTGGAACATGCGAATTAAAAACCCAAAACTTGGTTAAGATACGTGGACGACACCTTCATTAGCTGGCCACATGGTAAAAACACTCTGCCTACTTTCTGGGATTTCCTCAATAGCCAACACCTCGATATTAAGTTCACCATGGAGATTGAGAACAACGGTTCTCTACCTTTCCTCGATGTGTTAGTTACTCGTCTACCAAATGGTTGTTTAGGTCACTCCGTGTACAGGAAACCCACACATACCGACCGATATCTTCATGCCAGCTCACATCATCACGCAGCACAAAAGCAATCGGTAATCGGTTCTCTAGTACATCGCGCGATCTCAATTTCCCAACCCGACAACATCGACAAAGAATTGAAACATGTGAAAACTGCTCTTCTACAGAATGGCTATACCTCCGGAAACATACATAGGGTCATAAATAGATATATTCATCCACGATCTCCTAAGGCTGCACCAGAATCTAGTAATCAGCTAAGTACCATCGTTCTCCCCTACATCCATGGCGTTACAGATCACATCGGTAGAATTCTTCGTAAGCAAAATATCCAACCCATCTTTAAACCTTTAAACAAAATCTCCCAAATTCTCCCTTCGCCCAAGGACACTCGCCCTGCTTTCTCCCATAAAGGCATCTATAAAATTCCCTGTGACTGTGGCTCAGTGTACATTGGCGAAACTGGACGTTCTATTCAAACTAGAACCAATGAACACCAGCGGACGTTAAGTCACGTTCCTCAACACACTTAGCCTTAGCCGAACACTTTATTGATACGGGCCATAAAATTTGTTTTGATCAGGTATCTGTTGTAAGCAAGTCTCATCGCTATTTTCCACGAAAGATAAGGGAAGGTATCGAGATCCAGAGACATCCCCAAAATCTTAATCGTGATATTGGTTACCCACTCTCCAGTATTTGGAAACCCGTCCTTTCCGCTTCTTCGACCCGTGCTCACTGTTCCGCATCGTTACCTCGCGCTCACCGTTCTGTTTCCTTGCACAGTGGTATATATACAACCGCACGTCCACCTTCTCCTAGTCAGAAGGTTTTCGCCTCTAGCGTAGTTGACACGTCGAGTTACCGTGACCTTCTGGCGCCCCTCACTTAGTTTTGCTCCTGAAGAAGCCACTTACATTAGTGGCGAAACGTCGAGTTTGAGTAAGTTGTATATACATATATATTTTTGTATTTTTCTTTTCATTTTTGTTTTATTTTATTTTATTTTATATTGTATATATGTAGTTTACTATGTCGCGGTGAAAACCCGGAAGCCCTCATAACTGCAGATTATATTGTTGCAGAGAAAAATTACATAAAGTAGGTACAGTATGTGACTTTTTCACATGGATACAAATATAATGTGGTTTTTCCCTATTATGCAAGGTTTCCATTTCAGACGTTTTAGTACTTTCTACCTTCATAACTTTACAATATTCAAACATTCTTACTCATCTAGAAAGCAAGAAATGATGACTTTCTACTATATTTCGTCTGTGGCGCGTCCTTCCTAATGGTCCAGCAATAATGGATCAGCATATTGTGATTCCATTTGCCTTGATACAAATTTTCCATAACTAAAATCTTAAGGTGAAAGTTCTTCCCATGTTTTCCAAGAATTTCTGGGACGAAATCTACACATGAGTGTAGCAAGGGTACTTTTAAGGGTCAATTCATATTGTATAAGGAATTCTAAGATTGGCAAAAAAAAAACTGTGAGTAACAGGTTTGAAAGCGTACCAAATTGCTACCTTCGTGGACTCGATAGTTCTTCAAATTTTTTATTATTCATTGAGTGCATTTATTGATCCAGAAATATTTCTTCTTAAATTTTGCATCACAAGTACGAAACTCAGATACACGTTTTTAGAATTACACAATGCTGTAAGTTTCACATTTTTCTGTCCAGGAATGAATGATTCGTGTTTAGGCTATTTTTTTCTATTATAGTATTTCACTATGCTCTATTTTTTTTACAATATTCATAATGCCTTTTGCCAAAGTTCTCTGCTGGGATGATAACTGATACTGAAATCCTTCGTCAACGAACAGAAGTGAACCAATCTGTTGATAAATTGTATTCATATGGGAAATGCAGATTTTCCTAAACCAAAAAACAGAGGTCGCAGCCTCTGTTTTTTGTTATTTACACAAAATGAGTCTCCGCATCTGTTTCATATCTGAGAACCTTTCCCGGGCTGTTTGGTTTAGAAATATGATTATTATTAAGTTTGAAATCAGAAATCTAATCTTCATATGACATGAAAGAAAAGATTTGAACGGAATAGAGTTGTAATCTTTAATTTTGGTCACAGATAATTTGCGGATGAATATAATAAGCGAGGTTAACTTTCTGTCTGTTCTCGCCCACTGCCATAGCGTGCTGTAATATATTGATTAACCTGTTGTCGTAAGCACACTACACTACAACGGTACGAACATTTTTAACTGAAAATCGAAAAATTTGAAGTGTGTGCTTATAACAGTAGTATCTGATGGAGTGAGGTTATGCCAAGAAGAGTGAATATGTTTTAAATTTTTCTTTTAACTTCTTTTATGTAAATCTAGTTGTGATGAGATGGAATACAACAACAAATATTACTTCTGAAAACATATATTTAAAAAGCAGATTTAGTCATATAAACCTTGGGATATTTTTCAATATCAATGTTAATTGTCAAATAATTGAATTGATTATTGAAATTCTGAGGGAGCGTCTTTATGTACAATAGTCGATAGGTTTTAGAATAGTACGGTGCTTGATATAATTCCATGAACTCCACTTGTAAACCTTTGCCCTCAAATTGAAACGCGATTTCATTGTATGTGCGTCATCTTCCCGTGCTTAAACTCCGATTTACATCATAGGTGGCATAATCACTTCCGTTTTGTTAACAAATCGTTGTGTTTTGCCTGAAGAAAATCGATCGGCACAGAGGAAGCTTTCGTTTCAAAACATTTTAATGTAGATGATAATTCTGCAAGATTAAAGTTGCGCCTGTGTAAACATTCTTTTTTATTATGCGCAACTTAATGGACTCTAGCCGTTGGTAATGTAAACACACGTCGCGCACGCAAACGACTACTGGTACCTCTGGCCGTCGTTTTGTACACACATTCATAATTTCAAAATTTCATTAATATTACTAGTTGAAATAACAACCGTAGCGGCAATATAGAGTAGTAATAACATTTATTCTAACAACATCGGCTCAAATTAATATCTATTTTATTCGTAACCTCACGTAATTTTTATTTATGTATGTGTTAAAAATTTTGGCCTCATCAAAATCTGTACTGTGAAAACGCGCTTATATGTTTTTCAAAATAATTACTACATAAAAGCTGGAAACTGTTATAAGAGACACTTTACACATCAATAACTGACGTGTTGCTAATGATGCACAAAGCTTCATAAAATTCATTTCGGGGTTATTTTATTAACTGTTTTTTACAAATTATACAGTACCTAATAGACGCATCTACTAGTTTAAATAAAAACAATAATGGGTACAGAAAAAGACAAAATGCGAATAATTGTTATTATCTTATTAATAATATTAAGTAGCAACTATCGCAGCTAAACAAATTGAATTTTCATAAAATGGTTGATATAATAGGATGAAGGATTTCAGAAACTTATTGTGGTCTTTCGGTTTAGAGTGAACAGAAGCCTGGAACGTTGCAGCATGCTTAAGCAAGCATTCTAAAGGTGTTCGCTAATGAAAACTAGGAAATGATACATACTCGCCATTTGTACTTCTATAGTTACAGCAAATAGCTGTATTGATATCGATACAGGCTGGGTAGAAACATATTCTACATCTCTCTTTCTGTCAGCTACTACAGTTTCCTAATGCAGTTACCTGGAAAAATAACCTATTTTTATACCTTTTGACAGTAGATTCAAAGGTATTTAGAAAAGTAAGTACAGCAGGAGAAAAAAGTATCCTGCCAGTGCATGTAAGAAAGACGCCCTCCACTCAAAATGCACGGGTACTTTATTGACTTAGTATACCTACATGGACTGTCTGTGGCACAGACATTATTTATATGCACTCTAGGACAATAAAGTTCCCGTAGGATTTGAGTAAGAAGCCTCCTTCTTTCGCGCACTGTCCGGATACTTTTCCGCTTTTTCTTATCCGCTATCTCAAAAAGTTGATCAGTAAAATATAGCTGGACAAGGCTAACAAGGCGTAACAAGGCTACGGCAAAGGTTTAAATTTTATACGTTACTTGCTCAGGCTATGTATTGGATCCACATTATGTACAAAATTATCTTCTTAGTCAAGTATGTGGAAACTTGAAACAACTTTATGTTCTGGAAATTAAGTTTAGAAAGTAACATAAATTCTATTTTGCTTTAAAACGATTAGCCGTTTCATACATATAGATTTGTAGACATTTCATATCTATCGCTATATCAGTTATGTTGTCTCTAATAAATAGAGATCTGTGTTTGTGTAGAGTTGAGCTAATCATAAAAGGCAAACAAACCCCCATCGCATGTCTTTTTCACTATCGAAAATTTTGCTAAATGTCACTTTCAGCCATCGAACACCATCAGTGAAAAATTGCATTAAATCCCATTTAATTTAGATAGATAGAACTTGGTGAAACCTACCAGTTTGCTATTATACATATTACCACAATTAGAAGAGAAGTATATTTTTTCCAATAAATGGTTAAATTGCGAATACACTATTTATTAATACACTAGTTGTTTCAGTCATAACCCGATTTCAACGTTTCAAATTTTGCGTTTTGGTCATTTACTAATCTTTCCCATATCTGACGACTTTAGAAAACTCATTGACTAAATAACAGATAATTAATGAAGGTTAGCGTGTTATAGCAGAGTAGTCTGTTAACTGCATTAGGAAACTTCTAGAATATTGTCCGTATCTATACAAACATTTTGAAAAGGAGCCGTTATTAAAAACCGAATAATATTAACTATCACGTGAAAATATTTTTGAATAAATATCACTTCCGGTTAACCGCAAGTGGGCATCAACTTCGATTTTTTAAGTAGCATGCTATAAAATAAATTACAAATTCAGCGTCTACGATAAATTCTACACATATTTCATGTATCATACCCTATACCTAAATACCATTCCTTCTGAGTTATTCGCAATTAAAGAAAAAAAGTGACAGATACCGATCTTACTTTATAGTGATAACTATTACGTCACGTAGGACTGCCAGAGACGAATGAAATTTTGCATACGCACAGCTGACATTGTGTAGTTACACAACATTTGAAGTTCTTCTTTGTAGCATTATACAGGGTGCTTAAGAACTTAGTTGCTTAGAAATAAGTTCAATCTTCTGAAAGTTGATTTTTTTAATGGAAAGGTATATACATATTTTATTAGATATTCTGATTCTACGAAAGATTCTCTTTTAATCCATATTAGGTGTTCCTATACCTAAAGTGGAAGGTGAATAAGTTATAACGATTTAATTAACCTCCGTACCTAAAATGCTCAGATATGTCAATTTACTGAAGCAAGGGTGCTTAGATTGTTTGTTTTACATACTTACTTGTCACTTATTTTGACGTCTTTTTAAACACCCTGTATACAGAGAAGAACTTCAAATATTGTGTATCTACACAATATCAGCTGTACGTATGCAAAATATTTCATTCGTCTCTTTTACTCCTATGTGACGTAATATCACTATAAAGTAAGATCGGTATCTGTCACTTTTTCTCTTTAATTGCGAATAACTCAGGAGGAAAGGTATTTAGGTATAGGGTATGATACATGAAATATGTGCAAAATTTATCGGTAATCAATTTATTTTATAGCTGCTTTTGAAAAATTAAATTGATGAAAGGAGAGTTCATACCATACATGAAATATGTGCAAATCGGTACATAACCATGGCCCTATTAGATTTTATTGTTTTTTAAATAATTATTTTATCGTTCATGCAAATTTTTCTCTTCTCGCTGAAAGTTCCTACTCTTTGAGGATATATGAGATATCCTCAAAATGAGAGTAAAAAAGCGGCTATAACTGTATATAGATAAGTATGGTGTGCACTGTTTACTTTCTCTTAGTTTTTGTGTATTATCCATGATTAAAAGAAAAAAGCTCTACCTTCTTAAAGAAGCCGTCTTGTGAAGATTCGAATCTCAAACAGTTTTCTACACCGAGAAGGATTAGAAAGAATTTTTAATCTGCTTGAAAGTAGTAATTACATTAGCGTCTCTACTGGCAATGTTGCTGAAATTTGACCGGATAGATGGTAGCAAAGGGATCTCGACAAAAAGTAACGGAATATTTAAATACTACGAAGGCCAAGAAAGCGGGAATAAATTGCGGAACTAATGCATTTTAAGTCTAACGTGAATTAATAATATCTTTCAGGTATCTGTTCCCTAGATTTCTAAAGTACACTGAAATGCATCATACGCGCGTTGCATTTATGGCCTATTAATGCCCTGATGAAAAGATAAATATACATATATGTGTGTAGCACAGATACACATTCTCAGAAATAACAGATTTAGAAGATCTTATGTTGATGACTTGATGTATTTAGCGCGCGAAGGCAGCGAGTAGTTAAATACAGATCTCTTCCTTACAAAGTCTATAGATTGTGTACTGCTTGCCCGCAGCTAAATTATATGTATTTGACCTAACTGTGTCCAGGTAACCACGCCTGCTAATTATGTAACTGTTTCTATCTAAGTTTGCTACTGTAATTCATTCTCTTCTTTAAAGGAATTGTTTGTTTATATACATATATGTATACGTCGCAGGGAAGTAGTTATTTCAGACAATAATTTTTGCTTAGACAAACGCGATCTGCCTGGGCGAATAACTTTTGGGCGAATAGTATTTTGCTTATCAAAGATATTTTTTTAAGCAAAGAAACATATTTAATGAGTTGTTCGAGTGGCACTTACTTTGATAAGTTTTTCGTCATATAACAGTGACCAGAAATGACGGCTATAAATATTAATTGCATGCATCATCATACCATGATATAATTTAGAAAACGATTCAAATAATTTTTGTATTTATATTTTCTAATTCAATAAATATTTATATGATCCTGTAACGGATTCGTCAACTGCAAATCGGTTTTGGGATTTGCTCCTTATAGCAATGTAATCTTTGAATCATACGATAGTACTTTATATGCTTTTGCAAACTAACCATAGACATGATTGATTTTCTTCCATCCACATTTTCAACATTGTTTAATTTCTTGATTAGATTTTGCGACGGAATCTTTAAATTGTCTAGCCCGTCCTTGTACCTATGATTTTGCAATCTGGTCATAGTAATATAAGTTCTCTAATTACTTCTGCAGTTAATTCTGGCCCGTTATCACTTTCAATTCAATAGCTACTTCTGTAGGGTTTTCGGTTTGTAATGGTCTTAATTACAAATATTTGGTCGAACAGTCTTTCTGATCTCCGCATAAGATTGAAGGCCAATATGATCAACTTAGCATGTATCACTGAAGTCTTTCGATGTTGTAGGCTTTAGTACTGAACATATTAATTTTGAGATTTTATATTAAATTACTGGCCTTACATAACTTTGAATACATATAAACTACAATTCTTAGAATGTTATATTTCTTTTTCGAATTATGTAACATCTTATCTGTCTCTTCATGTCCTGTTGCCTTGAGATTATCGTTACAAATAACTCTCAATTTTATAACAGGCTTCGATACAGCAACTATTTTTACTAAAAAGTGTTTTTTCCTGTAATACTTCTATTTAGGCTGCTTGATTGTTATTTATATTATAATATCATTGATTGATATTTTTTCAAAGTGTCAATAACCTCACTAGTTTTATGTAACCCCCAAGGCTTCATAATTGTTTTATGATATTTTGTTGTAAGAAGAAACCCCAGTTCATGTTTTGTACCACTGTGACGGCCTAGCGAGGACAAGATTTCTAGCAATGGGCGTGGAGCCATAAAAGAGCCGCTCTCAAAAATGACAGGCCTAATTAAGAACGCGAAACTAGTGAGCGTCCTCTAAGAAAAAAGGGGATTACAATAGACCTGCAAAGGTCGCGATGAAACAGGTTCGCATGCCACCCCATTCCCAACCTAACCTAGATATACTATAGAATTTTAACAACATACGGACAACATTTGCTTTAGTAAAAACAAATACACACGTTCACAATGATATCCCATAAATACCTGTGCCAACGTATTACAAATCGTACAATTAAAAACACTCGCCTGTTTTCCTACAACAACATTAAATGCTCAACGATGCTCAATCGTACCAAACTATCTCGTTCTTGTGTTAGTTTATTTAAAATGAATAACTGTGTGTGCGTAAAAATGTAGTATTCCTCTGGTTTCAAGGTTATTTTCTCAAATTTTTAAACTTGTTCTTATTGTTTTTTACTTTTTAACGACATATTCTGTATTTGCTCAGTAATTGTAGTCAACGTCCATTCCAATTGTAGTTTACCAAAATATTAAACTAATCGCGGCAAATATATTTATATCTGGAACGTAGTTAAACAATACAATAAAGAGTATTGAGTATTTTTGCTATTCTTTTGATACAAAAAAAAATCTGAAGCTATATAGGAATACAAACAAACGCACAACAGCATAAAAAACTTTGGGAAACCATCGGCCTTTTACTACCGAATTTGATGAAGCAGTAAAGTTTTTTTTGTTTCTTTTACAAACATTGATACAAACAAACCCGGTCAAATCGATCGAACTCATTGTAGGCTACCTGAAGCTCAGCGTTTACGTACTTTCTATAATTTTGAACGCTTATCCATTAGGGATTAAATGGTAAAATACAGAACCGAATCTGTCGATGGGTTAATTAACTCTATAATAATACTCTAATAAGTGCCTGACGTTAGTAGAGGGCTAGAGCTCTTCAAAACGAAGGGGTAAAATTACTTAAAATTATGACTGGGTCCATCCAAACTTTTAGGGAGCCACTTAAATTTTAAAAACGATCAGGTAATTTCGAAAGGTTTAAAATTCATTTAGGAAATATTACGCGAGCAAGGGTAAATCAAGCAATCAATAATAATTTAATTTATTGTTGAGCTTAGCGGTGCGGTGCTTTGAAATAACGTCAATAGAATTTCTACGTGTGCCGTGCGTTCCTACTTATGCTAAATCTATATATATACATGGAAAGTGTTATTACGTTTAAAGTTAATTATACAGCAGGAAGAAGCACGACAACTTGTAATCAAAATAAATTATACAGATTAGCTCCAGCTTATACATATTTATAAGTCTCTAAAGAAGGGGAGAATTGCTTGTATTTTTGGTGCGTAATTACTAATTTAGTATCCAATACCGACACAACATACAATAAGTAATACTTTACACGCAATGTGTAACATATTTAGGATACGAACTCAATAATAGAGTCTACTACTGATGTACAATTAAGTAGTAATGTTTATTCGAGTTACGTACAACATTAATCAAGTAGTATAGTAAGAAAAATAGACATAATTAATAATAATAATACTAACGAAAATTAATTTCTCTGGTTTTATTACACATTAATTTATTACGTTTACTCGAAAGTAGTATAAAGTCTAAAATAATGGAATTCTAAATTTTCTTTTAAGAACTAATTTTGCATTCTATCGAAACTTGTAGAAAATGTCTTATTCCTTCGCTCTCGAACTAGTAGCAGTACTCACATGCAATGCAGTAGCAAAGTGTTTATTTCATATAACCCAAAAATGTTTTGATTACTGTGTGCATCTACCATATACAATAAAATAGTAATAGATTAAAGGTATAATATTTTCGACATCAACGTGACGTATATAAGCAAATGCGTGAAGGTGGTTTGAATTAATAATAATTCATGCCTTAATATTCCCCAGCAGCTTGTACTAATTATAGGGAGGACCGGCTAGCCATGAGTTATTATGACCTTCTTGTATTTACCGAGAAGTTTCGAAAGTCATAGAAAACAAAATTCAGAAAGGACATAGCCGGGCTTGAACCTGCTACCATTGAACCAAGAAGCAAATCCATTTCACTTTCGTTTTATTTGAAACATTCTTTGTTCTTTTGTTTCAGCAAACTTAACTCTATGCAGGTGAATTCATAATGCTTATGAAGTAATATAATTCAACTCTATTCTAATACTATTTGGTCGACATACAAGAAAACTATAAGTTAAGACCTTTCTATAAGTTTGCAATACGTAGCGTGAACAAATATTATTTGTGCCAGTTGTGGTTGCAGCTTTTTATGCCAGGTTAATGGAAATACGGTTCATTGATCGTATATTAATGTAATAATAATAATAATTTATTAGTCACTTCTCATATGATATGGGCTTTAGTCAGATAAGATATATACAATATAACAATATAAACATAACATAAAATATGAAAAAAAGAAAATAAATATATATGTTATGCCATATCACTCTGTATAATATTTGTACAGCTTCTTTATCTAATTTCTTGCTGTTATTCTTACGTTGCATTTCACACGGTTTAGTTTTATATATTTTATATATTATTAGTAGTTTAGTTTATCTTTACTTACGAAGATGATTCGCACACAAGAAACGTTGCGAAGCGCACCTCTCATCGATAAAGCTGTAGTGTTGTTGTTGAATTTCGAATAAAGTTATTTTACCTACAAGAAAAACAAATCTTCTTTTGTCGAACCCTCATCGGCCCATGACCCGGCAAAAGTTATACATAAGATATATACGCATTCACCCACATACCACAGATACAAACATACGCATTATGTATTGTCAGCGCAAACATTACAACAGCGCATCCGATTTGCGTAAGCCACCAATCTAAATACCACCAACAAAATCCCGAATGCTGTAAACACAACTATCTACCAGAAATCTTTTAAGCGCTAATTTAAACGATCTGGGATTATCTATATTTGTTATGTTAGTAGGCAATTTGTTAAATATCTTAATACATATGTATTTTGGGCTTTTTTCAAACAGAGATAGACGATGTTTGGGAATGCTCAGCGCTTCAGCATTTCTTGTTGCGTATACAACATACATCGCACACTCAAACAAAAATAGTGAAGGCAAGGAAAAAAGGTTATATTGCTTAAAGATTGGTATGCACGTGTCGGTTCTATGCAGTGAAAATATATCATGCGCTTTTGTAGGATAAAACATCGAATAAAATGAGATGAAAGACCCCAGAAAATTATGCCATACCCCATAACATCAGCAGTGATTCAATATTAACACAGGCTTTAAGTTTATATATCGCATAATTCAGTGAGCACAACTTAGAACACAGTGAAGTTATATGGCATTCCCATGTCAGCAAGCTGTCGATTAAGCACCCTAGAAATCTAGTATTGGTTTCATTGGGAATAGTGCTAGTACCCAATTTTACTAAAATTGATTGGCTCGGAACACGCTTCGAGGATGAAAACGGTATCAGACTGGTTTTGGACTGATTAATTTTTAGTCCATTAATATTGCACCATTGCATCATATTCTCAGTATAATTATTTCCAATACCACTCATTTGGTCGATGTTTGAACCTGATATTATAACGGCGGTAAGCCTAGGTGGGCCTAGGTGGTAGCCTATTGATAGGAGAGGGTGGTGGGAGTTAAAATTAAATGTATCCATTTTACTATTGTCAACTTTTTATACAACAGGAATGTCAGTGGTTATGTCAAATACTTTACCGAATCATCAAACTATTCTAATGGAATACACAATTAATGAAAAAGTGCAAATTATAAAGTGGTTTTATAATTTGCCATAGTATTTGACATAACCACTGACATTCCTGTCATACAAACAGTTGACAATACTAAAATGCCTCTATTTAATTTTATCTCCCACTACCTTCTCCTATCAATAGGCTTTCTTAGTTGAAGTTGTTATCCTGTATAGTTAGGTATATCAATATACGGATCACTACAATAGTTTTTCGATAGTCAAATCAATGGAAATAAGTCTATATATGTTAACATAAAACAGGAATGTGAAATATACCAAAGATTGTAGTTTAGTTAGGAAGTTAGTCGCGCGGTACGTTCAAGCATTGTTACTATAACGTTTTTTGAAAATCAGAGAATTACATCTCACATCAATAATGTGTTGAACATGCACTAGGATTGATTGCTCATACACAAAGTTAAAATTTTTTCTGAATTTTGCGATTGGGAACCTGTTTGACTTATGAAAACGCGTCGGAATATCATAAGATACACATTATCGTACCAGATGACAAATTTTTGACTGTATTACGACAATCTTATAAAGTTTAAAAAAAAGGTCTGGGTTGTTTTGTCTATTACGGAGTCTACGTCAGCCCATGAGAAGAGAAATGATATATAACTCCCTTATGAAAGCTCTATTATTCAGAAGTTCTTTTATACAGTTTTACTGCTAAAAAGTATAAGTTACCCCTAATTTTCAAGAGTGTCATTTTGTATCACAAGAATGCACATAATCGTCTAATCCAGATTACAGCTTCATTACACAGGAATTTTCCCTTTACAATTTTCGAAGCTCTCCTTTCGTCAAGGTAAATTGAATTGATAAAGATCATCCAGTGATTTTGAGGAATAGTCAGTTTCGGTTGATGCATATCCAATCATCCAAAACGGTAATGGAAAGACATTTTTCAATCCATTAATACGTTTAGAAGATGTCTGTTTTAGACAGTATTTTGAAAGATCCTACTATAAAAGGCATTCTTAGTTACCTCTCTTTTGTATTAAAATAGATAACTTTTTAGTGTTAAATTATCCTTAATATTATTACTGTGATAACATAATCTGAACTGAAGAGACTACTGCAGTTGCCAAAAGGAAACTAAACAGACGCTTCTTTTTAATTGTTGTGCTGTTGTATGGTAGATCTCGATGCCCCTGAACTACCATTCACGACCATCCAAATTTCCCATATCAAAATTAGCTTGTGTATTTGAATCTATATACAATATCTGGCTTCAAACACAGAATCAATATAGTATTCCAATTTTTCCGTTAGTATAATGCCGAATGCTACTGACCATGTTCCACTTTGTCAGCAAATCTGTTGCCGAATATAAATAATTCATTGAAGTAGTCTAATAATCGTATTCAGTCCATTTATAAATCTATAGATATAACAAAGCCAGAGGTAAGTGTGTCACCTGAAATGAATTTTTGAAATTGTCAGATTAGGTATTAGGGTTAAAATTACTTTTACAACCACGAAAGAAGCTTTCATATTTTTCGTTGCTAGTTTTATCGAAAGCCAAAAGAAGACTAGTTTATTGCATTTGTACGATTTCACATTTAATGTATGATGGATTTGTCTTTGGGTTTTCTCCCTACGGATATATATTTTGAAGACGTCTATGATTGAACGCAATTTTTAAAACTTTATAGGCGTTATAAGTAGCTACCGAGGGCGGTGACGTCGCAATGTATTTCCATTAAAATGTGCAAGAACAGAAATAGGGCCGGTAATTTATTTCGATTTCGGATGTTCCGGAAAGTTTGTTAACTTAAAACTTAATTTGCATTTCGGCCTAAAAAGTGTTTTTATCATCGAACTTTTTTAATAAAATCTGGGGATCGGTCCGTCTGAAGTACGCGGCATGGCTCAAACATAACAGTTTTATTCTTCATCACTGAAGATTTACTTTCGACATAAACATTAATTCGAATGCCTCATAAAATGGACATAAAATAACAAAGAATCATTATGAAGGCAGATTTGTGTAAACACGGTTTATTTATTGTATGATTAAACTTGTTATATTTATTTTGAGTGTTGTGTTCAGGTTTTTACTTCAACAGAAGGCCGTAAATGCAGTGAATAAAACTTTATACCGCTTTCAAAAAATATATCAAATTTAGAGCAGTTAGGGATAATAAAATTCATTCTGTTCGATGTTTTGTAGTTGTATAACGATATTGTTATCGACTTTTTAAGACAATTACCGGAGGTATTTCAGTTATATATATTTGTGTCGTTTGTTGTTCATCATCAATCATACCGGACGTAGGTGGTGTAAGGGTACTACACCACATTTTTATTAAAATAAACAATCAAATATTGTATTATTAACACTGTTCACATCGAAACTTTTTGTGAACCGTGCGGTATATATCACAGAGAATTTTGACTTCACAATCACTATGTGTAATTAATTTTTTCAATATCGAAATTGTTAACAGTCTAGAAACATCCTCTTGTTAATAACCCTCTTGACTTTACTCATTTTTCTGACGCAATTAATTTGAGATATTAATTAAACTATTTCACCTAACTAGGAGTTCTAAGAAGCAATAAGAACACTAATTGGTTACAAATACAAGAGCCTTTGTTTCAGCACTAATAATCACTGCAGCCGTAAATTGTTACAGTTTTCTAGTAATATAGAAATCCATATAACGGTGGTACGCCTGTCTTTCTCAGTTTCAATGGAGGACTAAAATTGTAGAGTAGCTGTATCTGAATTAATAACACATAGACATTAGAAAATTAATTAACTGGCACAGAAGGCTACTTGTATCGATTTTAATAACACATGCGAGGGACAAGCTACAATTATTGGAAATAGAAAGATTGATACAAGTTTTTAGAATTTTTATTTTAAATATCTTCAAACTGCCATTTACAATAATGCACATAACAATTCTCTCCTTGCATAGTTTAAAAGCGTTCAACCAGCTATCTTTAGGGATACTATAAAAAAACACTTAACGGTGATGTCATCTCTTCTTTTGATTGGAACCTTTTCCTTCTGAAATGTTTGTTGAGCTTAAAAATTAGCCAGAAGTCACTCATCGCCAAATCCGGTGAGTAAGGAAGATGTTAATATGTATAATTTTGATTTTGTTTTCGGCTAAATACTGAACAGTTGTCCCTACTGTATGGGTCGAGGCGTTATCATGATGTAACATGATTCTCTTTCTTGCCACTTTACTGAACACAGTAGGCAAATAATTTTCATACATACCATTTAGCGATATCTATCTTCTCTAATTTAATTGCGGCCACCAAACCCGTACCTCTAAAAAATACTGCGTGCATACCATCGTAGGGATTTCCTCAAGTTTGTTGGCAAATTCTAACACGTTCTGGTTTTCGTAAATCTGTCAGATGATGGGGTACAAACCGAATTACAACCTTTTTCAAATGTACATGTTCGTGCAATATTGATATCACTTGCGAGGATCCAATCTTTAGATTGGACTCTATCATTGCAGCAATGTTATCGGGGTTAACAGTAGTTAAAGGAGGGCCAGCTTCTTTTCTGTGTACCACCGACTTGCAACCTCGTTCAAATTCTTTATACCGTCTATAAACAGTAGCCAGTGATGGCGCGAGATTCTGACTTGCCGATTTTAAACTTTCCTCACACTCATACGCGCTCAAGCCTTTCTTGAAATCATAGTAAATCATTATCCGAAAGTTCTCTTGTGATAATTACAATTTTTCGATAACAGATTCTTATTCTATCGACTATTTCGCAGACACTATTCAACCTTATTGCACAAACTAAACTGCAATTAACAGATAAAGTATTGCTCTACTTAATAAATTATTACTAAATATTTTGCCTTCATACAGTTTTACAAATAATATATAACCAGAATAAAGTTTCGATAAGCGATTGGTTGAACATGTAAGGTGGTTAGATTTTCCTGTTAGTTACTAGAATTATTGTAGCTATTGTATCAATAGTAATATATTGTTAATGTTGCAGTATATACTATCTTTCATCACAGTACTGAGTTTAACTGGATATTTGAAAACTCAATCTGTTGTAGTCCAACAAAATTGTAGTTTGATTTTGTATTGCATTTCTTATGCATTTTACTTTAGTTTACTAACTGACAAGAGCATACATACGAGAGTAGATCTTGAAGATTTTCAGTCAATATCAAAGAGAAAGACAGTCTCTCATCTAGCCAAGAAAGTTTTTGAGGAATTAGTGAAAAGCTTTACTTTACTCGTCTAATTTTTGACCTTATTAAACTTACATACATCTATTAATTTACATACTCTGAAGCTACAGTTGCCCTGTTATTCCATTATAGTGTAGTTTTATACTCACAGTTTGTTCCAAAAGTAATGCACCCACCTGTTTTCTAGTTTATATGTTACATATAATTACTCGTGGAAATCTGGCGTATGAAATTTTAGTTGACATTTGTTTTCGTTATTAGGTAACTATCAATAGGTATTCTGTTATTAAACAAAAATAACAACAGTTCTTTAACCACACAAGTAAGCGAAATTGGCTAGGCGTAGGGCAGTACGCGCAGTTCTGAGTTCAAATCAAGTACCTCGCGATTTTGATAGTCTTATTAGATCAGTTCTTTGGTCGCGCTGTCATAGTCTGTCAACATATAATGTTTTTGTCTGTGGTGGATACAGCTGCAGTAGTTTCAATTGCATCACTGCACCTTTTACTATGTATTTTTGGGTGGGTAAATATTTCCTAGGTTTTGTTATAACATTACCTCTCCATAAGTAACATTGTATTGGGGAAGTGATCTTAGCGAGATACGTCACAACGTCGCGTCCTAGCTAGCATTCAACTCTAGTCTGTCACCACCAAAGGACGGTCGCTCTGCCACTGCAAGTACCGAGCCTATCATTAATTAACAATGCAATATTATTTACAACAAGGTAATGTTATAACAAAGCCGTAGAACCACATTTTCATACAAAAACTACACAGCAGGAACTGCTGCCACAAAAAAGTATAGTTTATTTTTATCAACTAGTTTTAACAAATACAAAGAATCTATTTTAGTTTCAATTTTAATGTTTCATTATTTTTGTTATAGGTCAGCTATTAGTGATATAAAAACACACTATGATATTTAAAAACACAATGCCAAGGCAGGAGATAATAAATTATGTATTTCCCTCAAAAGTAAACAATTAAAAATAACGGTATCACTCTAAACATTTCTATAGCAATCTAGAAGATGTTGTTATATATGTACATATGTGTATTAAATTGTACAATTATACAAAACAAGCCACGAGAGACGAGGCAAGGCGAGAAAAAACGCTTCGCTCATCTCGTCTCTCGATACTGTACTTTGTAATTTATATGTTGACAGCAATTCTCGGTATGCAAGGTATTAGATTTATACAAAATGGATAAATTTCCAAATGCGCATAAGTGGGAATTAGTCGATAGCATTACTGAGAAAGAGACGAGTCTAGTTCTGAAGATAAAATAAGGAAAATATTCTGAATAACATTTAAATTATAAGTTTACCAACACTAAAGTAAGTAGAGAAAAACGGCCTTTGTACATCATTTTCTGAAAAATTGCCCACAGGCAGCATGAAAGTGCGTTAACAAATCCTGAAACTTCGGAATTAAAATTGAAAGAACGTGAAAAGCAAATATTTTTCAAAAAAAAAACTTCGAATGGCAAAGCTTTACTTATGTATAAATCTCGATATAAAACAGCTGGTTATAAAAAGATTTATACAATTCATGCAGAACTTAGTTGCTACTGCCTTCATCGCAGCTGGCAATATATGTTTGGAGGTAATTTTGTCAAACAATTACAATTTATACCTCATACAAACGATGCTATTGCCGGTAGAATTTTAGCGTTGTATCTAAAGATGTAGAGTATCTTCTTTTCTGTATAAATTCCGCTTAATTTGGCAAGAGATAACAATCAAGATGCTCAATTAATTGTTCATCTTCGTTTTTGTAATGATATGCCAGAAGCAGAATTACTTTTCTGCAAACCAAAGCACTCAGAACAACATCAGTTGTTCCAAGTTTATTGCAGTTTTACTATTAGTTCTTACCTCCTCCTAGTCTTCAAATCTGTTTTACATGATCTTTGTGAGTCATTTTTTAGTAGGTGTAGTGAGTTCTCCTATATATGGACGTATGTAGTTTTCATTATATTGCGAGAGGCTTGTTCGCGCGATAGAGAAAGTATGGTGTATGTAATGCTTCTCTTGATTGAATTCAGTCGTGCTTCGGCGACATATCATAGTTCGTAGAAATAAATGGTTCTGCTTCTGGTCAAGTTGCAATATTAGCGTTTCACAGAAATCGCTCCTAAACACTACTATTTTCAATTTAGATCTGTCTTGGTAGTTAATTTCATGGATAACACAAACAATCACAATCACGAAAAATGAGGCTGTTCTTCCAATTGGCTCCTGATAAATATATAAAGTTAGACAAGGCGGCAGCAATTTTGTTTGAGCACTCACGTGAAACGCGAAAGAAACTCAAAAACACAAATACAATACATTTGTATCATACAAACACAGCTCGCTCAGATATAAAAAGCAAGTAATGTATAACATACATAAGGTTTTTAGCAGCTTGCCAGTAGCAGTGCAGAATGTTGTAAATTTCATGAACTTTAAACGTATAGTAAAAGCACACTTGACCGCAGTTGTACTATATGATTACAAAAACTTTTATGAGTGCTTGTTGCAAAAGCTTTAGTGATTCCCTTTTTTCTTAATTTGTATTATATTGTGAGACGTAATAATTTTTTATATTAATTTTTAATGTTTGTAGTTTATGATATTGCTATGGGGTTTAAATTTACTGAAATATATATATATATATTCACGTTCTAAAATATATTCTATTAACGATCTTGTCGCCTTTCGGATAATTTTTAGAAAGTTTGCACTAGAGTACAGCAAGAGAAGTCAATACAAACTTTGTATGAACTATGCTAATGCATAATATTTATAACAAATTTACCTCCAAAATAAATTTTCTCGTAACAGGACATTGGCTTATCCAATTAGAATTTTAATTTAGCCACAGTAATAGCCCACAACATCTGGTACACTTAACTGAAAATGCATTAAGTGTGCTTGCTGTAAAAATAACCATAAATAAACTACTTGTTCGACCGCATTACCTGTTCCTACATTATGCCTCGATTATGGTTTATAATATTATATGGTAATATCTTATTATAGTGCTTCATTCCAGATCTAAAGTAGTTGAGATAAAACTTACGAGAATAAAAAATTACGGTATATCGTGAGCGCAACCAGTACTTGGAAAGCATGTGCTCACGACATGCGATATTTAAAATATATGGCCGTTATAAGCCCCTAGTGAGTGTTCAATTTGTTTTTATTGGAAAACTTTTAATAACGCAACGGCACGCTAAGATTTCCATTCTTGTGTGGGCAAATTAAAAGATTACTGTTTATTTGCGTAATTTTTGTCTGAATTTAACGCGGCAATTGTTTCGCTACAAAATGAGAACAAGAATAGGATTTCAACACGTTAAAAGTAAAATCTTTTTTGTTTTGTTTTTGTTGGCTCTCATAAAAACGCGAAAACATTTCATATTTTGTGCCTTACTCATCGGGTGTTAAATTCATTTTTAAGACTATTATTTTTAAGATCTAATGAATTGCATATGCGTGTGTATAAAGTGTGTGTAAACAGTACTAGATACAGCGGATATTTGCTTTGAACCTTCTCTGTTGAAAAAATACTAAACTATGCATTGTCTGCAAAGGATTTTATCGTTGTATTTCCGTCAAAATAGCCTTTGCGTTGTGTCATTTCGAATTAACTTTATGAAACATTTAACATCTTTTAAATCCAGAGTTATTACTAAGATAATAGGCAATTGCTAAATGGTATCCTACACTGATGTATGCGAATACTTTATTAATCCAGCGTTTCATATTTATCGAATAGTATCTCTCGTGCTATGCTTCCTAAATGGGTAGAGATGTAGATTTGGAAATGAGACTATTTAAATTACAATTTGTTTCTCATAGTTTATGTCGTTGCTCTGGGATAACAAGGGATATAAAAACAAAATTTGCTAGTATTGTGAACGCTTTGTTTAGCCTAAATATAATTCTTTATTATTTATTTCTAATATTAATATCTAAGCGCTGTTATTCTGCGGTACTTTAAGCAATATCTCAAGAAGATGATTATTAGAAAATAGATTACTTTATACATACAATCTAATTAATAACGTAACAAAATTTAGAATGTTCTAAACAATAATGTAGACGAATGCAATTCTGTACATTCGTAAGTTCTTTATTTTGAAATAAGTATCTTTGTTTTTTATGTGGTGCTGTGGTGGTTGCAGCTGCTTTTTACGCTTCGTTGCTCGTATAATGTGTGTGTGAAAACGTGTCTCCATGGCTCTGTTATAACTCTACCTCGTCTTAAGAGGTGTCGGACTACTAATTATGTTCCACCAGCGAATGGTAGTTCGAGCTGAAGTACCGATCTGGCAAGATGTGCTTCAATTGTTATCAGTTGGATTCAAACCCCGGATCTTAGGCTTTCATAGGTAATACTATAATGTTTCACATCTGATACATAAATATTATAACGAAAATACATACCACTGTATGTATTTGCGCTGATATAGAAGTGCAATCGCGTGCAAATCAATACACATTGCTTGTAAATTAAAACTGTCAAATTGAAGTCTTTGTCTGAGGTTAATATTTTCGACAGACAAAAGAAAACTTTCTACTCTACTAATCATCACACGCAAAGGTCATCTACCCAATATATTATCTCTTTAATTACTGCAAGTAACACTAACTAATGACCTTTTTACAAACGCAATTCTTGTAGAGGAACTGACGCTCGAGGGGCAATATCTGAACATGTATGTACTTACTTACATTTGTTATTATATCGAACGCTAACGAACTTTCTTGTATTGAGTGTATCAAAGTAACTTTCGTACCAATCACCTTTACACCGCGATGAAACTGCGTTCTAAAAATAATTCAATTGCTCAATGGGTAATTGTTCTGTGTTTAATAGTGACTAGCTACTGTTTGCTATCAGACCGTATTGTTCTGCTGTTAGCATTGTTTAATGCTGACGATTTCCAGACCTTTAACAATAACACTACACAAAATAACAACCCGCAGCGTTTCCTATACACAAATATTGGCGTAATTTGTGGTTACAATAAAACTTGTCGTTTAGATAGGCGCTCATGACCGTTTTTACTAAAATAGAACTAACATTGCTAACATAGATGAATAAAAAAGTAGGTATACATGATTGTTTTCGGAATTGCTTTCTACAATATACTGTGAAAAAAGATAAAGTTTCATATAAAATTTATTATAATATAGTAAAAAGGAAGAGGGAATTGAATTCAGACCAAATTCCAGATGTTTTTAAAATATTTAACTGCTTTAATATAAGTCTGAGATGCTATTTATTACTATTCCTTTAGTTTCATATTATTTTCACTGTTATTAACAGCAAGGCTATACCTACCAATTTCCGGTTGAAAGACCTCAAAAATTTTCCGGTCTCTATTGCGTGGTTATCTTGAAAACAACAATGAAAGAGTCAGTACAACGAAATTATAATGCTGTAATAGAGCGTAGAGGCTGAAAATAAATGTTAAAATATGTTACTAAAATATAATACTATTATGGATGTTAAGGCATAATAAGGGTAAATTATGACATAGTAACATAAAGATCTTCCTAAGTTTCCCATCACTTTTAGTACGTCTTAGCATCATATTGGCTAGATAATAGGTATGCTTTGCAATTTAGCACCTACTACAAACAATAAGAATCCACTTATTTGACAATTAAAATTTGTTTGTGTTTTAGACATAAAACTGACTCGTTCCATACTATTTTCGAAGGGAATTTTTTTGGATCTATTACTAAATGTCCGAAATGTCTATCAGTTGAACATATTGGCAGAATTCTAATAGTGCATTTTTTTCTCTGTGTATTGTGTATAACTTTAAACCAGTATGGAATGATAGTCTAGTATTAGAGCATTAGTTGGAGGCTCATTACATTCCTACTCTCTTAATTAAACAGATATATTTGTATCCAGGGGGGGTTATTCTCGAAACAGTGGGAAAATAGCACTCCCAGGAGTAACTTTCACCGCTCATTCCTCGACACTACTCGTTACGAAAAAGTGAGAAAGTCAACTCCAGAATAGGAACTACTGAAATTGTAGGAATTTTTTGACAATTCTCTTGAAATTTCCATTCCCTCAGATTCGAGAATAACCCCCAGAACTCTCTACTAGTGTTCGAAATGTTTTAGTTTTGTTCACAAACCATCTCATGCAGCATACGGCTGGCCGTGTATGCCGACGCCGCTGTTATTTGTAGATTTCGATGAATTTATATCTGAATAGGAAAAAAGCCACTTTCAAGTTTATTGTTTATAAACCGTTCAGAAACTTCAGCTTGGGTGTCAGCACTTATTTCTACGGATTGACTCGGCGATTTATTTCTACCAAATAGTCCTCCATCGTCCGCAAAAGAAGATAACAATCAAGATGCTCAATTAATTGTTCATCTTCGTTTTTGTAATGATATGCCAGAAGCAGAATTACTTTTCTGCAAAACCAAAGCACTCAGAACAACATCAGTTGTTCCAAGTTTATTGCAGTTTTACTATTAGTTCTTACCTCCTCCTAGTCTTCAAATCTGTTTTACATGATCTTTGTGAGTCATTTTTTAGTAGGTGTAGTGAGTTCTCCTATATATGGACGTATGTAGTTTTCATTATATTGCGAGAGGCTTGTTCGCGCGATAGAGAAAGTATGGTGTATGTAATGCTTCTCTTGATTGAATTCAGTCGTGCTTCGGCGACATATCATAGTTCGTAGAAATAAATGGTTCTGCTTCTGGTCAAGTTGCAATATTAGCGTTTCACAGAAATCGCTCCTAAACACTACTATTTTCAATTTAGATCTGTCTTGGTAGTTAATTTCATGGATAACACAAACAATCACAATCACGAAAAATGAGGCTGTTCTTCCAATTGGCTCCTGATAAATATATAAACTTAGACAAGGCGGCAGCAATTTTGTCGAGCACTCACGTGAAACGCGAAAGAAACTCAAAAACACAAATACAATACATTTGTATCATACAAACACAGCTCGCTCAGATATAAAAAGCAAGTAATGTATAACATACATAAAATTTTTAGCAGCTTGCCAGTAGCAGTGCAGAATGTTGTAAATTTCATGAACTTTAAACGTATAGTAAAAGCACACTTGACCGCAGTTGTACTATATGATTACAAAAACTTTTATGAGTGCTTGTTGCAAAAGCTTTAGTGATTCCCTTTTTTTTCTTAATTTGTATTATATTGTGAGACGTAATAATTTTTTATATTAATTTTTAATGTTTGTAGTTTATGATATTGCTATGGGGTTTAAATTTACTGAAATATATATATATATATTCACGTTCTAAAATATATTCTATTAACGATCTTGTCGCCTTTCGGATAATTTTTAGAAAGTTTGCACTAGAGTACAGCAAGAGAAGTCAATACAAACTTTGTATGAACTATGCTAATGCATAATATTTATAACAAATTTACGTCCAAAATAAATTTTCTCGTAACAGGACATTGGCTTATCCAATTAGAATTTTAATTTAGCCACAGTAATAGCCCACAACATCTGGTACACTTAACTGAAATGCATTAAGTGTGCTTGCTGTAAAAATAACCATAAATAAACTACTTGTTCGACCGCATTACCTGTTCCTACATTATGCCTCGATTATGGTTTATAATATTATATGGTAATATCTTATTATAGTGCTTCATTCCAGATCTAAAGTAGTTGAGATAAAACTTACGAGAATAAAAAATTACGGTATATCGTGAGCGCAACCAGTACTTGGAAAGCATGTGCTCACGACATGCGATATTTAAAATATATGGCCGTTATAAGCCCCTAGTGAGTGTTCAATTTGTTTTTATTGGAAAACTTTTAATAACGCAACGGCACGCTAAGATTTCCATTCTTGTGTGGGCAAATTAAAAGATTACTGTTTATTTGCGTAATTTTTGTCTGAATTTAACGCGGCAATTGTTTCGCTTCAAAATGAGAACAAGAATAGGATTTCAACACGTTAAAAGTAAAATCTTTTTGTTTTGTTTTTGTTGGCTCTCATAAAAACGCGAAAACATTTCATATTTTGTGCCTTACTCATCGGGTGTTAAATTCATTTTTAAGACTATTATTTTTAAGATCTAATGAATTGCATATGCGTGTGTATAAAGTGTGTGTAAACAGTACTAGATACAGCGGATATTTGCTTTGAACCTTCTCTGTTGAAAAAATACTAAACTATGCATTGTCTGCAAAGGATTTTATCGTTGTATTTCCGTCAAAATAGCCTTTGCGTTGTGTCATTTCGAATTAACTTTATGAAACATTTAACATCTTTTAAATCCAGAGTTATTACTAAGATAATAGGCAATTGCTAAATGGTATCCTACACTGATGTATGCAAATACTTTATTAATCCAGCGTTTCATATTTATCGAATAGTATCTCTCGTGCTATGCTTCCTAAATGGGTAGAGATGTAGATTTGGAAATGAGACTATTTAAATTACAATTTGTTTCTCATAGTTTATGACGTTGCTCTGGGATAACGAGGGATATAAAAACAAAATTTGCTAGTATTGTGAACGCTTTGTTTAGCCTAAATATAATTCTTTATTATTTATTTCTAATATTAATATCTAAGCGCTGTTATTCTGCGGTACTTTAAGCAATATCTCAAGAAGATGATTATTAGAAAATAGATTACTTTATACATACAATCTAATTAATAACGTAACAAAATTTAGAATGTTCTAAACAATAATGTAGACGAATGCAATTCTGTACATTCGTAAGTTCTTCCTTTGAAATAAGTATCTTTGTTTTTTATGTGGTGCTGTGGTGGTTGCAGCTGCTTTTTACGCTTCGTTGCTCGTATAATTTGTGTGTGAAAACGTGTCTCCATGGCTCTGTTATAACTCTACCTCGTCTTAAGAGGTGTCGAACTACTAATTATGTTCCACCAGCGAATGGTAGTTCGAGCGAAGTACCGATCTGGCAAGATGTGCTTCAATTGTTATCAGTTGGATTCAAACCCCGGATCTTAGGCTTTCATAGGTAATACTATAATGTTTCACATCTGATACATAAATATTATAACGAAAATACATACCACTGTATGTATTTGCGCTGATATAGAAGTGCAATCGCGTGCAAATCAATACACATTGCTTGTAAATTAAAACTGTCAAATTGAAGTCTTTGTCTGAGGGTTAATATTTTCGACAGACAAAAGAAAACTTTCTACTCTACTAATCATCACACGCAAAGGTCATCTACCCAATATATTATCTCTTTAATTACTGCAAGTAACACCTAACTAATGACCTTTTTACAAACGCAATTCTTGTAGAGGAACTGACGCTCGAGGGGCAATATCTGAACATGTATGTACTTACTTACATTTGTTATTATATCGAACGCTAACGAACTTTCTTGTATTGAGTGTATCAAAGTAACTTTCGTACCAATCACCTTTACACCGCGATGAAACTGCGTTCTAAAAATAATTCAATTGCTCAATGGGTAATTGTTCTGTGTTTAATAGTGACTAGCTACTGTTTGCTATCAGACCGTATTGTTCTGCTGTTAGCATTGTTTAATGCTGACGATTTCCAGACCTTTAACAATAACACTACACAAAATAACAACCCGCAGCGTTTCCTATACACAAATATTGGCGTAATTTGTGGTTACAATAAAACTTGTCGTTTAGATAGGCGCTCATGACCGTTTTTACTAAAATAGAACTAACATTGCTAACATAGATGAATAAAAAAGTAGGTATACATGATTGTTTTCGGAATTGCTTTCTACAATATACTGTGAAAAAAGATAAAGTTTCATATAAAATTTATTATAATATAGTAGAAAGGAAGAGGGAATTGAATTCAGACCAAATTCCAGATGTTTTTAAAATATTTAACTGCTTTAATATAAGTCTGAGATGCTATTTATTACTATTCCTTTAGTTTCATATTATTTTCACTGTTATTAACAGCAAGGCTATACCTACCAATTTCCGGTTGAAAGACCTCAAAAATTTTCCGGTCTCTATTGCGTGGTTATCTTGAAAACAACAATGAAAGAGTCAGTACAACGAAATTATAATGCTGTAATAGAGCGTAGAGGCTGAAAATAAATGTTAAAATATGTTACTAAAATATAATACTATTATGGATGTTAAGGCATAATAAGGGTAAATTATGACATAGTAACATAAAGATCTTCCTAAGTTTCCCATCACTTTTTGGTACGTCTTAGCATCATATTGGCTAGATAATAGGTATGCTTTGCAATTTAGCACCTACTACAAACAATAAGAATCCACTTATTTGACAATTAAAATTTGTTTGTGTTTTAGACATAAAACTGACTCGTTCCATACTATTTTCGAAGGGAATTTTTTTTGGATCTATTACTAAATGTCCGAAATGTCTATCAGTTGAACATATTGGCAGAATTCTAATAGTGCATTTTTTTCTCTGTGTATTGTGTATAACTTTAAACCAGTATGGAATGATAGTCTAGTATTAGAGCATTAGTTGGAGGCTCATTACATTCCTACTCTCTTAATTAAACAGATATATTTGTATCAGATTCTCGAAACAGTGGGAAAATAGCACTCCCAGGGAGTAACTCTCACCGCTCATTCCTCGACACTACTCGTTACGAAAAAGTGAGAAAGTCAACTCCAGAATAGGAACTACTGAAATTGTAGGAATTTTTTGACAATTCTCTTGAAATTTCCATTCCCTCAGATTCGAGAATAACCCCCAGAACTCTCTACTAGTGTTCGAAATGTTTTAGTTTTGTTCACAAACCATCTCATGCAGCATACGGCTGGCCGTGTATGCCGACGCCGCTGTTATTTGTAGATTTCGATGAATTTATATCTGAATAGGAAAAAAGCCACTTTCAAGTTTATTGTTTATAAACCGTTCAGAAACTTCAGCTTGGGTGTCAGCACTTATTTCTACGGATTGACTCGGCGATTTATTTCTACCAAATAGTCCTCCATCGTCCGCAAAAAGAAATCGTAATGAGTTAAAAATACAGTCATATAAATCATTAATGGAAATTTAAAACAACTGACGATTACCGGACAAATAAGACTTTATTAATTGCTTACTTCGTAGATCAAAGTTGTACCGTTTTAATTTACTTATTGGTGTCTGGTGTTATGCACAGTTACATCCCTTCGTTAAGACGCTAAATGGGTCAATCATATATATGTATATCGCCCCATTTCGAAATTCTTAAACGTACAACAGAGTGAAGTTCTTCACTGGATCTCTTGGTGCAGAAGTAGAACACTAAACACTTTAACCCACTGAACACCAAACAAGTTTTAACTAAAACACCGACGCGTTTCAACAGCAATGCTGTCATTATCAAGGCAATAATAAAACTAAATTGTACAACAGCGTTTTCAGTACACACATTTTTTCCAAAGTCATCCTAATGTAGTGTTAATAAATAATTGTTTTGTTGTTGCTTATTATGACTTCTGGAAAATTAGAACCTCATATATTATAGTCAATTACTATTTCCATTTATTTTTATGCGGAGACCGTATAATTTTGGCACTAAATCAATTATAGTATTATATGATACGCCACGATCATTGAATAGTCATTCGAAATTGCTAATTGGTCCTACAAATATGATAATTAAAAAGGAAATAATCTTTTATGGGGCACCAATATCACTAAACTGAAGTCCGTTACCAATAAGGGAAGCGCACAGTTATACCGAAATGATAATCATCAACAAGAGCTGACAATTGAAAAAGGAAGATTTTATAACTAAACACTGCCACAACGAAAACGTATTATTTGAATATTCGAGCAGTGTAAGCGAAAAATGTAGCGCTCAAACTTAGATACTACGACTTTGGGAAAATGTCATTATCAATAAAATTTTACACCAAGACACTATATACACATAGCCATATAGTTTAATTGTAAACTAAACTTTTCGTTTCTTATCTGGTTTCTTCGTACTGGTATGCCGAAAAATTTATCAACATGGAAAGATCCAACCACTAACATTCCTGTCATATAAACAGTTGACAATACTAATATGGGGGTATACATTTAATTTTACCTCCCACTACCTTCTCCTATCAATAGGCTTTCGTAGTTCAAGTTGTTATCCTGTATATATATGTATGATCATAAAGTTAACTTAACTATAAAATTTACAGATATACGTCAGAATGCTCTCGTGACCAGATTCCTCAATTATTCTGCACAATATTTTATTGCACGATGAACTGGCGTACTGGTATATATACGGGCTCAAAACAACGATCTACTCAACCTCAACCGAGACCAAAAGCACATACAAAACGCCTTTGTCACAGATGTCGTCCTCCATATATATTCTTACAACAACAGCACACACCGAGACTAGCTCTCCGTATTCATTATTCATCCACCATTGGCGGCTTAATATAAGCTACACCGGCAGCAAATCCTCACCATCCTTTATCCTTCGCTGTTGTGTACTATCACTTTCAGCTGTTTCCTCCCATTTTTACGTCTCCGTTTTTTTTTTCGTTCCTTCTCCACCGTTTCTCCTTCGTGATGTATCGCGCGTTTCGTACTAAACTTTAATAACCGCAGCAAGTGTCAGGATTTAATGCGCTTGTGTTCTCAAAATATGCGAGTATCGGTCGACTATAGTAGGTCCGCAAATATTTCAGAAAAACAGTTCAGTACAGTACGAGTTCTTCTCAGAATAGAATGCTATGCGGAATTGAATTCTTTTACCAGTTGGTTAATATAGAAATAGCTGCTTGAGTTTTCATTCTATTCATTGTTTACATAGAAAATTTAATAACATTATTCCATTTTGGTTGTCATTTAAAGATCTTTGGCAGTTTTTGTTTCCTATTAAAAATCTGTTGCTGTCTGCTTCACAGGCAAATTACTTTGTATAGCAAAATTCTTAGCGAATACGATACATTTTTTAAATCAATTCTATAAGCAGCTATTAATTCGTTGATATAACCAACAAAAAATGATTGACTGGTGTTCTGTTTTATGCATCACTTATTATTTTCTTCATACTATGTGATGCTGTGGAAAAAGACAAAGGATATTAGTTGAGACTACAGCTTCAGCAATCATAACTCAAAACTCCTTAAAGCCGAGGGTTGATCTTATCAAATTCATGATGAAGTAATAGCCAAGTGGAAAAATCCAATATATAATCCAAACAATCTTTGATACCCACGCTGGGATTTTAATAATACTCCGTATAATATGCTTGATTCGTGGAATTCCAACTTTTATTTTTATGTACAAAATGTATATATTCCCCGTAATTTCCGAAATTGTTTTAAGCTTGTGCAAACTTTCGGTAACGAAATTGCTGACTCTAATAGTCGATATAAGAAGAATATTTAAGTACTCCTGTTAATAGTAAGACGCTAATACATGGTTGTATTTCTGTACCTATTATTGGTATCTATAGATATGCCAATATTTTAGGAGTTGTCATTTATATGAAAGCAATCATTTAAAAAATGCTATAAAATATGGAATATTACAGCTCCACTACTGGAAACAGAAGTACTTATTTGACTCGACTATATATTATACGAAAAATGAAACTTCTAAAACTTAAAATAATATATTTTGCGTTATCCGGTATATCATACTTTCGAAACAAAAATAAATAAATTCAGATTCTATTATTTATCATGCTGTCACCGCATGAAGTAGACTTCTCCGTAACGGAAAATGTCAGAAGACCGTATCACTTCCCTAGAGAATGCACCTGTGATTAATAATGGAAGGTCGCATTTTGTGTTTTCCTGTGCTCAAAACCCCGTTGGAGGCGGAAGAACGAGATGACGTGTTGACGGTTGGAAATTGCATGTCTTTCTTATAAAATTGTATGTATCGGTATATTAATTTTTCATGTATTTATTACAGTAGTCATAAGAATTTTACTATTGCATTAGTAAATAACAATTGGCAGAGAATTGGGAAAAAGGTAACGTCGATACATTAGTTTGTAAATCTGTAAAATCTGAAGCGTTTCTATTCACAGTCTATTTCCGAGTACAGCTTTTAGGCTAAGAATCAACTAGCATAAGGTTACATATGTGCCCACCCATTTGCTAAGAAATTTAGCATTCATCTAGTTAACATTTATCAGAGAATTAATCAGCTGTATCCTGCTGGAAATATACCTTAGTTAATTCTGCAATAGGTGATTAGTCAAGTTACACAAATTTTCATAGTTGGTCTATCTGTTGCTGTCAAAGCCTTCAAACTACCACATTGTAGGTAAATATTTCTCTGTACATTGTTTCAGCAATAACTCTAGCATATTGCCGACCCCACTATTGATTTGGATTTTTCCATACAGTGTTTGTAGTCGTAAATTGGAAGAAACTTAATCCAATACTTTTCTTAGAGTGTCCATACTCTTCTTTGAGTCTCTTAAAAGCCCTATAATTTCAACTTTTTTCTGAAAACTAATCGTTACATTACTAATTTTGGAAAAATTGCACAGTCACACCAAAAAAATTCTTAAGTTTGGAGGTCAGACCATGCTTACCACATGTTTTTGTGGTTGTTCAATCCAAATCTGAGGCTCAAAAAGCAACAACACGTCAGGCTTTTGACATAACTCCAAAAAAACTCAACAATTTAGGCCATTTAACACTGTAACATTTTGACTTAAGACGTAAACTAAAAAATTAGTCAGCTAAACCTTGTAACCCTTTAAATCCTTAGACACATTACCCTATAACTCCATAACCGTGTAATCCCCATAACCCCATTAATAGATAAAAGAAATTATTACGATCAATTTGTATTATGGCTATATGTCACAGGACTGTCGATTCGTTGAACCCATTTTATTAAACCTAATAACTCTGTAACTTAACGACCTTAAGATTCTCCAAGTACAGCTTTTAAGAATTCACTCTCTCGCTCTATTCATCCGTTATTTATAGTTGTGAGAAAATTATTATCGCAATCCCAGACTACATTTTCGATCCTACATGCTTCCAAAAAAATATGTATGTTTATTAGGTGAATGGGATTAGCAGCTTGAGTTGATTGGTTTTTCAGTCTATAGCTTAGACCATAACGTTTCACTGTTTGGTTGTTTAGATTACTGGGTTTTTTAAGGTAATTATGTTAAGGTGTATAGGGTTTACGCTTTATGGAGTGATGGAGCTTAACTGATTGATCTCGTAATGTACGCCTCGACTCAAAATGCTACAATGTTGAACACTTTAGACTATGGGGTCTTTTACGGTTATAGGGTATCATGGTTATGGGGTTATGGGATTATACACTTAGGGGGTAATGAGGTCAAGGGTTTGTGAGGTTATAGAGTTTAACTAATTGGTTTTTTAGCTTACGGCGGAAGTCAAAACAGTGTTAAATAACTTAGATTATGTTTTTTTTTTCGGTTATGCCGAAATCATGACTTGCTGCAAGCCGAAAAACATACTAAACATACCCAACATGGCCTGACCTCCACATCAAACTAAAATTTATTTTTGGCGTGGCTGTGTTATTAAACTATATACCTAATTCTACCTTATTCTGTTATTTTAATTTTGTTGAAATAATTTGAAACGTTTTTGTTTAAGTATTGTCAAACAGCAGCTCCTAGGGTACTGTAAATATGACGGAATCAAATCAGTTAACTGAAATGGTACCATTTTTACTATTGTGCAGGTCTAAATGTGTGTAGACAAATGACAAATGATGACTACAAGTGTTACACAGTCGTTCACCGGAACGATAGCAGTAGGATAGCAGTGAAAATGTAAACACAAAATAAATTAACTTTTTTTTTAGCAGTCCTTAGTTACAAAATGCCTAGTTTATTTAAATGACGCGCTTCAAGCGACGCTCCAGTCCCTCTGGTCTAGTAGTAATAGACGATACCGTACTTCCTTAGTGAAAAAGTGGTTTGAAGTCAAAATAAGCTCCGTGTTAAGTGGCGAACCAAACTGGCGTGTGGGTGCTACATATTTGTTTCTTATTGTGTTCTAGATTTCTCACTACATAGAAAAATAAAACACGCTGTGTGCGATATCGTACCCCTATGATTTGGACGAAATCCAAAGATTAGTCCTCTGACCATTACTTCTACTTGACAACCATTAAAGATGCTATATCAAAATTAAAATAGACAGTGGTTCAAACTGACTTACAATCTGCAATGATACTAGTTTGCCTGTATCAAAGCCTCCAGAATATGTGACATGGATGAAGACAGCTCAGACTCTGATGGAAGTCGGGAAAAAAATGAACAAATTTCGGTGATACAACTTTTGACGCAAGCTGTTTATGTATTAATTCAAGAAGATCTTAACAATTTCGTACGAGATTTAAAGTTATTCAAAAAAATGGTGTAAAATGCTTGATTACCAGCTGAAAGAAAGGAATCTTCTTGGAAATAATATAAGGTTGAACAAATGGCTTAGTGTTTTGTACTGACATTCGTTTTCTTAGGAAGTTGGTACTGAAGATTACTCAAATGAATGGGGTTACTTCGATGGATGGTTCTAAAATTACTGTAAAAATGGTGCTGCTGTATAACGGTAATACGGTTTTAATATGCAGTATGTGAATCATTGAATTTCTGGTAATTTGAAGATGATTCTACTTAATCGTGGGCTGTAGCTTGGCTATATGTATGAGATAGTAGAGCTAAAAAATTCTACATTACAAAAGAATGGCCTCAATCATTCATTCCTGGATACAAAAATGTGAAATATTATATGTACATATATCAATCTAGGATTAATAAAAAAAATCTTCAGAGCCATGCACAATATTCCTGGATTAATGTACTTAAAACAGAAATTGTTTAAATTGGTGTTGTGAAAATTAAGCAAGGAACATTTACAGGTTCACAAATACAATCGCTAATACATGACAAAAAGTATAAAGACTATACTGAAGAAGGCAGCTTGGTCAGCATTCAACAGTAACTTATAGTTTTCTGGGAAATTCGAAAACGAAAAATTACCGTGATATTCTCGACAATCTTATAACATCTTATACAAATTTGGGTTGTAATATGTCCTTAAAATAACACTTCTTGCATCCGGACCTAGATTTCTTCTCGAAAACTTGCGGTGCAGCGAGGAATAGGATAGGAACACTTTCATTAGGAAACGGAGTACCTAGACAAACCAAATCTTAATATGCTGGCGAATTATTGTTGGACTATTAAGAATTATACTTTACCGGCAAAATATGGTAAAAAATTGTTTTACAAGCAAGGTATTTGATGGTAAGGTAATTTTATATTTCTTCTGTAGTATTTACGTGGTCTCTGCAATCACTTTTTCTCCATAAATAATAAATATATGTCACTTTTTATTTCCACTCAATAAAACATAAATAAAATAATAAGTTTTTTAATATGTGTCAAATTACTAATAATATAAATATAAATTGCCATTTTTTGATATATCATTTTTAATTATATTCATTTTAATGATTTAATACAACATTAGAAATTGAAATGATTTGAATTATTCATTCTATTTCAAATCTATAAATGCTGCAATTTAACCTGTCAAGGTTGTGTCTCGTTCTACATAATTATAATATTTATGCAACCGCATCCGGTCACGTTAATAATCTGCGTCTAATTGACTACATCTGTTCGCACAATCTTCGCTATCCGTCCACTTGGACCTGAGTTGCAACAAAGCTCGCTCGGTCTAATTACTACGCATCTATAAAAGAGCATTAGCAGATGAGAAAAAAGTTTGAAAGTCAAGCTTCATAAAGGATACCTGCCATTATACGCGAGTACGCCATAAATGCATTTAGTTAAGAGATTGGAGAGTAATTTATCAATATGTCATGTTAAGCTGCCTAGTTCGTATAAAAGCTGATCACATTTCGTTTCCAACTACTCAAGAGATTATAGTTATTTTTTCTGTTTTCAGTATATTATAATAGGCTTACGATTTCTATGACTAACCATTTTCAAACAAACGAATTAGTATATTCATTTCCAATCCTCCGCTCTTGTTACAGCACTAATACATACGCTGCTATTGAATTATTTCATAACACGGTTGAAACAGATTACGAATTATTGTTAAAATCAGTAAAGCTTTAACAAAACCTTTGATACTAATACGTAATATCCCGATAGATGGTAGCGATTTACTGCAGCGTTGCTGAGGATGGATTGGTTTCATATTTTGTCCAATTTGCTTTACTTTGAATAATGAATTATAAACACTGGTAGTTGAATGATTCACTCCCTATCTACAGAAATATTTGCTGAGCTTACATCAGAGAGCAACCGAAGCTTAAAAACGATACATATAATACTGACATAACCGTGTCTGTTATCCACAATCTATCAGTGTTGGGATTCATATTCGTGCCATTTGCTTAATTAAAGGAAATGTACATACATACATACATGCATGGATTACATTGATTTTATTTGGCTTGTGTTGCGGAAAACAACGGATAACCAAAAACTTTAAACTTTACTTTACTTTATTTTGAATATTTTACCGCGAGGTTGATTTAAGCTTCCGTAGCTTTCCGTAGTATGTCGCAGCTGTCGCGTTCAATAGGTTCCTTAGTGTGTGATGTGTTTTATAATGACTTGAAGCTAACAATAACGAATCTTCGGAATATATAAGTTCTACTGATTACTTTTACATGCATGATAAATAACTACAGAAATGAGCGACGATAGAAACAAGAATGCAATAGTAAAAAGATGTATATAACTGAACCAAAGCATGCCAAAACTTTTCTAAAAAATGTCGTACAACTGGATTTACATAACAAACAATTAATATTAACTGCGAAAGTATGCATAGATTATGACAACATTTTTATTAACACAAAAAAAGATACATTAATTAGAGAAAGAACAGATATATCCAAATATACGTTTGCCTATTCTACTTTAGATTAATCTGACAAGCGATAAGGGGACTATGTACACATATTTGCATTTGATTATCTTAATGTAATATTTTAATTATTCATATTTAATAATTTCATTTACATAAAATAATGCAACAAAAACATATGTACAAGGAACTGCTTTCGCGAAAACTTAAAGTAGCTATGAATGAAACTATAAGTTTTAACCCAGCTCCATATATTAAAAGTTACCCGGTTTAGTTAATGTTTACTTTTTCTATTTTTTACTTTTACATTTCTTCTCGTTTGGGAACGATCCTAAACGCAGTTAGTCGTGAGCCCAAACTTTTTGCTTAACTGCTTCGTTTATCGTTTCTCCTTTGCAAAAAACTTTGTAAACTACTTTAAAATTGCCATACATCACCACCGTCCTGCTAGACCCCTTTGCATCGATAAAGTCCTACAGGGATTATGCGCAACTCCAGGTGGGATGCTGACTGTAAACGAAACACTCGACTTTGCATGACTGAGTGTGTACTCCAGAGGAACGAGAAACGAGATAAAGAAAAAACAAAAAGCGCAGGAAAGAAAAGTAAAAAGCTAATGAAAAAAAAAGGAAAAAAATACCAGAATATAAGAACTACGAACTATAGAACACTGTTGGTGAAGAGAATTACGCGGGCGGAATATTTCGTAATAGAAAAGCGCGTCACGTATAAGCGTGCACGTGCATGTTAACTGGAACGCCAGAGCACACGTACGCGGATACAGAGGGACACACAGGTTTACTTGATTCTCTTGTCTATTAAAAATAAAATCACGATTTATCTATTGTTCTTTGTCTGGGGTAAGTTTTTGTTTGAGTGGTGTATTATCTTTTCAACGACAAGAAGGAACTGTCGTTGAAAAGATAATGCAACGTCACAACCATTAAAATTATTCATCTGGCGAATCTTATACATATTTTAATTGAACTGATTACTAATAAAGAGCACTAGATATGCTAACTGAGCGACGATTTGCTAACTCAAACAGGGACATCGATTAATAACTTGTTTACCTAATGATTTTCTCCATAAGGGCACGAATCCCATATAAGCAAATTGAATATATCAGTTCCAAAAGCATCTGTCACACTTTAGAGATTATAGTGGTTTTGGTACTATTTAGTAGGAAATGTTCTGTATTAATCGATGGTTGTTGGAAATTTATGTTACATCGTACGTAACTGTGTGGCAAACTATGATGCTTCAACTCGTCTCATTAGATCCTCAATATTAGCCGGAGAAGCGGGATAACGTCTGTAGCGCGATCATATCCCAGACATGTTCGGTCGGATTCAGATCATGGCTATGGAAGCATTCGTCTGTGATGCTCTTCCACAAAGGTCTGTACAAGAGCATCGGCGGCTCCAAACGTAGAGAAGCATAATGGGCTGTAGCACCTCATCTACGTATCGGCGACTCGTCGTCGTCTGCTGTACACGCAGCAGTCGGGTACGTCCACCATGTGCAATTGCATCCCATACCATAATGCCCTGCTTGCGGAGGATATTGCGTGGTTGGATGCAGTACTAGAGTTCACGCTCACCACGTATCCGATAAACCAAAATTTGCGGGTCACCGACACTCAATTCGGTAATTTACCTGTAGTAGAATCGCACTGTAGACGTGCTCACAACATACCTAAAAAATGTCTTCGTTCCGATTTAATGATTTGGACCGAAACTATTGCCAAAAACATCCGAATCATACAGGAACTTTAATGAAAATTACGATATTTCATTCGGGTATCCGAAAAAGTTTTGTGCATCACTTATTTAAAATAGGTATACTTATTCTATTTAGAAATATATTTCGCAAAATTGCTAAACAACCAGTAAAACTAAAAAGGCAGAAGGAGCTACATTTAAGGAAGGTGGACGTATTTTTTAAGAAAACTAAAGAAACTTCTAAAAATCGTCAGTCAACCAATTGGTGATATGTTTTGACTTAACATGCCTTTTCTGGTAAGCAATGTGCAAGATAATGTGATAACTAAACACGGTGTTGCTTATGTATTTACAGTACTTGCACTCTTCGAATAGTTTTGATGAAATTTTTGTACAGTATCTAGGTCAATAGTCGCAGTGGTTAGGCGGCTGACTGTCGTTGTGGCAGAATGATAGGAGCCGCGGGTTTCAATTCTCAGGAAAGACAGTGCTATTTTTCTTGGAGAATTGAAATCCGGTCAACTTACCATTAGCTGTTGAAAGCAAAGGGCCTCAATATTGACAAAATTGATAGACCTGAATATTAGTTACGTCACGATTTAATACAAAACTATAAAAAGCAGATGTAGCTTGAGGTACTTTCTTGTAATTCTCGTTAGTTAATACCTTCACTGAAAACAATGAAAGTAGCATTCCTACAATTAGACTAAAATACTATAAATCAGCTTTTGGACTTGATCTAAGGAACTAAGCACATTCAAATATCCTTCAGCAATATTTTCAAAATACAAAATCAAAATCTTAAAAGTCCAGATTTTTTTTCCTGTAAATCTACTTATAACTAATTCTTTTTATGTTTACTTAAGTTTGCTTTTTAGTATTATCGAAATGAAGTTTTTCAATAGGTATTATTTTGTTGTTTGTAGAACTGAACTCATTTATTTGTAATAAGTATTGGAAAATAATATCACCGGTGCCATCAGGAAGCTAAAGTACAAGAGACGGTTCTTCTTAAGTACACTAAAATGTCACTTGTGTATGTTTTGCACTGAGATGTCCAATTATTGATTTTGTAAGTTGTTATTATCTATGTATATACATACGTATGATGAATAGATTACTCAACATACAGTTGTTTGTATTGAATAAACATGGTCCACACTTCTACTCCCCGATTAAGAAAGTCCCAATAGTGCCAATTTAGTAGTTGTATGTATGCCTATATACCTACATAGTTATGTGATTATTAGTGTACAACAGGGAGAGCAGTATATGCACCAGGGTGTAACACATGCGCAAAAATGTATTTTTAAATTAATATCTCGATTTAAATGTTATGCAACACTTACAGTCAGTTTATTTTAGATTTTGTGAATTCTGGTGTGTATCACCGGTAATATACGAAGCCTGGACTAGAACTAGCTGTGTGAAGCTTTTCCTCTTAGTATTGACGATTGAAACTGCTGAATGTTTCCGAGAGCATAGTGTAGTCCATTTCATCAAACAAATTGGACCGTTCACCAGCTTTTATGTATTAATAAATCGAACACATATAATTTATAACGTTCTATACCCCGCAATACGTAATACTACTCTATTAATCTTGATTAGTCGAATATGGGATGATTCTCTCGGAAGTCAGAGGTGCTTTCAACCTAACCGCTCTAATAGTATAGACAGAGACCAATAAGTTACAAAGTGGTATTGAAAACCTGTATTTCTAAAATACGTTATCATCAAGTTAAATATCAATTTCGTAGTTTAGGAACAGTGTAATTTATTCGGCGTATTTCACGATCCAATCAATCTGGATAGCAAGAATGTCACAGCCGAAATAAAAGCATCGTTAAATTGCCGTTATAATGAACTCGTGATTTTATAGACGATTATATCATTAATGGAAAATTGCACTTTTGGAAAATTACAACTCACCTTGTAAATATACGTGCCATAATTACAATGTATCTTTACCCGTACTATTATAGCATAGTTGATGTGTAATTATATGTTTGCATATTAATGGTACATTATAATCTTATTAATAAATGTTAATCCTGTTTAATTTACCATTAACTATTGCACGAAGCAAAAATATAGTTCTAGGTAGTGCATATTTATTTTTTTGCCAGAGGAAATACTTTATGCACGCCAAGTGTTTGTACTGATCGGAGCTTGATGTGTGGTACTTTGAAGACCATCTCGAAAACGGTGCGATTTTGAATAAGGCTGTTTTTGGTCAATGGTCATTATTTGACACGTAATATCTCCAGTTTAAATATTTATTTAAATATTTCCCATAATTTATTAAGCACCCTGTATATATATATCATTAGGTACCGCCAGCTGTCTATTTGATTTCATCTGTTTCATTCTCTTTGCTATCTCTGCCGTTCGTCAATTTCCTTCTTGCTCATTATCTTTCAGGTGATACTTTGTTCTTCGCAGACTCCATCAGCATGGTTAGTGTTTCTGTGGTTATTCCACATGCGGTCTTCAGCTGAGCAGCTCTTCTAGCTTTGTTTTACCTGTCACAAACAAAGAGGATATATTCTGACGTGTCTATCTGCCCACAATAGATGCAACTATCGTTCTCATCCTTTCCAAATCTTTTTGCATAACTCCGAAAAAGACCGTGTGCTGTTCGTACCTACATACGTCAAGAAACAGACTGCATTGACGTGCTTGCCATTTACCCATTACCCAATATATTTGATCGACGCTGTTTTGCAGCCAGAAACTGCCTTCATTTCTGTTTTCTTTGCAGCGGCTTCCACGTGGATCCCGAACGCCTCTCTCATCAATTGCAACCCCAAGGTACACTTCTGATTGATACCGGTCTTACTCCTTCCATTACAAATGCGATGTGTTCACATTTCTTATATTCGTTCATTATGCTGATCTCCGTTTTGTTTTGCGCAAGCGCCACTCCGTGATTGCGCATCCATGTGCTACTCTGATTTAGATAGTTTAGATGTTTTGCATTAATGCGTACTAGTCCCGTCAGCTCCGGATCGCGCATCCATTCCTAGAGTACATTCCACAGGAGTGGGCCCACGATGGATCCGTGAGTCACATCCGTACTCACCTCCGCCGTTCCTTCCTTGCTTAGTATGATCTTCCTATGATCTTTTTAACACGCGGCTTTTATAAAAATTTCGTTGCACTCGAGCTTGTGCAGCTGAAAGAACAGCAGCAAATATAGGTAACTGTAATCTGTATCCTTTTTTACTTATGCACGACTTTTTATTGTTTAATGATTACTTAACCACAAAAGCTACGGGCTGCCAGCTAAGCTAACAAATATTTATGGATGTGAATATCCATCTTGCTTATTCAACTTCTTCCGGAAACATTAGCAATGAATTATGTGTAAAACCTTTTAATACTAAATCTCTGTAAATTCGGAAAGTTTGCTGGAAGACAACACGAACGTGCACGTTCTGCATTTCGACCTGAAATGTTAACAGAGAACTATAATAAAACGAAAAAACTCCTCAGCGAGCTCCCTACGGTTCCGTACAACGTTACCTTCATTTATATGCAAATGAACATTCTCTTCGCTAATTATTGTAATTTAGAGATGGGAAAAAGAAAAACGCGGAAGGGATCCTCTCACGGATTTCATAATTTATCGATCACAAAAAGCGTAATAACTAGAAATGCCGGATTTCTCCTTCCCGGTATACATACATACATATGTATGTATACCTATATATGTATGTAGATCTGCAAATCTACATATACGGTGTAAAGTTTTACTCACACTTCACACTTATATTCGGAGAAATCTGGCGGCTCTAGTAATACGTTTCACTACAGTATACTCTTATATGAAGCGCTTTAGTATTCTGCAGTCGCATTATTTGTACTTGTCTATTTTTAATAAATGGCACAAAACCTAAAACTGAAAACATTAACTCTAACTTCAAATTATGAAGCTAGTACTGACTGGTTCTTCTAGTTATTTTGTAATTGTTTCATTTTGTGGTGGTATCTGTTTTTGAGTATTCTGCTCACTAAAGAAGATTAACGAAAACGGGAAATGAAACGGATCGATAATGTAGATTTTATGTTATTGACAGAAATGAGTCCTAATGACCCTGTAGTGGTGGCTACATAATTTTGGGAGGTGGTAAAGGTATATTAAAGCTTACCTTTCAAAAGAAATAGGGTTATTGTTTGTGCTATAATAAATTTAGTTAATTGATAGATACCTTATTTGATTAACCACTAGTGTGCTAATCAAGTAAGTGTTTGTAAAAAGTGGTGTCTTCTAAGTATAGTTTTGAAATAACTATACTGCCATAGAGGCTTGCTCAAGCTGAAGTTTTAGTAACAGTAAATAGTGATGCGGCGGAATCTATGAAATAGTAGTGAAAAATGAAGCAGATGGTAGAATAATTGCTTTTACTAACAAAAGTGATAGGGAAGAATAAGCGAATTAAATTATTAGTGAACATCATACAGAACTTGAACAAGCAAAGGATAATTAAAAAACAAAATAGGATAGATAGGATAACGTAATTCGGTGGTTCCACACCAATGCGCTTCCGAGCGCCAGTTCATAACATTATTTAATGTAAATATTGTACGTTATATACACAACAAATATTTTTCTAATGCTTAGTTTAGTACTTTCTAGACGAACTTTAATACTAACTCTTACGTTTCTTATGGCAAGCAAGGGGAAGCCAAAATTGCTGGTGCGTGAGTGCTTTCGGTCTACCAATTTCATCGATTATCACTTTATTCCACATAACTACAATGCTCTCCTGTGCTCCTATACAGCATTAATAAATAATTTAGGAAAGTCACCCTACGTTTTGCTTAAAGTGGTGGCGTGCTATTACATAAACAAATCTACTTCAGTGTTTGTGTTGTCTTCGTTCTTATATATACATACGTACATAGTATGTGTATTAATGGCATATTAATCAAGATTCCATTTTTATTAAAAGCAAGGCCCATATCGAACGTGATTCCACTATCGATTCGGGTTTCTGTTTATGTTCGTGTCTATATATACATACATATGAGTATTACCATAACAACCTCTATAGAAATATGTATGTACATACATATATGCATTTAAGGTTGAACATTGCATGTCCAGTCAGTTTTGAAAGAAACTTCCTTCATACTCGTATATTATTAGATTTGAATATAATTTTTTATCGAATCGGTACCGGTAATGTTTATCAAATAGTTGTATAAGTCAATCGGCAGTTTACCAGAATGAAACCTGCCTTGAAAGCTTACGTTGTTAGTCACACCCGAATATTGAAAATGTTGGATAATAGTTATTACGTGTACTTATAAATCAGAGCACATAATTGAATTTAATTCGGTTTTAGAACTGGATATGTACTTGTAGCTAGAGCCATCTAATTACTTTGAAGGTAGAATGTAATTGTATTTGCGTTCCAGTTTTACTTTCATAAATATCCACGTAACCATAATAAACAGTTTCTTTATAATATAACTGTAATTGTTACTGTAACTGCATAATTCGCTTATATTTTCAAACAACTCATACATACGTGTATTTTGTTAGTATATGACTGAATGAGTCCTCTAAATTTAAAATAAGAACTAGCTATATTCATGTCAATCATGTTCACATATATAGTACCGTTGAAAAAATAATCTTGTTCTCTGGGAGTTTCATGGAAAAAAATTAAAATTGCTAGAATACCTCAATTTTTAATTTCTAAGATACGGCTTCTAAATGAAAATGGAAGTATACATGTAAGTGCAGCACAAAGTAGATGACGTTTTTAAATTGAACGCCCTGAATATTTTTTAATTTGTGAAGCCTCCTTAATGAACTGATTTTAACGATATATAGCACTTATAACCTAAGTGGTTGATTACATTAATTACAGGCATTAGGGCTATCAGACTATGAAAAAGTTTACTAGAATTACTGTTTGTATTAATATTTGGTTTCAGCAAGATGAGGCAACACTACATTTTGTTGTATTTTTAAGAAACTATTTAAGTGGGACCTTATGGATTCCTAATTGATAGGTCGAAGAAGTGCTACTGGCCAAATATATCACCACACCTTTCACTGTTGGATTTTTTTATGGGGGAATCTCAAATACAAAGTGTATGCTAAAGCCAGCCAGTTGATAGTCTCAAACTAAAGATACAAACAGAAATGAGGAATATTTCACCTCAAGTTTTACGAAAAGCTAGAGAAGAGTTTTACTATATTAGATTATTTCGAACGGGTAAATGGAGAACATTTCGAATATTTAATACCTTAAACTGTAACAGTAATTTTGATAAAAATTTTCATAGCCTCATAGTATTAACCTCCGTAATTAATGTAATCAACTACTTAGGTCATAAGCATTATAAGTCGTTGAAATCATTCATTGCAGTTCATTATGATGACTTCAAAAATTAAAAATATATACAGGATGTTCAATTTAAAAAAAGTCATCTACTTTGTGTTAACATTAGACACGTTAAAATGTTAATATGTTACGAATGCATTAAGTGTATAAGAAGTTGATTTAGTAATTGCTTTTGCTTTGTTACTTTGTCTATAGATAATTTTTCCTCATTCCTATGCTAGAGATAACAGGGTGAATACATTCATTTGAACTATACATGTTTAAATCAATTCACCTTTCGTTTCAGGAGAGTTTCACAAATTAAAAGAGCCTCGTAAATATTGTTGGATTTAAAATGTGTTTACATAGGTTTATAGTTCTGGAGTTAGAAGTATTTTAGGAAGGCAAAATATGTAAGAGAAACAACAATCGTCAATCAATCAATCAATAATTCCTTGTAAAATAATCATATAACATTTTTCTAATTTATATTACCTAATAAATCAAAGGTTAAGTCAAAGGTGAAATATTTTTCATTGGGAATTAAATATAAGAAATATTTTTAAAATGTCTAGCATTAGTATTCTTCGGACAATCCTAAATATTGAATCTACATTATATATTAACGATTGGCGTTGAAATCTTTATTTCATCAACAATGGCTATTTTTTTTTTGACAAAACTAAATGTTTTATTCAATTTCTCTCTTTGCTTTTCATTGAAAGTTTGAGGATAACAATTGTTTTAAAAGTTAATTACGCCGTTCTGCATTACATCCGCTCGAACAAGATATTTCATATTATAGTTTATTATTTATTTATTATTTTTGTTATAAGAAATTTTGCATCTTTGAAACCGGTGAAATGCGTTTATGGGCTTGTTTAAATGATTTTTTTTTAAGACCAGATAAGTAGATTATCAGTATAATTAAGCTTTGCTTTGTTCACATTCGTTACTTATATATCAGGCTTTTCATTTGATTTTTTGGAGAACTCGATTATCAGTATATGAAGTAACTCGTGCGCTTTTGTCGGTAATGAAATGAAGGAGCATACCTATACCTTTATAGCGATCATACCTTTGTTGTGCTTTTAATATACATATATGGTATATTGAGAAAATATATTGCGCCATATATAAATGTTAGTTTATTGAAAAGACCTGAGAACAGAATGCTTAAAACACGTTTGTAATTTCAGTAGTATTTTATAGAGCACCCTATTAGCTTCGATATACAGGGTCATTCACGGAACTGGTTTGTTAGAACTTTTTGATGTTCTTGAAATTTAACATTTCTGAAAACTTGTGATTATAACTGATATCATCCGGACTCATCAGCAAAATTATTTACGCCCTTGTACCACTTCCGGCTTACCGGAAGTTGACGTCAACTTTCTTAATTTAAATAGCATGGTATATTTTTATGTCGAGCAAATAAAACTTACTAAGACACCCTATATCAAAAATCAGCCGTTTTTGAGTTATTCAATTTTTTTCAGATATAGGCCCAATTGCAACGTTATGTTCAAAATTCTGTATTTCTGAAGGCATTGCAGCTAAAGACTTCGTATTTGGCATGTTATTACCCGAAATAGCATACATCAAATTTACGTCCTAAAATTTATCATAATTTATACAGGGTCGTCCAAAATTAACGTTCATTTCAACCAACTTTACGTCGATAGAACCATATATATTATTGCATTCTTGAATACACATAATAATTCTCTATCATTGATTATTAGACATATTGGCTTCGATCTTTTAGAGTTTTCGAGTTATTAGAGATTTCCTGATGAAAGTCCGAAAAATACGCCTTTTTAATGCATTTAAAATCACAGTAATCCTTGAATGTCAAAATAATTGATATTGAATTTGTACTATAAATACACATAGTTGATATCTGGCAACCAAATAACAAATGAAATACATTGCGGAAAAGAAAGGATATTTTAGATTTATTTTCCATTCATGATGACTGTAGTAGAATTGTGAGTAGTACATGTCGAGGGACGACAGATATCCACATTTATGCAAAATGACCCAAAAAATATCAATACAAAAAGCCAAAAAAGAATCTTAAACAAAAAAGGTTTGGAAAGGAATAAGTTAAGTGTGTTTTATATGTCATCGTGATCTGATCATATTGAACTTTGTCTTTTGCAACGCTATTTTGTTTAATTTTCTTGTTTGAGTTTTTGTAAAGATATTGTTTTAGATCACTTTGCAAAAATTTAGATATCTGTCGTCAAATACTGTACATGTACTATTCATAATCCTATTACATTCTCCATGAATGGAAAATAAACCTAAAATGTCGTTACTTTTCTGTAAAATATTTCATTTGCTATTTTGCTTAACAGATATAATCTATGTGTATTTATAGTACAAATTCAATATCAATTATTTTGACATTCAAGGATTACTAAGATTTTAAACTCGTTAAAAAGCATATTTTTCGGACTTTCACCCGAAAAGTACTTATAACTCGGAAACCGTAAAATATACAAGCTAATATGTTTAATAAGGAAATATAGAGAATTATTAAGTGTATTCAAAAATGCAATAATATATTGGGTATTCCCTTTAAAAAAAGTGACTTTCTTCGATGTAAACTTGGTTGAAATGAACGCTAATTTTGGACGACCCAGTATAAATTATGATAAATTTTAGGACGTAAATTTGATGTATGCTATTTCGGCTAATAACATGCCAAATATGAGATCTTTAGCTGCAATGCCTTCAGAAATACAGAATTTTGAACATAACGTTGCAATTGGCCCTATATTTGAAAAATTTAATAACTCAAAAACGGCTTGATTTTTGACATAGGGTGTCTTAGTAAGTTTTGATGCGGAATTGTATGCCCGATACAAAAAGCTCATAAAAAGTATACTTCCAGTAACCGGAAGTGGTACAATGACGTAAATAATTTTGCTGATGAGTTCAAATGATATCAGTTATAATTATAAGTTTTCAGAAATGTTGGATTTCAAGAACACTAAAAAGCTCTAACGAACCAGTTCCGTGAATGACTGTATATGTATGTATATATATGAAAAGTGGTAATATATTGCTAACAGCTGTTCGTTGAAGAGTGTGTAGGTCAGTTAGACATATGTTTTAAAATTTGTTTGAAATATACAAGCTAGGTCAGAGAGAAATTACACATGAAAGTTGTCAAAATTATGTTATTACATATTTCTATCAAGTGGACTAAATAAGAGCAAGTACCTATTATGTTTCTTGTACCTAAGGCAAGCGGTTTCCGCAATATTTAACAATTTTTGAATATTGTACAAATCTTTTAATTCCTGATTTATTTACACTCAGAGGTCAATAAAACAATAAATAATTAAATACCAATTTATTCCATAACATATAATAATATGTTTTCGTTAAATAACTTCTTCAGTGGAAGAAATTGACATTTAATATGTGTCAAATTACTAATAATAAATCAGGAATTAAAAGATAAGTACATAAAGGTCAAAAATACATATATTAATAATATTGAACAAGTAACGAAAAATATATAAACATCATATACGGGTAGGGAAATACGTGATGGACTCATAGGCCGAAAACACCGTGCATTGAAACAAGCATAGTTGCGAGTACAGAAAATGTACGTATAGTGGAAGGGAGGCGCGGCAAGTCGGGCACAGTCGGGTCTAGTGACTTAACAGCGCTCGATTCTCGACGAAGCGATGTGGCACTTTGTTCATATATTCATATAGGATTATATGGAAACATAATGAGTCGATGTGAAATTTCCCTATCAGTATAAAGGGTCGCATATGTACACACATGATATAAATATCTGAGGAGTATCTGTAGAAAACGCACTTACATTACATTCATTTTTTTCAGTTTATCGTTCGTGACTTAACTTTGTATATTTGACTTTATTTTTATTGACTATTAAAGTGAATTGGTTCATCGCCAACTGTATCCAACTTTGGATTACATTTGAACATCGGACTTTGGTGCAAATCCGGGTACATCTACAGTGTTATAGCAAACCCATTAAGATAAACATGTTTTCAACTTGCAAAATGGTTGTTGTCAGTGAAATATGCTGCTGTACATGGCACAGGCTGTTGTGATTGCTTGGTTTGGTTAGTATAGAAACAAAACTAACGATTCAGCTTTAGAGGGCTAACATTGCTTGGTCCATTGTTTTATTGCTTATTAAGTATTGTTAATGCAGTATCTAATAATAATTGTGGGTTTCACTAATATTGCTATTGAAAAAGCACTTGAAGGTAGCAGAAAGTGTAAAAACAAAGGGAATGTAAGTGCAGTGTGAAAACAGTTGACATGTCTTTAATTTCTACACATTCAACGTCCCAGATCCGACGTTGCAAAATTTTATTCGCCCTTGTCAAAAGCAATGGATGCAGTTACAAATGCCTCACCTTAAAGCGGCACGAACAACGCACTGCTGACTTTATTGGTATTCAAATACCAATTCAAATACCAAATCAAGACGTCCGGCTATTTCACATTTTAGAACATGTTAAATAACTTTACGCTCGTTTTGGGAATTACTACACAGAGAACACTCTTACCAAAATACTTCTTTAAGGTAGAGTACCAAAAGAAGAAAGGAGCGGTGATAATGTATCCAATAAAGCTACACATCAAAAATATGTGATATGGAATTTTATTAAAAAAAAACGCTTTCTATTCGCATCAAATCACCTTGTACAGAAGTGGTTTCTGCATTGCGGTGTTACCTGTAAACATGGTATGCGTTTGCCACATACAATGTAGAAGAGTTATCGGACTTAAACCCTTCAAAGTTTTCTTGAATTGGGATGAATGGAAAAATAGTGAAGGAAAAAAATTGAAAACCTAACACTGATACGGAAATGAGTCAAGAGCGGGTACTAATTCCGGCGTTGGTGTCTATGAGGAAAACCAGGGTTACAAGCTATGTGAATCACTTGGGCGATACATCACGGTATTTCAAACAGAAATATGTGCCATACAAACCTGTGCGAGTGAGAGTCTGCGTCGACAACCACGAGGGAAGAGATCTGCATCCTCTCTCACAGTCAGGCAACCTTAAAGGCTCTAGCATCTTATTGTATAGCCTCTAAACTAGTATGGGCATGTCTGCAAAACTTAACTGTTCTGGACAGGAACAATAAGGTCACCTTGGTGCGGGTACCGGGACACAGGGATATAGCGAGCAATAAGGCTGCAGATCACAAAGAATGCAGTACCTGGTGCAATTAATGAGTGGATTATAAAACAACCCCAACTATCTTGGAACCATGTAGCTGGACAAAGGCACAGCAAACGGATGATGGAACGACCGGCAGAACGATTAACTGCTGACTTATTTGCATTAAACTTGCCTCGACTTGCCATTCGCTGTTAGGAGCAAAATGATTAACAGCGCGGCATCATAAAAGGCGATATGTTGCTGTCACAAAGCCATTTGAACACAACTTACACACACCAAACTACACCGCAAGAGTTGCAGTGATAGCCAGACAAGTAATACAGCTTACGGAGTCACTGCAACTAAGCACCCGCCACACATTAAAAAAAACATGTCTATTAATAGGACATGGCTGTCTAAGACTCCTACCTAACCGTCCTATAGTGAATATTGTAGGTATATTTTTTCTTATAATTTCAATTAAATGCAAAATTGCATGCGTAAGCCGCTGGAATGTGTAATGAATTCGCCAAGTTTAGTTATCTGGATACCTCGGATTGTATAAATATACACTAAAATCTAGCACACTGTGAAGGATGTAGAGTCAGAATAAATATTTCCACATATTATATAGTTTAAAGATTTGAGTTGAAATATATGTCCCTAGGAAAGACTCTTATAGTCATATTAGCGAGTCTAGTACAATAGCACACATTTATGGTTACTGATATTTGTTTTGAAAGGGTACAATGAAAATGGGGAAAATATTGTTATATCTGCGAAAGAAATATATACAAGCAAACAACTAGGTTGTACGTGGGACACTAACGATTTGAAGTGTTGAATAACGCCGTACCAAATTTATTATTTATATTTTGAGTTAAGATAAATACTATTACAGGAAACTTTATTTTCTTCTGAATTAAACAATTGTAAACATGGTCAGAAATTTTGTCAAAGTTACATAAAACGGCGAACTTGAGTAATAAGTATTTTCAAAACTAATAGATTCACAGGCTTGAATTGAACAGAAGACGACACTTAATTTAGTTGTAGATATCATCTTGGTAAAATATATATGATTTTAGAATTTCTGGCGATTAAAAAATGTATTACATACCTATACGTACTTTAGAAAATTTGACTCCTGTTTTAAGTTGACTTGGGACGTCAGATACAAAAGTGTATCGAACTAACTTGAGATGTAATTATAAGAGTTTCAGGGTAATTTGGAACATCAACAGATTTCTAACTAGTTCAGTTACGAACAAGAATTCAGTTTCGCGTTGTTTAGTAAGAGAGAAGACAATTGCAAATGGGTTTCATTTGGATGCTACTCGTATCTTTTGAATAATTCGTCAATGTATTACATACATCGAGATAATTATATGCTTCTGAATTGTGGAAATTAAAACAAACAAATATCCGTTTTGAAGTTTTAACGATATTGCCACCAAAATCCCGTTAAAACGGAAATTTCATGTTGCTATACAATTCAATTATACAACAATGTAGATGTGGTGTATTCACGTTATTAGAACCCTGTGTATTAAGTTGAAGCTGAAGAATACTCTCCAGCGAATACAAACTAATAAGCTTGTCTGTGAGTTCGCCATTTAACGCAAATTCCAAGCGTTGTGTAATTCGAACTACTAATTGTAAGCTGTACTCTTATAAGATTTATGTGTAGTAATAATTTTGCAATGTGAGCACATCAACGTAATCGGCTACTTAAAGGTGCATAGTTCTCTATTTATGTTGCTATAAATAGTCATTCAATAACACTTTAAAACTCGAAACGATAAACTGCCATTCACAATTTGAGTAGGTACACTAATTTAAAAATTTCAACAGTCAGAAATCTAAATTACATGTACGTTTGCCTGCTCCAAAACTGGGTCAGTTCCAAATTTGAATGAAATGCAGCTTTGTTGTTATTCTTGCCTAATGGTTTTCTTCACATAAATGATTAGTCAATGGTTTATTGAAAACGATATATAGACCTATACTCACTTCTTGAGAATGGAAAGAGCAATGCTATAATAAATCTCAAAGAAACATTCCGACGAAATAAAAATAAATTGTCAGTATTGTGTAGCATGAATATGTATTATATAGCTTGGCCGAAGAAATAGATAATATAGTAGGTGTTACAACTGGTTAACTGCTAAGTTTATTTAGTAGTAAAAATGTGAACATAATATCAACACCAAACTAGACTGCAACTACGTCTATAAGACACAGGTGCACCTGTCAGTGGTTGAATACAGTTGACAAGCGTTCTCCAGGTTCTCAATTAGTACAGTATTTTCATATTCACTGTGCAAGTTCGTTTTATAAACTTACTAAAGGGGTAAAATGCAAACAAGATTCGCTCTACCTTCACAACAATCCTAGGGTGATTGGATAACTTAAAACGGTAGTAGGTATCTATTATCATTTTTTGAAAATGTGGCAAATGTAGCGGACGGTTTCAAACACAAGAAAAAAACAAGAAAATCAACTAAACTTTGTCACGCGGTTTTACATATGTAGAAAACGAACCGAATCCTTTGATTAAGTATGCAAGTTAATATTTTTAAGAACAAGAACAGAAAAAGACTGAAGATGTTATAAAATATTAATGAAATAAAATAATCAACTTGAAATTTATGAATTGTAGCGCGCTGTACCTATTGTGTTTTGAGAATATGTACAAATGGCGTTAGCATTATTGCGGTGATGCCAATATGGAGGCTATTGGAAATATGAATTTTTGGGTGGCAGCGCCGGGTAATTTTCTGAGTATCCTGCTTCGGATTTTTTGTGCTGCAGGCCAGTCGATTCCCAGTCCTGGTGTTGGGTAGCTCCCCCTGAAAATAATTTTGCTTTAATATTGTGTTTACCTCGTGGTTGATAGCCTCCCAGGTTATTCCACACTCCAGTTCTAGTCCTATAAATTTATAGACCCTGAGACAGTCAAAAATTAGTAGTAGCAGAAGTATGAGCACCGTTTTGTACGAAATGGGTAGCCTTACTTATATCATACGTTTTTGTTTGTAATATGTATGCTCCTAACTCCAAGGCTTTCCTTAGCCTTTGCTCGTCGATCATACTCTATAATCAGATTTGCTGGCAAATCTTAACTTCATCTGAGTATACTACCAGCCACTAATATCTTTACCTCATAGTCTCCACTGCTTCACTCCTTTCTATGTGAAGCAACAACATCAAGAGGTTTGGTGAAGCAGAAAATTTTATGTATTGTATGCGTCACCATGTTTAGTATGTAAGCGAAAGGTAGATTCAATATAATTGAGGAGCGTTCGCTATTTGTTTATCCTATCTATTTGTTCACCTTTAATCTAAGTCCTAATTCCCATAGCTCTACTAGCATATGTAGAGGAAAGATGTGTAGCAGTATCTCCATAGCAAAGTTTGGCGTTGTATATACAACCCTAATAGCTTTGATGACTATTAGGGAAATATTTCTCATCCAGGCATTAGTTAGTCACCAATCAGGTCCAGATCATTTACGTCGTAGGAGATCCGTCTTCGAGCAAATGTTATCCCCAGCTGTTTCCCTTTGCACCACGTCTCAATAAACTTTGAGACACCTTTTATTATTTCGGAGACGGGGCCCTCAAGCGGTTGCTATAATTGCTATGTTATCAGCTTAGCCAAGGATCATGTCTCCTGGTTTATGAAGGTTCTGTAGAGAAATATTCACTACTAAGCGCCGTAGCCAGGGAGAGAGTACTTATTCTTGAAGACAAACGTGTACACTTTCTAGTTTAGAGAACAACATGTTGCGAATTGACCTACATAAAACTTATTAGACGTGCTCTTCCCGATTACACATCTAATTGGCACTAGGGCTGTGTTCTCAAGATCCACTTTGACGTCTGTGAATGTTCCCAGAGCAATTTTTTTGCTGTGAAGAATACCTTCCAACTTTCTACATACTGTATGTATAGCAAGCGCAAAATATTTTCCTGCTCGATACGCACATTGGTTCTTCCAGCAATATCACCAAGATCGTGTTGAGAATGCTCCCATGAAAATTGGTCTAAAAGCTTTTGCTGTGGTATATATTGTTGTTTTATAAGTATTTTAATTTCTAGTTCCATACGCTTATAGGTTTTTATTATTCATCCTTCTGTCCTGTATTTTGACTTTGCATGGAATGAATACATTCGTTCAACTCCAGAGGTCCTAAGCTTCTGTTGTTTTTTACATTGATCTAACTTTTCTTAAATTTTCTTTTCTAAAATCAGAGTGTTAATAGCCCTTAAAAATCAACTAAACTATTAATTACGCTTTTTTAAATGTACCGAAATATTTGAAAAATAGTTTAAATGTCTACTATTATTAGTGTCTTTAATGTGCCAAATTGTTTTTATGTATTATCTTTATATTAATGAAATGTGCGGAATTTTGACTTTCTTTTTCAAATCATTTAACTCATGGTATGAGCTAAATGTGTGTAAAATATCATCAATTTTACCAATCGGTGTGTAACATATACGATAATCTACATACCGCTTACAAAATTGTAACATGACAGTTTAATTTGTTTAGTGGATCTTGCTCTAGGTCTTCCACTACTAAATATGCTATTACAGCAGGTAATGGAGTGCTCATTGGTGTTCCGAAAATTCGCTTGTATATTTTGTCATTATATTGAAAATAGGTTGAATCTAAGCAAAGTTTTGCAGCCCAGATGAATTCGCTTTTTAGTTCACTGCTATAATTTTGTATTGAGTTCCATTTTTTGCTCATACTACTTAGTGCTCATGAAATTAACAAATTCCCAGGATTTTCTTAGGTTATATTCAGTATTTCCTACGATATTACTAAGAATTTTGGATAGACAGTTTGATAAATTGTATGTATGTCGGTGACTGTATGCAATCAGAATTGCAATACACTTGATAATTACAATTTTTATTGCAATAACCTCGAACTTGGAAAAACTTCATTCCATGACTCCATACAGACAAACAAAAGAGTATTTATTTCTTTTAACCGGTAAAGATTTCCTCTTTCTTGACTTCTACAATTGTAAACATGTATTTCTAAGCATTAAAAACTGTTCAATTATCCAAGCCCTACCCTATTAATGTATTTGTATAATTCTTTGTGTGCACTAGGTATAGGACATTAACATTCTTGTGGAATAAATAAATTTGTTTGTTTCTAGATTGGCAATACAATGTGGTCCATTTAAAGTGTACCACTGTAATATCATCGAAATCATTAGTGTTACGAAGAAAAGCGTTAGACAAAAGTTTAACTATATGAAGTGCACTTGCACGAATACAAAAGTGCATTGAGGCCGGTGACCGCCAATTTGAACATTTAATTCGATAGCCGGCTGCTTTCTTCAACTGTTGACCTTATGTAAACAATTTGTAGCTACTACTGACATTTATTTTCTACTTTTACATTTAACAAACGAAGGAAAAACATTGCTGCACTGTCTTTTATTATGTCCTCATTTTTTCGCAATATCTCGACTAATATTAATTTGAGGTCATGTGTGGTTTACTATTTTTCTATTCACAACTTATTGCTCTTTTAGAATTTGATAAAAAAATACCATATGCTATTTGAAAAAAAAAGAGTTGACTTTGCTATCACCTTTGTGTCTTTCTTTATAGTGACAACAGTCTAACACTTTTCTTCGTAACACTAATGGTTTAGAAGATATTACAGTGTTACACTTCAAATGGACCACCCTGTATACTACGTAATTCGATGCTGAGAGTAGCTAAAATCTGCGCAATATTGTGGATGACAGTATCCATCAAAATTAATAGCGAGGACACACTAATCTAATGACATAATAAACATGCTATAACGCGTACATGTTGGAATGCCTCTGGACTTGAAGATTGATAATTAAGTCATTAGTATAAGTAAATATGCTTCATACTGAAAATACCATTGCATAGCTAGAAATTCGAATATATTTCTCAGTATTCAATTTCACTTAAAATATATAATAACAAGCGAAATACGCCTATTTAATGTGTAGCACTTTAGTCAATGTATATATTATTATTACTTTATGTATTATATTACTTAATTAACTATTTTACGCTGCTACAACATCGAAATTACATATATCACTCAATTTTTTGTTTAACATATTTTAACAAATTTCTCTTAGAGTTTTTTAAGTCATTACAATATTTTAAACTTTGTGGCAATGCATTAAACAATTTGAAACCATTCACAAAAACGTTTCTCGATGTCTGAAACCTGCTGTCAAATATTGTGTTCATGTATATCCTGTACAACAGCTATTCTATCACTTAAATAAGATGGTAACATGCAGTTTTTCATTTAAAAAACACTGGTTTTGGAGGCTATGTATTGTTTTATATTTAACAGGTTCAGCGCCTCGAGCATAAGCTTGATTAATGTATACTTGTTGCATTATTTAATATAATGCTTAATGCCTTATATTGCAGCTTTTGTAATTTTTGCATTGTTTATGCTGAACAATACTGTTGAACAAAAGTCAACATATGGTAATATAATAGCCTTGTACAACAGTAACAAAGTATACAAAGATAAATTCTTACTTATTCTACTTAGAAAACTTTTTGTGACATCTTATTTAATAAATATTGCACATGTGATTTAAAATTAATGTTAGCATCATCATCACTCCTAAATATTTAATATTATCAACACTTTATAATTTATATTGATTAATAGAATAATTAATAAATAATAATAATAATAATAATAATTAATAAAAAACTAAGAGAAATTTGTTAGAATATGTTAAACAAAAATTTGAGTGATATACATAGGTATACGTATTTTCGATGTTGTAGCCGCGTAAAATAGTTAATTAAGTAAAACGTAAGAAATGTTATCTAGTTGTAATAATAGCTTTGCTAATAAAATACTTACTTACTTACTTACTATTATACAGATTGACCGGGCATTTATCTAGGAATAGGAAACGATCCAATGAGTACGAGTGAATAGAGCGTACATATGTGTGCATATTAAACAGACGAGTCTGGCGATAGAACGATCACTTGCGTTGTTGCTAGTCACGCGCTCAAGGGATCACTGCACTCGTCTGTTTAATATTAACACATATGTACGCTCTATTCACTCGTACTCATTGGATCGCTACCTATTTCTAGATAACTGCCCGACTAATCTGTATATTTCCAAAAGAAAAAAATGCATATCATTACGTAAGCGCAAAAGTAGGAGTATTTATTGTTTTACAAAAACTAGATTTTAATTTATTCATCTGCCATACGCAGTGCGAAGCATTTTTCATTTTGTTGGCAAGCTAACAAAATTGAAACAGATTACTTAGTCGACAAACATACTGCGGTGTGCGAGATATCGAAAACGGTCTCAAATATATTGTGTCAAGATTAAAAACAAACTTGCACTTTAAAATGATTCGATTTCTCTTCGTAACAATATTGTTTACAGCAACAGTAAAGATTATCACGCACGTTAAAGGCACTGATTTAAATATAGAGTTTTGCGAGTACTTAATAATGCACCGTTGTTAATCTTAAACTGCGGAGAATTCTTCTCAGCAATTCAAATTATGTAACGCTGTTATTTTGCGTTAAATAGCAAACATTCAAAGAAGCTTATTAGCTTGTTGGCGTTCTAGTACTCGTCAGTTTCTTATTAATATATGGCATCCTGCTAGCAACCGCTCACGAGTTATGCAATTGAATTTCTGCTGTGTAAATATTTCAGATTTTATCCTTGGCAAATTAAATAATGAGTGAATATTCCATCATTCCAATGATAATCTAAAAGTTGAATTATGTGTATATTCTTGGAAACTTAACGCCAGTAGCTGTTGTAGTCATAGCATTCACAAAATTTTGTTTTCAGAAGTTAATAATATTAATCTATTTATATGTTCTATATACAATTAATTTTTAAGAAAAACAATAATATCTGCTATCTAAGCGCAGATGAAAGTATTTTCCGTATCTTTACCTACATTTTACATTTTGGTAACTTCTAACTGCTTCACGCTGTAGTAGAGAATTCGGCATATAGAGGACATTGTGGTAGGTGATGAAACACTGTTGTCACTTTAGTTTCTTGTAGGATCCATTTTATTTTATATTTCATTCATATAAAATATATAAGATATGACTTAAGCGGCCCCTGTTTCTGCTCTAATTAGAAGAAGAGTAGTAATTTAATTATGCTTTTTATATGCATATACATGTTCATAGACTAGGTTTTATTTTACATTTATATATAACTTTCTATCTATAACGCTTTTTTCACTCTAAAACTGGTACCTTTCGGAGCAAAAAAGCGATGCATGATAGTAAAGTTGAAATGTTAGACGTGTTAAGCTTCATTTACATAGAGAGTAGTGGCAATTGTAGTGTAGGAGTAGTGGAAGGTGTATTGTAGTGCGGAAATGCATTTACATAAGAAAAGTAGTGGCGATGCGACTGCTTTGTTGCGCATGCGTAATGACGATAGTTGGTAATGGATGTATAGTCAAATGTAAACACCATAAAACAGCTGTTATCGGTAGATTGTTCTGCGCAGACGCAACGGTATAAGTATCGGTAGTGTAGTGGGAATGTTTGGAGTTTGCGAACTTTGGCACTACTTCTCCACTACCGTTACTGTCGCACTGTTTATGTAAATGCTCTCGTTTAAATACATGATAACTAACTTCGGCACTCCACTACTCTTACACTACAATTGGCACTACCCTCTATGTAAATGAAGCTTTAGTGTATTTATTATGGTATCAAATTGCCGAAAGATATTTGCCCATTTCGTCAGAGCAGTAATTTCAATTAATAGTTGCATGAAATGAACCTCCATAACGTTATCTATGCATTGGTTTCCCCATTGTTTTTATACTGTAGGTGTCATTTTTTATGTCTGGCGGGTAGTAGTTGCACTTTTTAAGCTGTATTGCTTGTATGACTATCACTGGAATTGTCGCTGTATAGTTTTGTGTGTGTATAATTGTCTTCAAGCATTATATCGCCTTTGTAATGCCCCTCTGTTAATTGTTTAGAATAGCGAAGGGTAAGTCGATCGGAATCCAATTATCGTTCCGCCACAATTACAGTCAGCCGCCGCATTGTGGCTCTCGACGCGTCTAATTTTCTTAATTTGCACCCACATGTATTAACTAACAAAAACTTTTATCGTTCAGTGTAATTATAATTTAGCCTTCTTCAAAATATGTATACTGTAAGATGGCTTCCTCTAAAAAGAAGGGCAGACACCAATATGTCCTGCTTGCACGTGTCAATTCTTATTAAATATAACGTACATATGTACAAGTCTGGAACTAAATTTGCAATATCCTGATTTGGAAATGTTTGCAGTACAATTCCCTATTATTAAAATAGTAGCAGGTCAGAAAAGAGAAATAACAGGTCACCGATTGTTGGTGTTTCTATAGGAAGTATTTTTCACAAAACATTCCAAAACATAATTCCACTTATAAAGTAACACAAAGATATAATACTGGCTAGATTCCCGGTTTCGCCTGCCCATGCTTACACAATCTGAGTGGATGCCATATGTATCATTTCACTTATTAGGTGATAACGTTGTTAAATTTGCATCCAATGTACGTATTCTAAAATATGATGGTAAAAGATATATTGTTACCATCAGCCTTCTTTCCGAAACTATTTTTGGGAAGTGTGTGAGCATAACATATCAACATTATAACACTATTGCTGTCTAAAGCGATGGTTGACGTATTATTATCACAGACGCTTAAACGGAAACAAAGTACTTATCCGAGATAATTTGTGCTCACATTTGGGTATAAACGTACTAAAAAATTGCGAGCAAATAATGTGGCAATTGTATGCTTCTCATCACAAAATACCCATTCATTACAACCACTGGATGTTATGTTGCTTTTTTCGGGTCATTAGAAGTAGTTTGGCGAAACGAGAGCTTTAACCGGGAAAAATAAAATCCGAAAGGGGGCGTCGTTTCAAACGAGATTGTTCTAAAACTTTGGGGCACACTCTAGAAAACATGGATAACTGCAACTAAAAATAACTTTATATTGGGATTTCAAGCCACTGATAGACATGTGGTTGAACATAGTTGTAATTTAAACAAAAATTCAAGGCTTAGATATTGGAAAAACGATTAGTTGCTGATCCGTTGATAGAATTTCTAGAAATACAGAGAGATAGCGAGATAAATAGTATGTCTGGAAAAGAAATAAAAATAGTAAAGGAATAGTAACTAAAGGTTGATCCAGCAAAAGTATCATATGTGTGATACTTTTACTCTTCTAAAGATAAAAAAGACTTGAATATCTTGGCAATTGCCGACAAATAATGCAACACAGAGTAGGACATTTACAGAATATCAGAGCTTCCCCAATTCCTAAAACCGAAGCGACCAAGCACAAAGATATCAAATTGAAGGGCGAGGAAAATGATGGTATATAATTTATAGATATCTATGCCTTACTGAAAAAGTTTGTTTGCAGACGAGATAGTAGTCGAGGGGATGAAATCAAATATGACGAAGGATATTTAAATATTCAGAGTCGATGAAGATAAAGCTGTTGTTAAGAAACAAGCCGTCGTTGTTCTTCTGCCAACATCAACTAAAACATGAACCAACCAAACAAACCCGAGTATAAATTTCATAACAAAATTGAAGTTAAGCACTATAAATTGCTATTTTTTGAATGCACGTATTGCTTTGTTATATTTTTACTAATTGAAACAATATTTTGAAAAGTTTATGTTTCTCATCATGTCATAGCATGATATTACCTTGATCAAAGTCACGCCTTTGTTACTTTATTTGGCGTGTTCCTAATTTTGTATTACTATTATCTTTCAAGAAATTTTCTTAGCAGAATATGAATCAGTACAAGAGACATATTTTTTTAATTAACAAAAAGCAACAGTTATAAACAACATAAAGGTAAAATAAATTTGAAATTGATCAATGTCCTATTCTAGGGGCAATACAGGTGGTACGAGATATAATTTCCGTTCTTCTTCTGTACAAACATTGTATCTTCTAGAAACCCAAACAAAAAAGAGTTTTAGAAAAATATGCGTGCCTTTAAGTAACAGACTCTACTTATAAAAAGATACAACCTTCACGGATAGCGTGGAACTTATCCCATTCATATTAAAACAAAATACCGGGCGTGTTTATGTTACACAGAGATAGTAGGATATGAGAATACCACAGTTTATCTTATGTCAGTCGCTAGGAAAGATTCCATAAACTTGTTTTAGGATTCTACATGTTTAAATATAAAAATGCATATTGTGTAGAATGGTATGAGCTTGTCTCTAAAACGAATTTATAATGCGGGATCTTGTTCTCTTGTCTGTAATGATATTTCTAAACTAAGGTGCAGACATAATGTTAAATGTCTACATTTTTGTTATGTATGATACACAAATTTGGGATTCAGTTAGTATACTATTAGCATAGCTGTTAATTGGATCATATATATACATAAAAGTATAAACTTCATATATCCTTCAGAATGGAAGAAGATGAAAGGAGATAAGATTAATTTAGTACAAAATTAATTTGTCAAAAACGACTCCTATCATAAATCGAATATGTATGTACATATGTATATTCATTATTTTGCTTAATAATATGAGTAAACCGGCTTTATACTTTATTGAAAAAATATAATATTGTATATCTTAAGAAAATCTGGATTCGTCGTGAGTTCTGATTTAATGGACATATCATTAGATTTCCAGGGCTCTATAATGGGCCTCTATCACTTTAGAATTTTATAAACGACATGCAAAGATATATAAATTGTGCTGTTGAAGTTGTATCCATTGGCCATTATTTGACTAGCATGAAAAATTGGTATGTGTATATGCGTCTCACTTTAAATACTGCAAAATGCAATACATTAACTTATACAGGAAAAAGAATACAGGATTATACTGTATATGCAAATATGTTATACTCTTGGAAAACCTTAAAGACCTGGATGTTTTTGTGGTACTGGATTTACATTTATCCATCATGCGAATACTGTTATAGCAAATGCTTATCAACTTTCGATTTTTGTTTTGCGGAATGGAAAACAATTTGAGAATCCACATCTTTTTCTTTACCATCTTTGGAAATGAGAAGAACTAGTGCTACTTTATCATTCCTTTGAAAAATAATGCATAATAACTTAAATTCTACAACAAAACTAGTAACATAACAATAAAAAATTTACTTGCACATGTCGGGCATTCATCTTTATCCTAAAATATCTATTCTATTTTCGGGTAATAAGCTTTCAATTTTAAGGTTGGCTGTAAGTACATATTAATGCAATCCTACAATGAACAGCACTTTATTGACGTAAGTAGACTTTAACATAAGTTCACTTCACATTTCTCCACTTGTTCGATCAATAAAAGAATAAACCAACGAAATAATGTATGAAACCGCTTTCCGAAGAATATAAATAATCGATTAATAGCAGGGCAACAATAGAGTGCAAGAATAGTATGTTCTGTCATAATATACTGTGGCTTTATATAGTAGTTTTCCATATAAAATTTATTATAACTATATGATTTCACTACTGATTTCGAACAGACTATAGCAGGATAAAATTTGCAAAACTAAATACGTTTTGTACTGACGGAAACAAAAGTTGAACTGAATATAAAGATATTTTTCATTGTAGATAACAATTTGGGCCAAGATGCAACTGGTCCATGGAAAACTTTGAACTTTCTACTTACAACGATCCAGATGAGCAGATCTATTTCCTGCGATTCTAAATTGCGTCCTGTATCGCAGGTGCGCAAGAGGTAACTAGAATTATGTGCCAGGTAGTATCGAAGCGGGAATTGACGATATCCCATGTTTTCGTGCATATCTGGCACCTAGCAGACATGTACTCGTAGTATTTACTGTTACTTACAAACCGATATTCTTTTTTAGTCAGTTACAAATAAGAAAACCAATTCCGATCTACAGAAGGGATAATACAGTGAATTATTGGACTTTAATATGAAATATTATATACTACATTCTTGAAGTAAAATTTCTATTTAGTTTAAAAAAATTGACGACAGGGGGCGACATAATATCAAAATTTTAAATGGAATGGGGCATCGAGTGACATCTCGTTTTAAGGGGCTCGCTGATCATATCAGGCTAAAATTTCATAAAAATATATCTACTCATATGAACATAGTAATAGAACAAAATTTTATTTCATTAGACATTTTGTGTTTGCAGTTATCTGCTCAACATAAATTTAAAAAACTTTAGGTGGCTATGAATTGTAAAACGTGTGTCTTTTACGAAGCCTATACTACCTTATAAATGTCATACACTTTTATTGACATACCTAAGTGCCATAAGCAACAAGAATAAATATCAATTTGCTTTGTTGCTTTGAATGACTTTCCATTAATTTAAACATTAGCGTCCATGACTGCCTGGGAGATAATGACTCTTTGAATTCATGTTTGAGACTTGCGTTATTTAAGTATGTCTTCACTGTTACTTTAAAGTTACTTAAAGTTTATAAAATCGAAATTCATTCGCTTCAAGAGTTACGTTTAAACGTAGGACATGGTTGCAGAAATCTTGACGTTGAGGTCTTTAGAAAAGTGCGGGACAAAACGCTAAATAGGATGTGTGTACATTTGTGTTTTCTTTATGTGTGATGGGTGCTTAATTAAAAAAATGACACCGTATAAATTCTAATAATGCATCTGTACGACGTGGATGTTGTACACTCAGTATAAACAGATATAAAAATATAACGTACAGCTTCGGCAACATCTTTTAAGAATACACCAATATGTTCTCGAAACCAACCTGGAAGATGGAGTAGACGGCATGTGTAATGGAAAAGGATACCCTAAAGTACATACATATTTTCTAGCAAATGGCGTAATGTGTAATCATGTCGCTACTATGTATGTATGCATGCATTCTCGATTTAAAAAATAATGTGGCTTTTGTATTTTCTTAAAATTACAAAATATAAGTAGCTATTCTAAAACGCAAGTATGTTATACTCATTGAAATTTTCTGACATACAAATGTGATAGCTTTAATAATATAATTAGCTATTACAGTGAAAAATAGTTATTTCAAGGAAAACACCCTTGCTTTGTGTCAATGCACAATCCAAACTTAATAGGTTTAAACATAGCTCCTTTAATATTTCTACCAAATTTTTCGTGATTTTCACAGCCTCTTACTGTTTCGAAATAAAAATTGCATATGTTACTTGTGAAATTAATCGTAAATGTACAAATAAGTTTCACGGTACTAATAATTTCTACATTTTTTTGAACAGCTTGCTTCGTACATATTATCATGATCCAAAATACAGAGCAGAAAACTAACTGACGCTTGCATAATCTACCATATAACACGTTTCAATTGATGATGAATTCTACTCCTACATGTATTCGTAAATTAACGTCGAAAGATTAGAGAGAAATTAAACTCTACATAGTAAAAGAATCCGTTTAGGCAAAAAATTTACAACTATAAGTTTAGTAAAAATACTAACAGCACTTAAGTTTCCGTGACCCTAATAGTAAACTCTTCCTAACGTAGACAATAGTGTAAAATTATGCTTAAATGTCCCTGTAGTTTTACACCTATGTACTTCTACTACTTAGCACTAATATTCATCAACGGAAACAATTTGGATTTTCAAAAATGTTTACTATTTATAATTTATAATAATTACCCAATGCTTTCATTCGTGCATTAAGTACACTTAATTCCTAGTATTATTTTCATATAAATATTTAGTTATGTAGTGTAATTCCAGATGAATACTGGCTGGATTTTTATTAGATTGCAATTTCAACTATGGACTAACACAACCCAATGTTAAACTCACAATTTAAAATATCAATCTGCGAAAAGGCGTATTTTGTAATGTAACCTGCAACTATTTTGTATTGCCAAGTGTAGTATTCTTTGTGTAGATAATGAAAAATGTGTGTTTGTTCAGCCAAAAAACATATTAATATAAATAAAATCAGTTAGTCACGAATATAGGATCGCAAACTTTTAAGTTACGCACCCGTCACGTCACTGTAAGCGCAGGTGGGCGTCTATACGCCACAATTTTTTTACGAACATTTACTTGACGTCGTGCCGTAACGACAGAGATGCCAAACAGAAACATCAGTACCGTCGAGACGCTGCCCAATCTAGACGTTGTCGAAAATAAGCGTCTCAGCGTAACAACGTGTTTTCTCCTCGGCCGATTTCCCAACATATTTTCGTCTCGCGTAATTATTAAAATGCGACCCAACGTAGAATGAATAGTTTTAGTGGTACAGACGGGATTGTGCGATCTATTTGTGAGTGAACACCGCCATTGGATTAACTTGGAATGTAGTGTTGTGTGTGTTGTTTCAGTGATTTTCAGTATGCTGTTTCAGCGCTAGCGAACGTGTGCATGTGTGTGTGTGAGTGCGTTCATTGGAAGGATGCGAGCCATATTTGTCGGCGCAGCACGTGGAAAAGTGAGGTTATTTTCTTATACTTCCCCAACGTTAACATGTGTAGAATATATGTACTTATTGTCACTTGCTACGTAGATCTGAATGCGCGGCCACAATCTTTATACCTGCCCGGAATGTACTCGGAGAAATTTTAACCTTTGATATTAGTACTTGATGTTTTATTATTGTCTTTCTGGATGTGTTAAACGTTGTAAAGGTCAACGTAGGTTATTGCCCATTAGCTGCTGTGTACGAAAGTCGTTATTAGACTATTATACACGCTTTCGTTTAATATTTACAGTAATAAAGCACATCACTTTATATGGATTTGTAAACAACGCCTGAAAATAGCAAAAGGATATACATACATTTTGTGCGTATTAATGATAACTTTCACGATTTTCACGTTGATACTCTGCACTCATTAGACGCCAGCGTTATAAATTAGTAATATCTTGAATGACTGTTAGTATTTGGTATTTATTCGTACTATTCTCAAATTTCAGTGTATGTATATCAGAAAAGCGTGCTACTTTGTTTATTTTAATGGAATCGTTCTGCACAAAAGAAAACATTCACGCGTCATTTGAAATTTCAGTAACGGTGTTTATTTTTACAATGAACAAAAATAATCAACTATATAGTCTTTCTATCCCAATGATCGTTAATGGATTCTATAATGTTAAAGTAACTGATCTACCTAAATATGTTGAAAAGTAACGCCAAGATTCCTTCATATAGATATAACACAATTTGCTTACTGTTTGATCTAATCGGTCACAGCCACATTTCTCATATTTCGTTGTTGTATAGTAGGTCAAGATAACTGGATATTGGTAAAAACGCAAAAAAATTAATAATAGTTTAAGAGTGCCTCAAATAGGTACTCATCTGATTTGCCTACGCAGATTTATAGAATAATACTGTCAATTTAATTGAGGCTATCTGCTTAGGTTTGTAAATAGAGAACTTTTTTCCAATATGAAAGCGTTATTGTATTATTTTTCATTTTGTGATTATAGTTAGGTATTGTCTTTTCCGAAGAAATTCTAAAACTTGAGAATTAAAACGAATCGTTTAGTTTTTTGCAGTATCATACCTCCGACCGCTAACGTGACTAAAGCTAGCATGTCACTGAAGCGTTACAGGTGTAACAAGAACTAAATTTAGAATCATAAAAATATTACTGCCATAAAATTGTTGTAGTTGAATTAATCTGAATAACCGTATATAACGACTTCAGAAAATTTAGTGATGTAAACGTTAAACTCCGTCAACAGAGACATTCTTATGCAGAAAAACATTCTAGTAATCACTTTACAAACCTCAATGATATACATAACATTCGAGTCTGCTGTATTTGTCTATATAGCTTGAAAGTAATTTTATGCTATAATTAGTTGAATCTTTTACGTAAATACAATTTGATTCTTTATTTAGAACGATTTGTAATAGATAGTGATACATACACATGGAATGATTTGAACATAAAGTAGAAATTGTGGGAGGCTAAAGGTTACATTTTTCTTATTCCCGAAATATAAAAAAATATTTTATTGCAACTTGGACTGGTGCAGTGAAACTAGCGATTTTGTTATTTTTAAGAAAGCATTTGTATCGCGAAGCAATTTCTTATGTCCTGGCAGTTGTTTAGAATGGGAATTATTTCGCGCGAAAGCAACACGACCGAATTCCATTCTGCCAAACAATTCTAAGATAGATAGCAGACCCTAATGAAACACATGTTTTTTCAATGTTTTCGGATAGTATTCTTTTAGTATAGAGAAGCTTGATATAAACATAACGTTTAAGTTTTAAACTAACAATGTTTATAGTTTTATATGAAGGTACAACAATTGTTAATTGTTTCTGTGAATAATACCTTTTAAATATATAAAAGCTTTTATTACTTTTGCTGGAGATGTCTTACTTACTTCTATTTTCTTTTAGACCGTTACTGAATTAGTTTAAATTTTAACGCACTTGTATGTAGCTACTGAGTATATTCGGTCTAGGACGGTTCGCCACTGCCATTACGCCGCAAAAACAACCAGGTCTCGATGACAACTCACCGCGTAGACAATTCGCTGCGCGGACAACTCGACGTAAAAACAGTTCGAAAAGTGGACAAGTATTCGCATTTTTGAGTTAATTTTAAAATACATTTGAAAAACGTCATATAAACATATATGGTTGCATAGAAAAGCATATTTGTTTGAGTAACAAATTTTAGTAAAAATTATATTTTTGCTATTTGATAGTATCGATGGTATTGTGACAACACATACATTCTTTGAAAATATATTTCACAATTACCTTAAAAACGCGAATTTTTGTCATAGCTTCGAATATTGTTTTCGCGTCGAGTTGTCTCCGTGGCTAGTTTTCTTTGCGGAGAGTCGGCTGCGGCTAGTTGGTTAAGACGAGTTGTCCCATATCGTTACTCATTCGTATTTGAAAGCAATGATGGGTTTTAGTAGTTTCATAGCTACTAGTAAATTGAAAAGTGTAAATACATAATTAAACTCGGCAAAGCGGAGAAAGTTTTAGTGCAGTGCAGAGAATAACGTGGAAGGGCCGCGCAGCCGTATCAACGCGAACGTTTACGTACTCGCATCGTTTATGTTCGTGATTTTCATGAATGAGCATAAGCGATACGGACGCATTAATGTTCACACATACAATATTGATAAAAAATATATTATATATCGTGCTGAAACACTTACTGTTTTAAGAAGCTTTCATGAAATCACAACCTGGGTGGCATTTATTAAATATTTCAATCATTAAATGTGTTTCCGCACATGTTTCAGTCAAATGAGTACGGCGGCGGCGTGCGGAATAAATATCTTTGAACACAACTTACACACACCAAACTACACCGCAAGAGTTGCACTGATAGCCGGACAAGTAATACAGCTTACGGAGTCACTGCAACTAAGCACCCACCACACATTAAAAAAAAATTAAAACGATCGTTATGCATCGAGTAATGTATGTTTGCCAATTTAAAGTAATCCTTATGTTTTTGACACCGAAGTGTATTATTTTCTTGGCGTATGTAAATACAATAATGCAATTTTTCCCAAACGCCAATTATTTAAACATATTTTTATATTAAAAAAAAAAAATGTTGCCTATCCTAGGTCATTATAACATCTCGTTCGCATATATATGTGAAGTTTACTTGTGTAGTCGAAGCCCCCGGTGGTCGCATCGGTATGCGGTAGAGCCGCGATAGCCCTACAAGGTGGTTCGACTCCACTTCGGGACGGCATTTTTTTATATAAAAATATGTTTAAATAATTGGCGTTTGGGAAAAATTGCATTATTGTAATCCTTATGTTAACGCACCTTAACAAATTTGTCTTAGTATGAAAAAATCTGAATTCTAGTCAATAATACTTTCAAATTTTCGTATTACACACCCATTTTTTCGCCTCCTGCCCCACATAGGTGTAAACGAACATTATCCACAATTTGAAAAGAATCCACAAACGACATCGAATCATTTTGTAATTTTTCAATTTCGTCCGCTAGTCCATAGTAGTTCGTACAAACAGTTTCTAACTCTCTCTTTACATTGGTTATCAAAATATTCGTTGTTATATATGTTAATATGTTAATATGTTCCCCAATACGTAGTAATCGTCTGTGGTAGTTCATGTACTTTCGCTTCACAATTTTTTGGAGACTCTAGAAGCACTATCTTCGTATGAGCTATTAAGCATTTGCTCGTGGATAACAACTCATATTCTTCCATTGTACACACATACCATCACATTCACTATATAACTTTTTTGCCGATCGGTTGTTTCGTCCACATGTAACGACAATTTATTATCTTTCAATTCTGCTTTAATTCTTCTTTCAACATAGTCACGAGCAAATAGCATAACGTTTCTTATCGATGTCCGACTTGGTCATGTATAATCGGAATACTTGCTCCAGAAGGAGTCAAATGCTCCTTGGTCTAGTAAAGTGAAGGTATATTAGATAGAATAAAACAAACAGCTATATGAAATGTTAATTGTTCGCTGTATTGTTTTCCAGGGATTGCAGAACAGTGTTTTATACTTTTTAGATGACTTTCACAATTCCATCTGCTTTCATCACCTCTGTATTCTAAATCCGACATATTCGCTATTACGTTTTCTAGTCTGTTCGAAATACGCCGTTTCCGAAACGTACTTAAATGCGACATTTTCTAAGTATGTGTGTACTGATAAGCATTCATAACGACAACTAGAATGATACTTAACAAGTGTGCTTTGATACGGACGCTCAAGTTTCCGTGCCACGCAGCTCGTCCTTCCACGTTGTTCTCCGTACTGCACTGAACCTTCCTCTTCTTTGCCGAGATAAGTTATAAAAGGTAAATACATATAATATAATATAAATAACACATACACACACACAATACAAACTACAACAATCATATTTGCCAACAAATAATAGAAAGGTTTTATCTCAACTCCCATAGTAAAAAATTTATCCAAACTAACATTTGTCTGACAATATTTTATTTAGGCTTGCGGCCGTAGTAGTAGTAGTCCATAGTATCTCTAATACAGTTTCTTTTCATGTTTGACAACACAGGTAACCCTTCCTATACCAAGTGCAAGTTTCTCGAGATGCATCTTCCACATAAATCTAGTCTCAAAACTAAAAAACTAAAACTTACAATGAGATACCGAAGTCAAGCGAAGACTACTAACTTTCATCTCTAATGAACTAGCAAAATTAAAGAATACTATACTAGTCTTATCAAAATTTACAACAAATTTATTTGCACCAAACTACTCTGAGGGTTTATTAAATATATTGCCCCATTTTCTTGGTAATTCAATTACATCAGCACCAGTCTCCATAATATTTCTACCGAGCACTATAGGGTGGAAGCATACCAGAGATATTGCTGGTGGAACATTTATGTAAATGTCAAATAACAATATGCCTAGGGCAGATCCTTGAAAAACGCCGATGCCATTGGGAACCGCAATGAAATTATGTATTCAAATAGTTTCAACATGCTTCGCTTCAGTGTAATGTTGTCAATTACTTAAGTAAGAAGCAAAGCTTTCATATGTCAGACCTCCAATACCACCGTAGGGGAGTAATTTGCTGTATAATATGTCATGATGAAAATATCTAAATAGGTAGATCACAATTAATACAGACTACCAACGAATTATATTACAGGAATTAAAAGATAAGTACATAAAGGTCAAAAAATACATATATTAATTACAGGCTTTGTAATATTGTTTCTGTGATGTCAGTCAAAACTGTTTGGAATGACTTGGTATTCAACATTCTTAAAATTTTTTACAATCAACCTAGACAAGACTTTTAATCCTGACCAACATTTATCTTTATACTACATAAACGAAAATTGTGCCAATTATGCATTTGTTGATAAAGGTCACAAGCCGCAGAAAGCATATAGTATGCGCTCATAACTGATCCACCAATCTAACCATACACACAGAAAAGTGTGTACTAAGAGCAAGTAAGACTAACTTAATTTAAGTAATTCTCATTCTCCTACATAAGCAAGAAGGTATTGTTTTCTGTGAAATATTTCACTTTCTTGGAAATCCAAAGATATATTTTCTTGAAACAAATAAATCTCCAATCCGTCAATATACATAGGTACACTATGCGGTGCATGATAACTAAGTTTAAAATCAAGAAAATTTTGCTTGACCTTGGAGGTTTTTTAAGAAAAACATTTACTGTTGCGAAGAAAAGTCATCGTCTTGTGTCAAATAAGTATCCTTGTTCCAAGAAAGAACTTACTTCTCTGAAGAAAATGAATGTAAGAAAGTCAACTTTCTTGGCCTTAGAAAACACTTTTCTCAGTATACCCCGATCGACTTTTTGGGCAGTGCACTGGCCTACTTCTAGTTAGTGCATATCGGCTGTATTTATACAGAAAGCAATTTCATCGCGTTTGTTTTTCATGCAAAAGTAATGGCTAGTGAATTTTAATGATCAATTGCGTCAGTTGGATTTTCTCATGAGAGTCGGTACAGCAGTCAGTGATACAATAGATGAATATATCGCACATATATGTACCATCTTTTTCAAATTAAATGCGAATTTTCAACGGGAAATTTACATTTATTAAATACAGATTTTGCTTAGAAGCGAATTTTATTTCTCTAAAAAAACAACGCTGTTTTGATGAATTCCTTAAAACTAATTAAATTAGCTTTAAAGCAAATATTACGTATTTACTAAATACATATTCCCCACAAAAAAAATTGCATTTAATTTTAAAAAGATAGTACGGCTACGAATATGGCTCATCTCGTTTGTTGTCATGTAACGGTTGTAGCACAAGAACTTTCAGTACAAAAAAGGATAGTAAAAGAAAAACAGAATGGTATGTAAATATCGGTTGTGGATTCATACTACGAAAAAAACTAAAAATCCGTAGATTTTGCATAAATTTATTGAACCGAACTTTGCACGAATGTTATATACGACTACTGGCAATTTGTTATAAAATAAATTTGCCTCATGCGACCAAGATTGAAGGGGTACTCCTAGAGGTTGAAATAGTATCATTGCTCAGTCTGTACAACCAACATGTTACCAATATATTACAATATACATATATAAAGCGCTTGGACAGGTAATTTCATCTCTATATTCCGTCAAAGTTTGCGTAGTTAAGTCAAAACTTCTACTATCTATGCTTATAATTAATTTGGCAACTTATCACAAATCCGTATATTTCCGGATATTGACCGTACTTTTACAGAAGTTTATATTGAATATATTCATTATTAAGAATATCATAGAGTGTCTAAGGAAAGCCTGAATTAATGTTATATTTAAGTTCTGTATTATGGGTATATTTCTACTTTTATTCGCTATAGTTAGTACTTAACTTACGTGCATAACTTAAAATGCTATAATTTGTTTTCTCTTATAGTAGTAATATATTCATTTTAAAAATTCTGCATATTATGCTGCTATTGGCAGTTTACTTATCAGAATTATCGTACTGTTATTGGATATTTGATACTTGTTAGACAGCTATTTGCTTAAAATAACATTTCTGTAGAAAACACCCGGATAACTGACTAAATTAATAAAAAAACCTATTATTTTGGGAAATGTTTTTATATAATTCATATACTTACTTGTTTATTACACATGGGTATGTACAGTCATGCACATAGAACCACTGCAATATTCATCATTCGTTGTATCTAACGATCTTGATGAATAGTACTAATTGAACAGCGATCGAATCACTATCATTTTATATGTAGATTGTTAGCGAAGACATTATTCTTGGCTACTTTCAGGTGATAATATACCACTGCCAGTGCCTACATATGTATACAGGCTAACAACTTGAACTACTAAAGCCTATTGATAGGAGAGGGCGGTGGGGTTAAAATTACACGTATCCATTTTACTAATGTCAACATTTTATATGTGTACAAGTGGAAATAAATCAGGAATTAAAAGATAAGTAGGTAAAGGTCAGAAAATATAATATATATAAATTGTATGACAGGAATGTCAGTGGTTATGTCAAAATCTTTAGCGAACCATCAAACTATCCTAGTGGAATACACAATTAATGAAAAAGTGCAAATTATAAAGTGGTTTTATAATTTGTCATAGTATTTAACATAACCACTGACATTTCTGTCATACAAACAGTTTACAATATTAAAATGGATACCTACATTTAATTTTACCCCCCACTACCTTCTCCTATCAATAGGCTTTCGTAGTTCAAGTTGTTATCCTGTATATGTAAATACATACATCATTTAATATTTTTATTTGCAGAGAGAAGCCCATACTATGATTTGTACATTTTCCAGAAAGATCTAGAAGAAACGCATCCTCTATTCTGACTCGGATGTAACCTACGAGAGTAGAAACTTCTAATTCCATCTGGGTAACGTCACGTAAATCTCGAGGAAGTGCATAACTTCCTACATTAAATCAACCATCCTTGAAGTAAGATTTTCGAGGTTGTTCTATTTTTAACTGTTTGCGAATTGCGCTACGGTTAAAGAGTATAACTTTTGATGGTCAACGTACCAGATATTTACATTACATTACTAGATGAATTTTTAATATATTCAACAGATAGGAAAATAAACGTTGATATTGTCTTGTATTAAAAAATAAGGTTAGTTTGCAGCATTGCTCTTTAATTAAAAAGAAACTGAAAGTTAGTAAGAATATTAATTGCCACGTTACGCAAATTAGTAGTATAGTTTCAATTTCAATGACGAAAAATACAGTTAGTCAATCATCCAAGATAAAAATCAATATTTGCCGTTTTCTAAAAAAAATACGGTAATAGCACGAGCCAGTGTCGGGTCTTCATTTCATTTAACCAAAATTTGCCGAGTCTGAGAATATAAACTCAATAAAGTGAATCATTTTAAATAATTTCAGATAAATTGAAATATATTGAAATTACAAATATTATGATACAAATGGTGATAGTAATAAATAAAACGAATAAATGAAGAGGAAAAGTTTCAGACAAATATTGACGGTTATAATCCAAAAGCAATGAAAAATTTTAAATATCTTGAAACACTTCTTGAAACCAGGCTATAAAGTATAATATAGGTGACCAATGTTTCCCTATACGTAAAGGGAGATACACAAAAGTACAATAAAAGAATGTACCAACCATAATTGTTCTTGATAAATTACAATGAATTGTAGATGCTAGAACAAGCAGTAAGGTCCGAGGTAATGATTTAGAAACGAAAATACGAAGGAAGCTGGAAGACTGGATAGATTAAGTAGAATTGAGATTAAAACTAGATTCGTAATTAAAACAGCACCGAACAAATTAAAACTAAAAGAACTGGGTTTGTTTGTACATTATACAAGGATGGACAAGAACAATTCTGTAAACCCGCTTTATATTATTAGTACTGTCCTATAAAAGTTATGCAGTTTGGGCACAGATGGACAAAGTACTTCCGATATAGTATACATAAATTGCTGAAGCGTCTGCGTAGATAGTATCAATATTTGTTTTTGTGACACAGTATACAGAGAGGCGACGCAATTTTTGCCTTAAGAGCCCTGCAGACGATACGATCGGTTGTATAATCCGTGTACAACTGTAATTCATTCGACGGTTTAAAGCAGCCTACAGACGAAACGATCGGCTGTACAATTTTTTGTAAGATCATAGTTGGTTGGACGGTCTACGTGTGGAGGAAAAACAGCAACTAACTTGTCTTTACGTTATTATTTTCAACTTGTAGTCGTACAATCGATCGTTTCGTCTGTAGACCGCTTTATAAGCAAACATCCTTTGCTAAACTTGCTGTTCTCATCCTCCATCTCAAATATTTCATCTCAGGAAAACCATTATAATCAGGAACACCCATGAAGTGAAAGTGGTGTTGAATTTGTGTATATAGCTAGAATTTTGAGAGAAGACGGAATAGTTTGTTGATTAATTTTTGAAAAGCACACTTCAATGAAAAATTCGGTTATTTGATTTTTATATGAATATTTGAACACATTACATACCTACTGCATACATATGTATGTACATATGAATAACGACATGTTAAAAATTGAGCCATTCTTACTTCCCTCTTTAAGCAATAACAGGAAAATTACATTACATAAAATTCGTGAAACCTTTTCTTAAGCCTTTATCTTAAAGGCTTTAGAACAGGTTTAAATGATTGTAGCAGTTATGTCAGTTATATTTAGATCGGCAAGACAGAATTATATAGAATGCTACAAATATGAGTAATTTTGACTTATCTTTTCTCAATCTTTTATAAATAATATCCTGATACTTTTAGATGACGTATGTGGTTCAAAAATTTCTGTTCAATAGATCCCAGAATTCAGCAGGTTTAATTTTAAATTAAGGTTAAATTTTACCGAGTCTTCGATCCATCCAAACAAGTGAGTATCATCACTTTATGATATCGATCTGCCATTCATCAACGATTAAGATACTGACGGTAAGTGTTAGTATTGGTAACAGCAATAATAGGTCTGTTTTGGCGGCGTTATATAAATATGAAGACATTATTTATTCATTGATTGGTGCAACCCAGCAATTATTATCTGGTATCATTAAAATTGTAGTTAGGGCTGGTGCCCTATATGAAACAATATCAACATACATCCATATTCAGAACATTAGCATATATTAGAGAAACTGTTGAATCCATGTACAACACTAGCCTCCATTTGAATGTGTGTAGGAGTTTTTTCGTTTTCTACCCTGCTTATATTTGTTATACCACATATCTACTGACTTTATCGTTACATAGTAATTAATTCCAAGCGCGAAATCAATAATATAATCTTGTAGTACGCATGACATTTTACAGACTGTAGTCTAGATTCTCTTACAGCGTATGTAGTAATCGATGATGCATGAATACCAAATATCATTTGCATAGCAAGACATCAATCAAGCATTAGACGGACGCTACAATTGTTTGTTGCTACACAAACATCGCACTTAGGCCTGTCACTATCAATTATACTTGATAATGATAAGTAGCTACTGATCGACAATATAATCGTATCTCATCGCGCTATTTCGCACCGCCACGTCAATCAATTCATGGCGAAAGTAAATATTTGTTTGAAGGAAAGCCTTGTATACGGTCCGTGTTTCAGGAGTTTTTTTAAAGCATTTTCATTACAGTAGCAAACCACAATATTTGCAATAACGCGGGATACATTTTTAGAGTATCACATCATATCCGATGGTAACTTTTCAAAGCTTTCATTCAAAGAATTTGGATGTATTCGCACTTTTAATAGTACAGCATGTGGTTTATATACATGCCTACATACATATTTATGCAAGATTTATGTTTAGTTCCTTTCAAGAAAAAAAACTGTTAAATGAAATTGTCACTACTTTCATTTGCAATTTTAACGTGACTCCGATTAGTTTTGTAAGTTTGAATTAGACAAACGATCTCATTGTAATATAAGTAGATGGTGTATTGACCAAAAATCTCATTGATCAATGAAGCTCATATCACTCTCGAGGTTCGAAATAAATGACAGGGTTTGCTGAATTAGCTTGTCACACGCTTGCTCACATTGTCACGTTTGATTTACGAAGAAAATTCACGTCAAGCTTTGTTGCAGTACATTAAAAAACGGTTTACTGTGAATGTGTGTGTTTTTGAATTGATATTTCCACTTGAGCAACAAATGCGAACATTCAACCAAAAAACATCGATTTTAATGAGAAGTAGTACGATATCTGTTCAACTGCATTAGAATACGTCATTTGTAGCATAAACCCTTCACTTACGTAGATAGTAATTACAGCGAACAAGTTTAAATTTGCAATGTAGCCATATTTACGTTTGCTCGCGCTTCAATCAATAAAATATGTGTACATAGTCGAATTTAGTTTCACATGTGGGTTTTCCAACGGTTGAAATTTCTGCTCTCGTACTTGATAATTCGCAATGCAGTAATAAACAAAACAAATTTCATATGTTCTGCTTAATTATAGATAAACTGAACTGCGTATAATATAACCTAGAACTCTGTTAATTAAAGGGAATTATATACTTTAATGAGAAGTATTTGAAACGATATAATCATCGTCATTGTGAAGTATAGTTTTTAATAGATAGAAATATAATACGAATGTTTTATAATGCTTACATATCTGTTGGCTCGTTTTGCGTAAATTGTTAAATGAAAACTGCCGTGAGCATATACCTACATAATAGTTTATGATTCTAATAAAATAATTACTGTGAAACTAATAATAAGAATATAACTTATATATACATATAACATACAGGGAAAACGATTTATTTTCCAGACACAATACATAGATATAAGCCTCACGTCAATCGTATGAAATTTAAACATCGCGACGCTGGTAAGACATATGAGAGTGGCATCTCTCCCAGTAATGGCAGCATAGAGTGAGCCAACATTAAGGATTTCTTTGTCACTTTACTTCTAAATTTAAAACCTCTATGATACTACTACGATGCCGCCTATATTATACTATCGTTAGGTTCGTCCTGTTTGATTTCCGACTATTATAAATAATTAAATATATAAATAGATAAGTAAATAAATATAAGTAAATAAATACGTAAATAAATAAATAAATAAATTAGAAAAAGAAAGTAAATATTTAAGTAAATAAATAAATAAATATGGAATGTTGTCAACCTGCGGATCTTATTGGCGGAAGTATGAATAGATTTTACTGTTGTTTGTTACTAGTGATTCGGGTTTCTATTCCAATGAGGCACTATAGTCTCCTTCAGCGATGAGATCGGTGCATGTAAGTCTACCCACTTCTGTCACAATTCTAGTACACCTAAATGTAACAAGGAAAGATTCTAAATAACATTGCTATATTGCATTTTTAATGACACAGCCGCAGATTAAGGATGACCAACGAGACGAGATAAATACGTTTGTGGTAAAGTAAGCGCGGTTGGTAGTAAAAAAAAAAGAAACGAAAAACCGAAGGGTTAAGTTCACCCCATCTACTGAATAATCGATAGATTGGTGACCACCTATGGCTCGATAGTGTCATGAATCAAAGAAATAAATATATCAATTAAGATGTGTTTTAGCGATACATTCTAGTTGTCTAAGTCACCACACTCTACGCACTGGATACTTGTCTGCCTATGAAATTCACTTGTTTCAGTAAGTATAGAAGCTGTGTTAGCAATCTAAAAGTTCAAAATCAATATTTTATACCATACACATAGAAAAATTCAAAGGAGTACATTGTAAATCTGGTTTATTTCTTAATTTTATTATTTTGTACCTTATAGATAGCTTTGAGTGCTTCAGTAAACAGTTAAATTCTTTACCTCCATAAGTTTAAACGTGGTGTCCTACATTTTAAAAACGTATTGTCTATAAATAACAATTAAGTTATTATTAAGTAATTTGTTTAATTTCTTTGGGTTTTATCCAATTTATTGTTTTGATTGATCGTCATCAGGCTGACTACTGATGGATATTGCTACTGGTAAAGCATACTTTTCATAAGTACAATTTCTTATTAAAATACAAATTTTCAAAGGTTACCTTCATTTATCTCATCAACTATAAAAACTGTGAATTGGAGGTTGCATATCATATAAAAAAGATTGCACTTCTATATAGAAAGAAAATTATATGCAAGAGCGTATACACAAAATAGAATGGGAAATATTAATTGAGGATCAAAGTCACACAGTATGAGGAATGACACAAATAAATGAATTAAGCAGAAAAACTTATTTTGGAATGTTTCATTCATATATGAATCACACATTGATTCGTATCTGTTAAATCAGGTACCATAACATAGCGTCTAGGACATTAGGGCGCCGCCGAAAGGGCGCGACCGAAAGGGCGCGGCCGTTAGGGCGCGAGGACAGAAGGGCGCGAGACAAATGGGCGCGGGGACATAAGGGCGCCGGGACATAAGGGCGCAAGGACATAAGGGCGCGGAAAAGAGTATACAACTCAGACAAAGCAGACAAAAAGTACATTCAAATTGAGCATATGCATTTACTTGAAATATAATATATAATCTTAATTAGAGTAAACAATTTTTAATTCAAAATAAGAAGTCTTAAGTAAAACATATCCGAATTCTTCATTTTAAAATACAGTATGTGTGAAATAATATTAATGAAAACCACAATATATTTGAATTAAGAATATACTAGTTGGGATTAAGAAAACAGCAATAATGTAGTTTACTTGAATTGATGGATAGCATCATATGAAATATATGGTTATTCTTTATAAATACATCCATTTGTTTAACTTAAACATATAAATACTTTAATAAAATTTGCTTCATTTCAAGCTTATATTAATATTATTTCAAACATACTGTATTCTAAAATCAAGAATTGAAATATGTTTTACTTAAGACTTCTTACTTTGAATTAAAAATTGTTTGCTCTAATTAAGATTATATAGGAGTACTATATTTCGAGTAAATGTATATGCTCAATTTGAATGTACTTTTTTGTCTGTTTTGTTTGTGTTGTATACTCTTTTCTGCGCCCTTATGTCCCAGCGCCCATATGTCTCAGCGCCCATATGTCCAGCGCCCTTATGTCTCCGCGCCCATTTATCTCGCGCACTAACGGCCGCGCCCATTCGGTCGCGCCCTTTCGGCGGCGCCCTAATGTCCCGACCCGCATAACATATGTAGGTCTTTATTAAGCTATGTAAACTACTTATTTTAATAAAAATAATGGATGCATTCCCGATAAAATACTGTGACATACAATGTTCATCAGTCATCCTCGTCAACAGTAATCTAACTGTTCTATGGAGGAAATATTAATTATTAAGTCATAGTAAACCTGTTCTCGTTTATACTTTTGATGTCTTATTTTGAATTAAATTTTAAAAGGTATGACGTACAAATCAAACAGCTGGTTATCGCTACTTATTCCTGCTAACAATAGCAACATATAATACAAGCTATGGTATTAAGAAACCAACATTTTCGTTTGTAAAATATTTTGTATTTCTTTACTACGTAGGCTATAATCGATTTCATTGGGAAACAGAGATTTATTTCTTTACTTCATATAGCCTGAAAAGCAAACGTAAAGTTTATAGTACGTATGGTGGGTATTCGGGAATATTTTAGACGTAAGCGTAACTTTCAAACTTCGAATACCATTGCTTTTCTTATTTTCTTTTAAAAGGTACTGATACGGCGTTGGTAAAATATACGATGAAACCTTTCCATCCTTAATTGGCAATAAGTCTATAAAGAGCTCATTTATACAGCTTGGTTTGAAACGTATCTTTCGTTTCGAGGATTTTGAATCGATGAGAAAAGACGCTATTTAGTATCAAACTGGTACAAATATTTACATGATTCACTACCTTATTGATCATGCTAAAAAATTAAAATGTCTACATGTACAGAGCTTTACGTAGAAAAGCAGATAAGTACCTAGTCATATTTCTTTGACTTTAGTTAGAAAAGGTATTTTAGCAAATCGTGCACACGAAATAGTGCTATTAATTTAAGAAATTGCAGAATCTGTAAACGGTAAATTAGGAATGAATCGAGTACAATGCGCATTAACTCGGATTACAATCACAAGTGCGATCAGACGACTAGACTTACAACTTTAGGGATGCTGAAGTCCTATACTAGGTATAAGTGTTACATATTTTTCTGTTTGGCAAAACTCGATAATTGGAAGATTGTTTCAACTTCAATTCCTTCATATTCAATTGCCGCAAAAACAAAAACGACCGTGGACGGAGTTCTATCAGATAATTAAGTTTCGTTTAGATCGACGTCTGATACTTCGGAAACTTCCCTATTTAGTATAACGGTGCTACGTTAACTTCTAGCGGTACTTGTAAAACTTTAAAATAGCAATCGAATCCAAAGATGATTATATATTAAAAAAAGTAAATCACGTTCAAACTCAAAACATAAAAACTGTAGAACTACACCATTAGAAAACAAAAGTATCAGGAAGAAAAAATCGCAAATCGAAAGAATAACTCACGACATCCGTGTTATAAATATAAATTCAAAAGTCTTAGGTAATAGCTAGCCTATACTACCTTATGAATGAATAATGACTCCTTGAGTTTATGTTTGACACTTGCATTATTTAAATATGTCTTCGCTGTCACTTTAGGCACAAAGATTATGAAATCGAAATTCATTCTCTTCAAGAGGTACGTTGTTCGCATGTTGCGGAAATATTGACGTTGAGATCCTTAGATAAGTGTGGGACGAAACGCTAAATAGGATATTTTTGTGTCAAACCATTTAACGAACTCATTTAGAGTATCTAATTTTATGAATAATAGTCAAATATTAGCTCTGTTGTATTCTTTTAGTCGGCAGAATTTTGCAAAAGTTTAGCATTATACTCGAACAAGTAAACCGAAAATTGACGGTTATTATTTCTGATTATGGCATTTGTGGCGATAAAATTCTATTTTATGACATTCATAAGGTAGTATAGGCTTAATAAAAGACAAATGTTTCACAAATCATAGCTACCTAATACTTTTAGATTTATGTTGAGCAGATAACTGCAAACACAAAATGAACAACGCAGTAAAACTTTGTTCTATTACTATGTTCATATGAGCGAATAAATTTTTATGAAATTTTAACCTGATATCAGATTCAGTGAGCCCTTTGAAATGAGGTGTCGCTCAACCCCCATTCTATTTAAAATTTTGATACTATATCGTCAATCTTTGAAACAAAAAAGAATTTTACTTCAGACATGTAGTATATAATATCTTACATTAATGACCTAAAACTGGAACCTCTCTATTAAACCGATCAAAAGTTAACAGGGAGGGGGGAGGATGTTATCATACACCTATCCCCGTTTACAACTTCATTTTACACTTAACAGATGAGCATCTAGGTGTAGGTAATCTAAAAGAAAGATAAAAAGTACTAAATTAATATTATACAGGCTGGGCCACTTAAAATGATGCATTGGAATTATGGCCAATCTAAATAAGACATTTAAAATCGGTCCAGCTAAAGTTATAGAATTCTAAGTGAAGCACATTTTAATAAAAATATGGATTTTATACAATTCATCATAACGTCATACCGAAATCAATTTGCATTCCTTTATTTAAATGGAATGTGGTATGTTTATTGTAAATTTGTATAAAATACGATAAAATTTGACCGACTTTAATAAGAAATGAAATCAACAACTTCTTGAAATTGCCAGCAATGTTTCAAATTTTGACGCGCGCAGATATTCTTATTTACCTGACGCATATTTGCGTAAAACGCAAAATTTGAATTGGGCTCTAGATATATGTCATTAAATGTCACTTGGAAACTGAAAAACGTTCAAAATTAATTATTCGTTTTGTAGTTTTTGTAGATTTCATAGTTAACACTTCATATTTTAAATTAATTTGAAGTTAAATATTTGGGTATGTGGCTTGAATAAAATGGGTAATTAGGTTTACGTTTCGGCTTTTCTTTATTTAAACCAAAATTACATTAAGCCTTCTTCAGAACTATAACATAATAATAAAAGTATTGTAACCTTAGTTTATATAATGTAAGGCATTTATCTTTTTTTTTATAAATATTATATAAAAATATTACCTGTATTTTAATTGTTAGACAATGAAATGGTATTAGAAGCATTGTATTTGTAGAGTCAAAATAATTGTTCAATTTAGTTAAATGTCGTTATAAAATTCTAAATAGACAGAGACATTTTTACAGTTAAGGATATACAAGGACAAATAATGTAGTACATAAAATTGAAAACGCGTATTGCAAAGCATAGAGCTACAAGTTTAAATTGAAAAAGCAGTCAAATAAACAAGCGAAAAACGAACAAATTTAATCTACTCCATTCCTTGTAAAGATTATGATAGTGTTTACATCGGACAAACCAAACAATATTTAAAAAATAGAATTTCAGGTCATAAATCTTCAAATAATATAACTGCTCTCAAAAAACATGAAACTCAATTCCATCATCATTTTGATTTTAATGAAACAAAAATTTTAGCTAAAGAAGAAAACTACTATAAACGTAATATTTTAGAAATGATTCATATTAAAAACAACAAAAATAGTATAAATGACCGTACTGATGTTGCTAATTTATCTAATATATACTCCCGCTTATTAATGACTTAATGTCCGTGCCCTGTTTATTGTGCCCCCATGCACATAACTAGATATAGGTTTTTATCCGTTTCTTCGTTTTTCGCTTGCTTATTTGGTTTTTGTCAATTTAACCTTGTAGCTCTATGCTTTGCAATACGCGTTTCAATTTTATATACTGATTGGCGCAAATAAAAGTAGATATTAAGCTTTAAATACACACACATAAACATGTATGTATGTACGTGTGTATGTAATAGAGAGGAGGAGCTATCGACAATGTAGTGGGGTACCACTCGTACTATGCGAGAGGCAAGAGGAAAGGAGCATTCAGCACTCGCTGCTTATAGCGTGTGGTATTGTGTCTGGACAAACTCTGAAAACTAAGATAAAATGCCTTTAACTGTCTCAGAAAAAATACAGATTGTATTATGGCACGCGGGGAATAAGAGTTTTGTTTCAGTTCAATCTTAATGCATACATACATTCATTACAAAAGTAAATAGTTAGGCCGTACGTTCTAATAGCGACGGCAATTCTTAAAAGCAAACGTGCTTTGCAATATCAATCTTTGCATACTAAACTGAACTTGAAGCAACAACGAATCTATCCGCACTTATTGCAAGCTGACCTAACCTACCATTCTAAATCACACGTATATGTAGATATGCTTGCGCTAGTGTGTGTAGTACGGTACTTCTATATTCACTATAACTTCAGTCTATCTGTATATATTATTTATCTTTGTATGTCTTAACTGTAAAAATGTCTCTGTCTATTTACAATTTTATAACGACATTTAACTAAATTGAACAATTATTTTGACTCTACAAATACAATGATTCTAATACCATTTCCTTGTCTAGCAATTAAAATACAGGTAATATTTTTATATATTTATAAAAAAAAGATAAATTGCTTTACATTAATAAACTAAGGTTACAATACTCTTACTTTTATGTTATAGTTCTGAAGAAGGCTTAATGTAATTTTGGTTTAAATAAAGAAAAGCCGAAACGTAAACCTAATTACCCATTTTATTCAAGCCACATATCCAAATATTTAACTTCAAATTAATACCAATTATGGCTAAACAACTACAAAATATAAAAAATCATATTTTAAATTTAGCAAGTTGCACTTTAAGATGAGCAAATGGCAGAATAGTGAGTTAAGTCAAATCTGACAAATGTCATACACATTAACATGCATTACGTAAAATATCGGTAAACTAAGCTTGAAACTTCGATACTGCGAAATTTAAATTATCAATAGCAAATAGCTTGGTCGTAATTCTAGTGAATCATTTTAAGTGGTCCACCCTTTAGTTACGAAATTACAACTAGCTGTCCGATCTGTGTCTTTTTAATTAAAATAATTACTTCAAAAGTCAACTGAATAATAGTAACACGATCGCACACATGCGAATTATTTTTTATCTCAATGATAGAGAATGTTAAACTCTTCAAGTTGGCATCATTAAGGTTTTCTTCGCATATGAACGAGTCAATGTCAGATTTTGGCTCAGTAGACGTCTGACGTAGAAGGGGGCTGTTGGTCAGCACAGACCTTATTATACGTCCAGCCAACGACAAGGACAGAAAGATATTAAATTCACCACAATATTTTCAATCATAGGTTTTAATGTAACTAATTAATTTTATACACACATACACACTCACTCACATACAGTGAGTTAAGGTAAATTCATTGTAAGTTCCAAAATTTAAGTAAAATTTTTTTTAGTAAAAAAAATAACCAAATATTTTTAGAAAAATTTAGATTTATATATTTTTTTAAGTAAATTTTAAAAGTGAATATTTTTCGAAGTATAGAAAATAAATTAGTTAAAGGTAAAAATTATTTATTTTAATTAAAATTTTAAAGTTCAACTAGAAATACAAACATTTTTCCCCAGTTCCAATTTAAAGTTGGAAAATTTTTAAAAAATTCTGAGAAGTTTCAAAAAGGGTAAGAATTAATTTGTGGTGAAACTGTAACTGTTTTTTTAAGGTTTGGGAAATTGGAAAAATTGCTAAAATTCTTTTTCTTTAATGACAAGCCGCAATTTTTATAATTTTATCTTATTCGGCATAAAAAATAAGGGTTACTTTTTGAAGGCTATTTTATTTAGATGTCTAAATTTGCGTAAAATTGGCAAGTTAGTATTTTTATCTTCTACAGTACATGGTGTTTGCATTAGTTGTTTTTTTACTAGTTTGCCGTGATAGTATTTACACCCCCTGCTTTGCCAGATTTATCACGATGTGACTATTTCCTCTTCTCCAAATTTACTATGGAAGGAACGTTTTATAACAATGTTGGACAAGTCCTAGAAGCCAGAGACGAGAATCTATGAGGCAACTTCCAAAAATGATTTGAAATTATATGCTATCATTGGTTAAAAGTGCTCAGAGCTGTATTGACGCAGAAGGGATTTGAATAAAAATGGACAATTTTGGCAAAAGAACTATTTGTTTCTTTTTTTATTTTAAAAGTTCCATTATTTTAGCAACATACTCTGTACCTATATACCAATACAAAAATAAAATTTGTTTTGTATGTTTTATCATAAATCTCACGTTGCTCTCTGTTTGTTATTGTTGTATATAGTTGCGTATTGTTGCTCTCGACCTTCATACGGACTCAAGCTACAGGACACTACGGTGTACCTATATAATATAATCGGACTGCATTCGATATTCAAATGCTGTGTGATTGTATTATTACTATTTATAGGCATGTATGTAAATGTTAGGGTTTTGCTACATACATGCATACATATGATTCGCTTGTTATTAACCATTTGACAAACAGAATCTCTCCAGGTGCACTCTAACAATTGTCTTTGATAATGCTTTGAATGTGTATACTTGGAAAACCTACAACTTTTGTTTAGGTGAGTGAGAATTTCTTGCGAAACTCTGTCAGTTTCGCTAAATCTAGATAAGCTTACTTTATAAAATATCGATAGTAATTATAAATAGTTTGATATAACTTCTGAAACTAAAACCTAAACGAATTTTTAGCACACGCAATATATCCGAATCGTCAGCTGTACTTTGATCGATAATGGCAGAGCGAAAACGGTAGAAAACAAAGAAAAATAATCAATTCTTGGAAGTAATCTTGTGAAATAATCGTAGCCGTTCTTTCGAAAATAAACTTTCCGAATTTTGTTTAAAATTTATCAGACGAACGCTTTACTTTTCGAAATGAGAAATTGATTGCATTTCTCTTTCGTATTTCCGTCGTAATTATACGCGATTCATTTGAGAGGAAAAAATTAATTTCAACGACGCCAGGAGCCCGAACGAAAAAGAAAAATAAAAGCAAATGTTCAAGCGTTTTCTCCCCGCCACCTGTTTTAGCTCATCTATATAGCAGCGCTACGATCGATGTGATATTATCGTTCTCGTTGTGAATAGTACGGTTTTCAAAAGAAATAGAGAAATTAGTTTTACGAAACCCTTCTCTTTCCATTAAAAGGTAAAAGGAAAAACTTAATTTATCAAATGCATGAATGTTGTAAAGAAAGAAGAAAGACATCTTCTTACCTAAAACCTAGTATAGGTAAGCCATTCCTTTAGAGTGGGGTGTTGAGTCTGTTAGGAACTGATAAGCCGATTGAACTGTGCTCGCTACGCAACAATAGCAGCTATTCTGCTTCTTCGACGTACAGTACCGGATTTAGTTGTTTACAATGAAAGAATTCGAGTTTTCCAATTTTAGAAAGGCTTTTACATGGAATGAACACATATTTTCAAGCTAAAATAGAATATGGAAATATGCTGAAAATTTCAAAGTTCTAAAAAGTTACTTCGTTTACCATGTTTACGTGTTTTAAATTTTTAACATTTCCATTATATTCATCTGTACATAATATTCTAGAAAATTTGACATTAGATGGTGTTATTTTGGAACCAGTGCGTTAATAATATCTTGTATCATAACAAAGTGTGTCTAAATTTTGACAACGATCTAGATTAATTCCGTTATTCTAATCGCTGTTACAGACTCGTATCCGTCTTGGTTTTTTGTTTACTTTTTGCATGCCTTACTTGGAACTTTATCTTGTAGTTTGGCATATGTAGCATATCATATTGTTGTTCGTCTGATACCACAATTTTATCGGTCTTCCTCTTGCCCAGCCTTTCCTCCCTTCGCAGTCAGTGACTTGACGATTCTGGCAGTCTAGACTGTTTATAACAGGTAAAATATCTAGTCCAGTTTTAGATTATACTATTTCTGTGTATCTCATAGTATAGAACGTTTAGGCCATAGGAGATAGTAATCTATAACTTTAGAAACTGGTCTACGTTTGAGCATTGAGTTAAAGTAAGTAGTTAAGCATTTTCAAATCTTATTAATGTATTTAAATATTAGCTTTCTTGCTTGAAATACCAATTAGGTTTCTTCTAATTACTAAACGTCTAGATAGGTTATTGCATTCTAATAAAATCAGAGCATATTTGAACATGCAAATATAATCAAAGATAGGAGAAGACAGGAGTTATGTCGAATGTATTGACTACAGCATAACATTATTTTCATATTTTTGTTTTCTTTGGTTGTTATTGTTGTTTCCTTTGGTTAGAAGTAATTTATATAAAAATTATTCCAGCGACATACGTGATTTGCAGTAGAACATATATACATAAATGGAAAGTCTTTTCAGCCCAGTCTGTTCAAGTTCATTTGCAATTCCATACATTATGAAGTTACTACATTGCAGCTGGCCAGAGTTTATTGTTTCATTCCGTATGTAAGCTTTGATATTGTCGTATAAAACAGAAAATATATAATTGCACTTTCAAAACAACACATACATAAAACCAAGCAATGTAGTCATACTTTTAGGAAATTACTTGAATAAAACACAAAATGCAAGGTATTTTGTAGAATCATTGTTCATCGATTCTTCGTAAGTATATGTAATATTAATATAGCGAGAGATTTCTAGGAAAATTTCATTTCCCTTATGTTCATTTAGCGTTTTTCTACCGTCGTAATTTAATACTTTTTATTAATTTTCTTCGTAGCTCGATAAAATCGTTCCAGAGTGACATTACATTGCCGTCTCGAGCGTTAGCAATCGCGTGATACCGGTCCTGTTTTTGTCCCACCACCTTCTTCCCTGGCGCTGCGCCATCACAATAGAATCCAATCTGAAAGAAAAACATGCCATCGCATTACGACCTGCGCCATTAATTTATGGGCGAATTTGAAAAAAATCAATGAAAATCTTTGAATAACCCTGCGACCGGCACGTAATTAGTCTTCTTATTGTGTCTTGTTTTCGAATTCAAATGGAAAATTTCAAGTGTGTTTGTTTGAAGCGGGTGAGAAGACGAATTAACTGTTCCTCGCTTCTTTTTTGCATCTTTTTATTATGAGTGAAATATGTTTTCGAGGATGCCTATTATAATACGCGATGATTTAAGCACATTTCACGGAATGATGGAGACAAAGAATATTTCCTTACCGAATGATATCAACAACGGATAAGGAAATTTTCAGCACTTATTCTTGGAGGGTTATGATTTTATTTCAATGTTTTTGGATGTGCGAAGCGTTAAAAAAATTGTCAACTAGAATTTATAGGCGTTAGTTATAAGATATAATGTTTCAGAATTGTATCTGTGTAAGAAACATCCAGTACACATCACGTACGACATATCTACAAATTGTTACCATTTTTTTCCAGCACAAGATCGTAAATGTAGTGATCAGTAGCTGTGAAATTTCATTATACGAAAAGCTAAGAGAGTCTGAGACCTATCGTGAAGATCTAGAAGTTTTGCCGTTTATATATGTACATATATTCCATAATATAGTCCCTTTAGTATCAGAACTTCGAGAAAAAATGCACAAAACATAATTTAAGAATAGTTTACTGTCCCGAGATAACTATTCTAGCGTAGTCTCATTGGTGACCCAAAAGATAAAGTATAATATTTAGAGAAGTCAGGATTTACCTAATTAATTTTAATGATTGTCATTAAAAATATACACTGTTGAAGGAAAAGTGACGAGCACACTCCGTATAATCTGAACGCGTAAAGGTGTACATATAGTATAATTGGTACATAACTTACATAAATATTTTTTTATTTACTTCTAGGGAACTATATTCTCAGTCTCTTTTGCATTTTTGGGCTTTATTTCACCAAACTTCTAAATGCATAATACTTGTTCTAGAAATTCAGCAGATTGGAAGCCATTTATTTATATGTAAACAACATCAATCCAATGCGTTTAGGAGAGTTTATCTGAAAAAAATATATATGCACTATTGTTAAAGAACGTGTATAAATAGGGAAAAACGTTATTAACAATTAAGAATCAGTAATGAATTTTGACAAGTTAATAAACAATAGAGAATTGACGAGTATACAGTGACCGACAGAAAGTGCGCAGCATATGGGAAAATGGTTTACCTTTGAATACAGCAAAATTATGTTATTCCATCATATCTCGGCATGACTTGAAACCAGAATAGCACTCGCGATTTCTGCCCAAACTCTCATCGTATACGAGGGAGAGTCAAAAATACAAAATTACGCTAAGAGTAAAGTACCCCCATTTTTAACATTAGACTTTTCTTTATTAACCAATAGTTGGTTTTAAAAATTAAAGTAAAATATCGAGTTTCATTCACTTTTGATAAAAAATTTCAGTTTACTGTTTATTCTGAATTACCCTGTATAAGAAACTGAGCGCGCTCATACAATACGCAAATCTTACTCTCTGTAGACATCGTAACAGAAAATCATAAATAATACGTCGCAAAAGTAAGCTACAAAAATAATATAGCTCTTGAAAATAAAAATTCAAGAATGTGAAATAATTTTGCTGCACACCATATTTTATGTGTTCAGAAGGCGAAAAAATTTATTTAATTGAAATTATGTCATTCATTTTAACTTAATCATCTTTAAAATTGTAATATTTTTTCATAAAATTAGCAACACTTCTTTTTATTCAGGTTTTAATAATAAACGCTTGACGAGAAAGAGCGACAAAAATAAAAAAGTTAGTCTCGGCATAATCCTCGACAGATGTTTTTTCGTACTGCATTAGTTTTGCTATTAAAATGGAAGCGGAAAGGTTATCGGTACAAGAAAAGGTAGAAATAGTTCTAATTCGCGGAGAAAATTACTATAGCTATCGCGAAACAGCAAATATTTTTAACAATAGACACAATAAAAATATTCACGATTCTACTGTATGCCGAATTGTGAACAAATTTAAACAGACTGGGTTCGGTAGAAAGTAAATACAAGCAACCCCATGAGAAAAGTGTAACTAATGAAGAAAATAGTTTAAATGTGTTATTATCAGTAAATGAAGTTCCTACTATGCCATTGTCTGAAAGAGAATAAGTATTAGGTATTCTCGAAAAATCGATTAGAAGACTTCTTAACTTACCATATAAACCAAAATGCACCCATACACTTCAACAAAGAGATCTAGATGCTAGAATTGACTTTTGTTTTTGGTTCCAAGGCAAGAAGGAAGATAATCCCCATTTTGGAAGTCAAATATTATTTACTGACGAAGCAACCTTCACAAGCAACGGCGTAGTAAGTTCTCAAAATTGTAGGTGGTGGGTTAATCAAAATCTTAATTTTACAATTGAATGTAAAAGCCAATATTCATTTAAAACAAACGTTTGGTGTTGTATATTGAATACTCAAATAGTTGGACTATATTTTTTCCGGCAAAATTTAAATGCAGGTAGATATTTACAATTCTTGCAGAATGAATTTAGCGAGTTCCTAGATGATATGCCTTTAAATCTACGAGCGAATATGTATTTTCAACAAGATGGTGCTTCGATCCATTCTACATTGCAAGTACGAGAATGGCTTAATCAACAATTTCCTCAAAAATGGATCGGACGGTTTTCAGAAAATCATTGGCCTACAAGATCGCCTGACATTACCCCAATGGATTTCTTTCTCTGGGGTTACTTAAAGAACCAAGTATACAAACATCGACCATTTAGAAATCTGGACCATTTAGAAAATACGATTAGGCAGTGTGTCCTTCAAAATAATCCGGTTTTTCTAAGAAACGTAGCACAAGAATTTAACAACAGGACAATGAATTGTATAGAGAATGGGGGAGCTCATGTAGATAAATAATGTACTTGTAAATAAATATTTTTGTTTACGATTTGTTAATGTATTTTGAGTTTTATTTCCTACTATTATGTATCTTTACTATTATTATTATTAAAACCTGAATAAAAAGAAGTGTTGCTAATTTTATGAAAAAATATTACAATTTTAAATATGATTAAGTTAAAATGAATCACACAATTTCAGTTCAATAAATTTTTTTGCCTTCTGAAAACGTAAAATATGGTGTGCAGCAAAATTATTTCACATTCTTGAATTTTTATTTTCAAGAGCTATATTATTTTTGTAGCTGACTTTTGCGACGTATTATTTATGGTTTTCTGTTACGATGTCTACAGAGAGTAAGATTTGCGTATTGTATGAGCGCGCTCAATTTCTTATACAGGGTAATTCAGAATAAACAGTAAACTGAAATTTTTTATCAAAAGTGAATGAAACTCGATATTTTACTTTAATTTTTAAAACCAAAGAACTATTGGTTAATAAAGAAAAGTCTAATGTTAAAAATGGGGGTACTTTACTCTTAGTGTAATTTTGTATTTTTGACTCTCCCTCGTATACGATGAGAGTTTCGGCAGAAATCGCGAGTGCTATTTTGGTCTCAAGTCATGCCGAGATATGATGCAATAACATAATTTTGCTATATTCAAAGGTAAACCATTTTCCCATATGCTGCGCACATTCTGCCGGTCACTGTATAAACGAGGCTGAAATGTACTTATATGAATATACGAGGTCTGGTAATTAAGTAATGAGACTAAGTGTATAAAAATCGTATATTTAAAAATTATTCAACAACCGTATGATCCCCTTCGAAATAGCTCGCTTGGGCATCGTAGCAGTTCTGGAAAGCTTTGATCGCAATGTTTGACAGTAGCCTCGTCACGGCCTGTTGATATCTTCAATCGACTCAAAATGCGTTCCTTTTACCACCTGCTTGACTTTAGGGAAAATAAAAAGTCGCAGAGTGATAAATCAGGCGAATACGGCGGTTGTGGTAATACCGTAATCACTGGAGGTCAAAAACTGGGTCACACTGAACGCGGTGTCACAGGGCGCGTTGTAGTGGTAGAGAATCCAAGTTCGTGCGATGTCGGGACGCACTCTGTTGACTCTTTTTCGAAGTCTATCGAGTACTTCACGGTAGTACATAGATCTGGTTAACGGTCTGTCCAGGTGGAACGAACTCCCTATGGACCACCCCGCGCCTGTCGAAGAAGCAGATGAGCATGGATTTTATCTTGGACTTGCTCATGTGAGCTTTTTTCGATCTCGGGTCATTTGGAGACTACCACTGTTGCCGTCGGCGTTTTGTTTCAGAGTCATATTGGAAGAACCACGCTTTTCCATTTTCGCGACGAGCACTTAACACACTTCTTCAAAACACATCAATTGATAGGGTAGAGATGTTAAAATAATAAGTAAAAAATTTCAAAATTGCAGTGTTACCACACGCAGAGAAATATTATCTTCAGTTAAAACAGACTTTTTCAGTTCAAAACAATCCCGTATTTGTATATCCGCAAAACTATATTGTGTTATCACAAGAATATTATTTTCTGAGGAAATTGTTGTGACACAAAACAACACTATTGTTTTAGTGTAAGAATATAATTGGTTTATTTCAAGTGCAACGTTTAATTGAAATTATGTGCGTAGTATTACTACAAAACAATAGTATTTTGGTTTTGGAAATGGTAGTTTAATTATAAGTTAATGAATTCTATTTGCAACAAAAAATAGTCTTGCGACCAAAATAAATAGTTTTGATGTAAGAGATTATTTATTTGAAATATTTCATTGTTTAGACATTTAGGGCTACATTCATGCTAAGGCGGTGAAGTAAGATGAAGGAGCGAGACTAATGCATTTAAAATAGGGACATTCATCCTTAAGCGATTCGCCCTCACTTCAAAAATGTAGTCCAACTCGTTACCTTTTACCTCGCCGTTCTAACATGAACATTACTGGATATTAGTAAATAGGTTTAATCACAATCATAATTTAATCACAGAGATGATATTCAAACTTGCAATTTTATTTGTAATTTAATAACAAGCTGTCAGAGGGAAAAAAGTACATCAATAAAGGCACCAATTGCGGACTTAGCAGATTAGATTTGTGGGAAAGAAATCGATTTTCATCTTCTATTTGTAAAAAAAAAAACGATTTTTTACCTGTATATAGACTTTTGTGAGCAACTGTATGTACCTAATTCTTGTAAAATGGTACACGCTGATAAACAGATTTAAGTCGAATGCACCGATAACGTATAACGCTTCATATACGCATATATAATCTCGAACGCAGCTGCTCAAAATTTGCAATTCAGCTATTTCGCAAATAGGGTAATTATTCAGATCAAATACGTATTTTACAACAAATATAGTCTGGATTGTATTAAACGCTTTTACTTATTCCAAGAAAATGTGTTTGAATCAAAACAAAAATATTCTAGCATTAAAAATATTTGGGTAAAACAGTATATTTTCTTAATTCAGGAACATTTTTGTCTGTGTGCACAACCGCGGAAAAAATCAGTCTCATTACTTAATTGTAATTAATGTATGTATTTTTTGACCTTTATGTACTTATCTTTTAATTTCTGATTTATTTCCACTTAGAGGTCAATAAAACAATAAATAATTAAATACCAATTTATTCCATAACATTGTTAATCAGGAATTAAAAGATAATTACTTAATTGTCAGGCCTCCTATATCCAAAACAAAACAACGCAACGCGGTGAAACTGATATTGTTAATTTCAGTGTCATTTCATTTATAATAACTTAATTCAAGACTAAACTTGATTAAATTAGGCTCTAGACTAGGTTTTTTTGTCATGTTTATTCCTTAGTCCTTGAACAGTATTATTCTAGGTTAACAACTAAATGCATTGATAAAGTACTAACGCAATTTGTTTTTATAATTATATTCTTGGATATTGTATTAATTGAAACTTATTCAAGTGTGTCGTATATAAAAACACTACACCATGTCATGAGTTTTGAATATGAAAAATATTTTCTTGGCCACCAAACACTCCGTGCACTGTTAGGAAAATTTGTAAACATAGGCCACGGAAAATGCTTTTTAATACGGCCAAATTTGCAAAATTCCGTTCAGGGGAGGGAGAATAATTTACATTCATCAAAGAAATTCTTATCATTCACACGATTAATAAAATATCTATATATTTATCGGATAGATAAAAGATTTTGATACCTGATTTTCCTTACCTGATTTGAGAACATTTAATAATTTAAATTCAGTCAATGGTTGCAAGAAAAATGATTTATACAAAAGTAATATTAGAAACATGAAAAATTAGAATAGAGTGTTGATGTTTGTGTTTATTTGGAATATATTTATTAATCATATTATTGTTTTTAATTGAATTACCACTTTACTAATCATGTTTAGAACTGTGTATAGTATCATTCTTAAGTATCATTCTTGATACATGATTTTATAGGCTTTTTTGTAGTAGACAGATTTTAACATAACTATTTTTTTTGTGGTTCATCAGCTTTTAGAAATGATTAGATGGAAGAAGAAACAACTTAATTATGTAGGTAATTTATTACTCTGCACTAAAAACAAAAACAAACATAGGTTAAATTTTAATAATTCAAATATATCAGGTCATAGATAAGAAATACCGATATTAGATGTTAACATTTCTGGTCTTCAGTCCGCTGACTAAGCAATTTAATCACAGAAACAAATTATCACTTCATTTCCCTAAGGCTGCCTTGAAAATCACCTGAAAATGTATGTACCTCATATCATTTTAAGCGGTATATTTTTCATTGTTAAGGCTTATGTGAAGAGTGTCAGCAACAATTTTGCAATTTTCCTTCACACTTTATTCAGGCTTAGGACTGACAGTCGAAATCGCTGGCGTGTTTAAAAATTGCAGTTTTTCTCTATTGGTAACTGCGGGTTTTAAATTGCAGTTTTTCTCTATTGGCAACTGCGGGTTTTGTTGGTTTAAAAAGTGGTAAATGGAACACATACCTTGTTTTGATTGACTTAGTACAATCAATCTTATTTGTTGTTGTTGATATATATTACAATGACACATACACCACGATGAGTACGATCACAAACGTTCGACGTCAACATAATTTAAATGTTAAGTTGACGGAAAATAATCACCATTACAGAATAGCAACTGTGATTTCGTATAAAAAAAGAGATAATAAACATAAATTACAGTATCGATAACTTATTTTAATAAATGCAAGATGATATACTGATCGGTATATTATAACAAAACGAGTGGTAAAGCAACTTAGCGAAAATTAGAGTACTCTAATATTAAAACAACATTTCAAATTATGAAACTTAGGCGCCTAAGCTTTAAAAATTCATATGTACATATCTATAAAGCATAAAGATAATAAAAAATACCACATTATAAAATGCAATATAAGCAGGCATAAAAATAGTAAGTCAACTCAAAATGGAGTCATCTTACAACACAAAAATGTCAAGTATACATGATCAGACAACTCAAAACTAATTCGGAAATTAAAAGAGATATAATCAAGATTGTACATTTTTGGCAATTTGGCCGGGTTTGGTTATTGCAAGAAGAATCAAAGACCTACATTTGCGAGTTTAATAAATTTATTTTAACTCTTGTACCTATCGACACAGTATCGCTTTTAACACTTGCAGCATTATCCCCCATCAACAAAAGAACAACTCAAATTTGAGTAGTTCATTTAAAAAAAGAAAGGACGGAATTCAACAAACTCATACTGAAAGTAATAAGAATTTGTCTTTCGACCCTGTATAATTGTGCACGGTATTAGATTTCACCGTTTATTTTCCTGAAAAAGAGATATTACATGTATACTTACTATTTCTGTAATGTGTAGTTTTCGATTGAACTCACAAATTCACGTTCTCTGATGCATGATCACTTCCACACAATAAAACAAAACATCACGCGAGACAATTAAGAGACAACTCAAACTTGAATTGTCCGTTAATGTCAAAATGTTCGATTGGTAGATTTTAGACGCTTAAAGATCTATTGTACAATTGTACAATTTAGATACACAACATCACGCGAGACAATTAAAAGACAACTCAAACTTGAGTTTTCCATTAATGTTAAAATGTTCGATTCGTAGGTTTTAGACGCTTAAAGACCTATTGTACAATTGTACAATTTAGGTACACAACATCACGCGAGACAATTAAAAGACAACTCAAACTTGAGTTGTCCATTAATGTCAAAATGTTTGATTGGTAGGTCTTAGACGCTTAAAGACCTATTGTAGAATTTAGATACACGACATCACGCGAGACAATTAAGAGATAACCCAAACTTGAATTGTCCATTGTCAAAATGCTTGTATTGTAGATTTTAGACGCTTAAAGGCCTACTGTACAATTGTACAATTTAGGTACACAGCATCACGCGAGACAATTAAAAGACAACTCAAACTTGAGTTGTCCGTTAATGTCAAAATCTTCGATTGGTAGATTTTAGACGTGTAAAGTCCAATACAGTCAATACTGCATTAAATGTTGTTAAAGTCGTTTTTGTTGGTAGAAAATGACGTACTTACACATATGAATTGGCATTGGTTACATTTTACAATAAATAAAAAAGTCGAGTCTGTCATTAATATCTACCCAGGTAGCACACAACGTTGGTGTAACGTTGGCTGATTGTCCGAGTTACATTGGGCACGCGTTGGGCAACAATGTTGGCAGTATGTGAAAGTGTGAACATTTTACAACGTTGGTTTTATATCTTTAGGCGACATTGGCGTAGGATAAACTTTCAATACCTACCCATTCTGTTGGTGAAAGGTCGGCACCTGACGTTGGCGTCTTATCGAAAGGATACATAGGAGTAACTACGGGAAGTGATATTGGGTATAAATCTTGTATGTGATATCTATACGATAAAACATACAAGATGCAAAACATATATGATGGTACATAGGTACACTGATCCGATGTTAATTAGTTTGCTGAATAAATTACAGCGATATTATACCAACTCAAAATTCGAGTTAATTATCTGTATATAATATATTTTCATATGAAATAAACGTGATTTAAGATATAAACTACCAAATTACAATAATTAGATCATAGATAATTTAATAGAAAACTTCTGTTTGAATTTTACATATCTATGTATGCAAGATGTTGATAATAGTTAAGAACATATACAAGTCATAATTTGAAAACTGTTATAAAATCAACGCTTATGATGAAATACTCAGCGTTCAAGACAAACATGCTCATAATTGTGTAACATAGTATATCTCGATATGATCTGCCTGTAATCAGGACATATATCGTAGATGTTTTATTTCATGTGACAATATATAAGGCAAACTTACTACAAATTTTATGTTTTTTTATGTTTATGTTGTTAACAATAGTTAACATCGAATCATATATCCATATAACACCATACATGATCTGCACATACAATAAATAAAGAAAGTAATTACGATATTTTATTTATTAGTGAAACTAAAATTCAAGATAAATAAAAAAAATAAGATGTGATATATCTTATTACAGAACAAAATTTATTATCTCTTTACATGTTATGGTATATAATAACTGAAATATCTTATTGAACTAAAAATATTAAAACATTATAAAACACTAACCTAATCGCGGAGATGTTCACAGCTCAACTGATTCCTAATTTTTATCAGCAGCAGTAGTCAAAGATGTACGATCAACAATAGCCTTTTCCAAATTACGCTCAGCTTTACCTTCATCTCGAACTGTGAACAAATAAAAAAATATTAACATATGTATGTATTTAGTTTACGTAAAGTATTAGAAGTATACACCATGTCCAAAGTTATGGTAACGTGTTTACCATTGCAAACTTATTATTAAAGCTATGAAGTTGGTTAAATTAACAATGGCGAAGTATATCTAATTTTTTCTACAAATCAGATATACTTGCAGCATATTACATTTTACGAGAAGAGTAAATAAATGGCACTCGCACAGCAATAATTATTAAGGATGAATCAATAATCACAAAGAATAATTCATTTGACAAGTACATAACTAGGAAAACTTGTATGTGATTATTTATTCTACAATATTTGATCATTGCCCACTTGCACATTTGCACAATTATCACTTTTTACTTGCTTATTTTTAATTTCACAGTAGTAAGTAATAAATATTTTGTTCAAACTATTGGTTTCTTTAAAAATATACAGTATTCCATTAAAAAAGACAATGTGAACGCTTTTTTTCTGTATTTCTATCATTCAGAGTAAAAAGTATTACTAACTTGTTAAGTAATCAACTTCATAGCTTGTGAACATTTTACTTTGGACACTTTGTATATTTCATTCCATTACAGATCTTGAAATGAAGTTGTGGGGTTTGCTATGTATATATATGGCTATTTACAGTGTGATTACGTACCACTTTTTGGAAATTTTCAGATTTTTGATTTAAGAATTTTGACTACGGTTATTCTTTAACTTTCGCCTCATAACTAGCCCTTTTCATTTAAATATCGCAGACAAATTTTGAGACAGCATCTAAATATTATGTTTAATATAAAATTTTAATTAAATAGAAAATAATGTACAAAAATTAAATCTTACCTATAATCGCTTGGAAGATGTTTGTTTTATCAAAGGCTTGCTTCGATAATTTTTATCTGGAATTTTATAGCTTTTAAGTCTCTCAATATTATCTTTAAATAGTCTTCAATACAACCAGCACGGTTCAACCTATTCAACTCAGCTAACACGAGTATACCTGTAAATACCAATGCATAAATAAAAAACAGACATTACGTATATACTGTAAAAAAAAACTTTTAAACTTCATGCGTAACTATAGAAGAATTTATTATTAAAGCTCTAGTATAAGTTTGTGAAAAATTAAAAAAGGCAATTATAGCTTACGATCAGTCGTCACAAATGATTATGTGTAATTAGGATATCATACGCAACTCTGGCCTAACATCGGAAATAGAAGATGAAGCATCTGTAAATATATTTTGTAAGAAAGAAACCATGGCAATTATCAACATACTTACAATCAGCAGTAAGGATGGCTGGCATTAGTATACAAGATACAAATAAGTGTTCCGTTATCGGAATCTGACATATCTCTAGGTTACTGGTATATCCAATGCTTTCTTAGTCACCAGGTTGTGGTACCTCACAACTTTCAATCACGGCACATATGAAAAATACATTATCAGTACATGTTATATTACCTATGTCTATGTAAAGTACTTACCCGTCCATTGTTCTTATAACATCTTTCACAACAGGGTCTATTTTAAATATTATACAACGTAGACTGTAACACTAACAACGGTATACTCTTAACTATATAATATAACTCTCTTTCATGACTAACAGCTGGGCTAATAAAACGAATAAATCAAATAAACAACACAAGCTTGCATATGGCGATGTACATTGACTGAATTCGATCAAAATGTCGCTTGTCGATTGATGCGCATGCGCACAACAAAGCATAATAATTTTGTAAATAATATAAATCCTACTAAAATATACGTTTTATTTGTTAGTTGTGTTGGTTATTAAGGTAGTCGTGATTTAACTGCATTATTACGTATAATAAGATTTCTACAACTATTTTATTTACATTTGTTACATTTGAACTCATATGGCTCACAATGTATGGGTAATATGAACAATAATAATATTTCGTAAGTTCATGATTTTTGAGATAAAATGGAATAAAAAACAAATGATGCATTTTGAAAAGGAAAAAAAAGTCACATGGTACGACTTGAACCCGCGATCTCGTGAATGTTACGTAAGAACGTTACCCACTTAGCCACGGGGTCAGCTTTGACTCCGCCCTAAATTCGATTGTCGTCTGAATACTATTATGTGACATTCAGCCAACAAACCGATATAAAGCCAACGAACATGGAACGTTGCAATGATAAGTTGAGCCAACGTATTTTGCCGATATTTGACTAATGTTGGATATTTATCGTTTGTAGACTGTGACTTTGCGCCAACTATGTTACGTTGGCCCGAGCTATCGCCGACACTTAGCCAACGGACTGTGCTACCTGGGTAGGAACAAAACGACCCTGAATAGAAAGTTTTAACCAATTTTTATTGTGATAAGTTAATAAATATTATAAATAAAGACTCGCGAAACAGAAAACGAATCTGAATAAAATAATGGTTAAATAATAGATTTCTGTTTAGCAGTGAACTAGTAGTTCACTCTATCCATATGTCATGCTCAAATACGCGACCTAGTACACATTTAAATTAATTAGTAGAATACTCAACCGATATACTAGTTTGTTCATTACTAGGCCGAATAGTTTGCATGTGTAGGTTCAGTTAACATACGACGAAGAAATATACTTACAAAACTTCACTTCGAGACAGCTAAACAAAAAGTATGAACATTCTTCGAATACACAGTTAAATATATTTTAAAATCTTTTTAAGAAATACTGATAGTGTAGATATTGTAATTTTTGTTGTACATACCTCATGATGTATTTACTTTTACATACCTTCATTATTTGTTTCACTGCCCATTCTACATTGCATTCACTTCTATCGTCACTTATCTGTTTTTACGAGACGATGCGTACGTTATGAACATAACTCAAATTTGAGTTATGAACTCCGTTTAAACCGATTTTGATATTGTTACATTTTACAAGGAACAAAACATTTATCCCCTACAATACTGATGTGTGGTATGTATGTATATATTATGCCCCAAGAAGGGATTACATAATGTATTAAATAGATCAAATTTGAATAGAATATCATTCCATTCTAATTTCTTGATAATGGCGAAAAATACAACATATAATTTCTTGTTCCTTATATTTATGTAAACATTTCAAAATAAACGCGAATAACCGAAATCGTCCAATCGCGTAGACGATTTAAATGTAAAAAGGGTACCTATGGTATAAGGGTTGTATAGCCAAACTGCTGGCAGGTTTGTAAGTCAATACTGATTAGGCGCATTAGATCTTCAAACGAAGAAAAAAGATATTAGTCTTGGCTAATTGTTTTTGTTTAAATGGCCGCTTTAATGTCCGCATTAAATTTATTTAAATTAGTGAATAAATCTTTGATCTCTAGAAAATTATAATTTGATATTCTTATACTAAGATAATTTTTCAGTTAATTCTTTAATGATTCATAATTTAAGATAGTTTCTTATAAATAGATTGCAATTATTAATTATTATTATTAACCTTACTGTCTTAAAAAAGTTAATGAAATATAGCAATTTCAAAGCTTAACTTTCAAAATTTAGAATTGAATGTGATTATAATAAAAAAGTTCATTTATCTAACCTGAAATACACGATATGGGCGCAAACGTTTCAAATGTGCTCTTCATGTATAATAAGACAATCCGCAATATACATGCAATAAAGAAGAGCACCTACCTTAACCGCAGATCTGCATGTAGACTGGTCACCTGTCATCATCCTCAGCTAGCCTAGCAGTTGCTTCACATTCGTCCACTTTATCTGTAACAATAACAAACCATTTAGTAAAATATTTCAGATACCCGATTTAAAGTTTACCTTTGAATCTCTGAGATTACGTGGCAAAACCTGGAAAACGAAGCTGCATCTACGTCGAATTTGTGGATACACAATAATAGCAAATACACATTTTTGACATGAATGTATAAAAAACAATGACTATTATCAATATTGTTTACTTCCAGGAGTGACTCTGATACCCTTTTCTAAATTGGCGGTAGGTACACGTACACGTCGGAAAATACATTAAATTGATCACTAACCTGGGTCCAAGCGCTACGGAACTGTAATAAAAAATATATATTAGTATAAGTGAAGTTTATACAAAAAGTTATTATAAGTTTTACCTTGAACATGTTTGATCCTAGCTGTCCTCTTGATTCCTACAGCGACAGTATCCAAGCCACTAAGTGATCCAATGTTTGGTGGCACTGAAAAAAATATATTGTTTAATTTTTTTTCGAATAAACTCGACGACTTTTACATTATTGCATTAAAAATAAAATTAGCGTTATTTAGCGCCTAGTAATTTGATTAACATCTTAAGAAACTATGAAAGCCGCTAAACATTGTTTAGATTTAAATACAGTATTGTTAATTATTAAAAAACAAACCTTTTAAGAAAACATTCCTTACTAAATTGCACTATTGGAGCATCAAATTTTATTAAAAACAAAAAAATGTCAGAAATCTTTCAAAAAATTGTAATCAAGTTTGCCATGATTTTTCACTAATCTAGACAGATGTGGTTATTAAATTGTGTGGAATTAATTAAAATATTTTAAAAACAAAATGGCTACAAACTTAGGATTGACTGATAAACTGGAGATGACAATATTAGGCTACTCTTACCATAGAAAAATTCCAGCTATCGCCTCTTGTTTTCAAATTATTTGTAAAAATTGACTTTTTGATGGGAATGCTTTTTTTTAGAAAATTTTCAAAATTTGAGTCCTACAACATATTTTTATATGGAATTTGCAAAATTTAGTAAAGATTTTTTTTAATCATAAAAACGAAAATTATAAAAATCAAATTCGGGTTTATCTTTTATTTTCTTCTCGAAGGTTCGAGCATAGAGAAATAATTTTTCTATATCTCGTAAAGTTATCAAGATTTCATACATTAAACTTATTTTTTCTTTGTCTAATATAGTGGAATTTCTAAAATTAAAAGAAATATTTTTTTACAACAGATCGCGATGTATCTTTTTCAAATTTTATTAGTAAAACTGTTATAATATTGATTTCTTTCAATTCTGGACGCTTAAACAGACGCTATTTTAAAAAAGGGAAAAATTATATGTAATGTTTTTGAATAAAAACTGTTTTAAAAGGTTTAAAATAATTATTATCTATTATTTCACCCTTCACGAATCAATTTTATTCGCAATAACTTATGATTTTTTAAATGTAAAACTGTTTCAACATATTTAAACAAAGGAAAAAATAATAATTTGGCTTACCAACTTAAATGACTTTTGTTTGGTGATATAACAGAATTTTAGTAAAATATATTAAGTTTGTCACTCTTACACTTTATATTATAAGTTAAATTAATATCGACAGCCTCTTGGTACTTCACATGTAGAATATAACTTTTTCTTTTGAATAGCATTAAACCAAGGACGTTAAGTATAGTTATAGCTGACTCATCAACAAAGAAAAACACCTCGATTTAATGTAAGAAACAAAAACACAGTCCCAAACAGAATTTTTCGTATTATTAAAAAATTTTAATAATATTTAATATTGGAAAAGAATTGATTTAAATCGTGTTCAAGTAATGAGATAATAATTTATTAAAACAATTTATGAAGAACGCCATATCTTGTCAGCCAAAAATACATTTTTTAAACTTTTCAAACAACAGTATGTAGATTTCTTTTAATTAATTAGATTAAATAAACGCAGTTTTTTACAAAAGTGAGAAGAAAAAGTAAGGATAATGTAAAGCTATTTCTACAAATTAAAATGGAGTAGACATGATACTAAAATTTTTAGAAATTATAAAAATCCGACTTACCAACTTCAGCGATGCGGCACTACAGTAATTTCACACACTTAAATTAAAAGTTACACAAGTTAATTAAAAATCACTATTCCACTCCGTATTAAGTTAAATTAATATCGAAACCGTCTTCACCACTTCACGCATAAATTCTAAGTGAGTTTTGGATAGGTTTAAACGGAAAACGTTTAGATGACGAATCGCCGAAAAAACGCCGAAAAACAGTTGAAGGGTTTTTTTTTGTGATATAGTCGAACTCGATTTAATGTAAACCACGACATTTCAACAAGTATGAGCGACGAGAATATAACTTTATTATTATAAAATGTATATATTTAAGAGTCTTCACCACTCCACGCCTAAAGTCTAATTGACTTTTGGATAGGTTTAAACCGAGAACGTTTAGGTGACGAATCGCCGAAAAAACACCGAAAAACTGTTGAAGGGTTTTTTTGTGATATAGTCGAACTCGATTTAATGTAAACAACTACAATATTTCAGCAAGTTTGAACGAGGAGAATGTAACTTTATTATTAAAAAAATTGTAGGTATTATATATGTATATATATTGTAAATATATTGTATATATTTAAGTTAGTTTAAATTATTATTTTATGGGAATTTATTTTAAACTAATTTACATTATAAACTACATTATTAAACTATCCCTGTGGCTTCTATACACAGGGATATGCTGATGATATAGTGATTCTCACCATTGGTGGAAGTACCAGCATAATCTCAGAACTTATGCAAAGAGCATTAAAGATGGTAGAAGGATGGTGCAAGAGGGAGAACCTTGGAGTAAACCCGGAGAAAATTGCACTTGTACCCTTCACCAAAAGAAGGAGACTGGAAGGCCTAAGAGCACCGACTCTATACAATAAGGTTATACAGATTAGTCAGGAGGCCAAGTTCCTGGGGGTGATCTTGGACTCTAAACTAAACTGGAATTCACATTTGGAGAAAATGATTGACAAATGTAAAAGGGTGTTAATAACAACCCGTAGAACAGTTGGAAAAACATGGGGACTCAAACCGCATATGACGTATTGGTTGTATAGTATGGTAGTAAGACCCATGATAACTTATGGCTGCTTGGTCTGGTGGCCAAAAGTTAAGCAGAAGCATGTGATAACTAAACTCTCGAGAATTCAGAGATTAGCGTGCCTATGTATAATTGGGGCTATCAAGAGTATTCCGACGGCTGCTATGGAAACCATGCTAAACTTGCCTCCCCTCAATATCTTTATCATGGGAGAGGCTAGAATGGGAGCATACAGACTAAGGAATACTAGCAACTGGAGACCCCACTATGGGTTGGGGCACACCAGAATAGAAGCAATAGTACAAAACCCAATCTTTGATATGGGGAGCGACATATCAATCACCAGGATTTCCTATGACAAACCCTTCAAAATTTTCTTGAATTGGGATGAATGGAAAAATGGTGAGGGGAGAAAACCGCACGCCCAAAACTGGTATACAGATGGGTCAAGGGCGGGCACTAATTCTGGCGTTGGTGTATACGAGGAAAACCAGGGTTACAAGGTATGTGAACCACTCGGGCGATACACAACGGTATTTCAAACAGAAATATATGCTATACAAACCTGTGCGTTGGAGAGTCTACGCCGCCAACCGCGAGGGCAGGCGATCTGTATTCTCTCTGACAGTCAGGCAGCCTTAAAGGCTCTAGCATCTTATTACACAGCCTCCAAACTAGTATGGGAGTGTCTGCAAAACCTAACTGTCCTGGCCAGAGACAACAAGGTCACCTTGGTGTGGGTGCCGGGACACAGGAGTATAGCAGGCAATGAAACCGCAGACCAAATTAAATTCACCGGGCCGGAGCCAGGTCTGGGTATCACAAAGAGTGCAGTACGTGGTGCAATTAATGAGTGGATTATAAAACAACACCAACTAAATTGGAACCATGTAGCTGGACAAAGACACAGCAAACGGATGATGGAACGACCGTCACAACGACTAACTGCTGACTTACTTGCATTAAACAGGACTCAGCTTAGGGCAGTGACATGTCTATTAACAGGACACGGCTGTCTAAGAGGTCATCTGCACAAGATGGGGATCTATAAAGATGAACCCCTATGCAGACTCTGCAATGAGGAGGAGGAAACAGCCTTTCATATCATCTTCGAATGCGTGGCACTAAGTCAACGTAGGGTTACTTTGCAAAGCGCATATGATCTACCAGTGGAGAAAGATTTACCAAATAGGCTTCTAAACCTGATCGAGGGAACTAACCTGTTTGAGTAAAACGGAATCAAGGCAGGAATAACACAATAGTGGGCCGCAGTGTTAGGGATAATCAACAATCAACAATAAAGGACGTTTAAAGATCATAATGCGGTTGTTTTCTTGTAATGGAATAAGCCGTATTATTTTATTTTTGCAAACACCGTGAAAATGATGCCATGTCATTCTTTAATGCTGTCGCTGTTTTTTTTTAGCACAAATTCTAAAACTGAGTTTATGGATAAAACAAATTTTGACGTTTCCGCTACATTTCCTAAAATTAATTAACATATATAGACTGTCCAAAATTTAATTGAAGTGAAGACTGTTAAATATATACATTTTATAATAATAAAGTTATATTCTCGTCGCTCAAACTTGTTGAAATATTGTTGTTTACATTAAATCGAGTTCGACTATATCACAAAAAAACCTTTCAACTGTTTTCGGGCGTTTTTTTCGGTGATTCGTCCAGTTTTCCGTTTAAAGCTATCTAATACTCACTTAAAATTTACGCGTGAAGTGCTGAAGACGGTTTCGATATTAATTTAACTTAATACGGAGTGGAATAGTGATTTTTAATTAACTTGTGTAACTTTTAATTAAAGTGTGTGAAATTACTGTAGTGCCGCATCGTTTAAGTTGGTAAGTCGGATTTTTATAATTTCTAAAAATTTGAGTATCATGTCTACTCTATTTTAATTTGTAGAAATAGCTTTACATTATCCTTACCTTTTCTTCTCACTTTTGTAAAAAACTGCGTTTATTTAATCTAATTAATTAAAAGAAATCTACATACTGTTGTTTGAAAAGTTTAAAAAATGTATTTTTGGCTGACAAGATACGGCGTTCTTCATAAATTGTTTTAATAAATTATTATGTCATTACTTGAACACGATTTAAATCAATTCTTTTCCAATATTAAATATTATTAAAATTTTTTAATAATACATAAAATTCTGTTTGGGACTGTGTTTTTGTTTTTACACTAAATCGAGCTGTTTTTCTTTGTTGATGAGTCAGCTATAACTATACTTAACGTCCTTGGTTTAATGCTATTCAAAAGAAGAAGTTATATTCTACATGTGAAGTACCAAGAGGCTGTCGATATTAATTTAACTTATAATATAAAGTGTAAGAGTGACAAACTTAACATATTTTACTAAAATTCTGTTATATTATATCACCAAACAAAAGTCATTTAAGTTGGTAAGCCAAATTATTATTGTTTCCTTTGTTTAAATATGTTGAAACAGTTTTACATTTAAAAAATCATATGTTATTGTGAATAAAATTGATTCGTGATGGGTGGAATAATGGAAAATAATTATTTTAAACCTTTTCAAACAGTTTTTATTCAAAAACACTACATATAATTTTTCCTTTTTTTAAAAAATAGCGTCTGTTTAAACGTCCAGAATTAAAAGAAATTAATATTATAACAGTTTTACTAATAAAATTTGAAAAAGATACATCGCGATCTGTTGTAAAAAAATGTTTCTTTTAATGTTAGAAATTTCACTATATTAGACAAAGAAAAAATAAGTGTAATGTATGAAATCTTGATAACTTTAGGAGATATAAAAAAATGATTTCTCTATGCTCCAACCCTCGAAAAGAAAATAAAAGGTAAACCCTAATTTGATTTTTATGATTTTCGTTTTTATGATTAAAAAAATTCTTTACTAACTTGGATTTGCAAGTTCGATATAAAAATATGTTGTAGCACTCAAATTTTGGAAATTTTCTAAAAAAAGCATTCCCATCAAAAAGTCAATTTTTACAAATAATTTGAAAACAAGAGGCGACAGCTGGAATTTTTCTATGGTAAGTGTAGGCCTAATATTGTCATCTCCAGTTTATCAGCCAATATTAAGTTTGTAGCCATTTTATTTTTAAAATATTTTAATTAATTCCACAAAATTTAATAACGACATCTGGCTAGATTAGTGAAAAATCATGGCAAACTTGATTACAATTTTTTGAAAGATTTCTAACATTTGTTTGTTTTCAATAAAATTTGATGCTCCAATAGTACAATTTAATAAGGAATGTAATCTTAAAGAGACTGTTTTTTAATAATTTACGATACTGTATTTAAATCAAAACAATGTTTAGCGGCTTTCATAATTTCTTAAGATGTTAATCAAATTAATAGGTACTAAATAAAGATAATTTTATTTTTAATGCAATAATGTAAAATTTCACTCATGCTAGCAATCACTATTTTAAGAATTTTCGACATGATAAGGTCGTCGAGTTTATTCGAAAAAAAAGTTAAACATAATATACTTATTGGCGGTTATTTGACGTGTTTTTGTATTGTTTAAAGAAAAAAAGTAATTCGATGTTTATGTTTAAAGATTGCCGTCAAATGAGAATATTTCTCATTGAGAGCAGGGAAGTTCTTTGAACAATCTTGTTATATTTTCTATATATGTATATAAAGTAAATTTAAAATATCCACGTTAAAATCACTTTCATCTCTATCGATGGACACAACGAAACCAGACGTGAAATTTTATGGTGACAGTTGCTAATAACTGTATATCTTCTGTTTATGTTTCAGGCTTTCTTCTCTTTTTCATGGCCTACTACTGATAAAATTATCATTTTTCCAAACTCTACCAAAAACCTGCATAACTCGCAGAATCATATATCTCAACATACTTTGCTTCATATAATATTCCTTTAAGCTGCATAAGGTTTTTGTTTAACATCTATAAACTTTCCTGGAAGCCCAATTTTCGACGGTAAATTGAAAATTTTAAGCTTGAAATCTACTGGAATTTGTGTTTTATTGTTATATTACATTTCAAATTTGGATAAAATATGAACTAGAGCCACTTTAGTCCGATTAAATCGAACCTTTTACCGATACAATTTCGTGCTCCTCCCCAGAAGGAAATCTTGCTAAAATATGGGCCAGAATTAGTAGTTTCTTCAGTAAATTACTCTGGATGAAGAACATCCGGTTTAGGGACGAGAAGGAGGTTTAGGATGTTTAAGGTCGTAGTGCAGGGCAAACATGGGTCGATCGATGTCTGAAATCTTCCAATCCATTGTTGCTGTTTTGTTTAGGAATGGTAGACCTGGATATTTTCGTAATATTTCTTGCACTACTTCTTGAATTGCTTCATAAGTAACCAATATATGCTGTTTCAATCTAATTCTGATTTCCATTACGACATTCTCCTGAATTGACTTATTTAAACATAATTCACACAGAGTATATATTGTGATATTGTTGAAGACGTAGTTTCAAAACAAGCATAAAAAAAAAATGTGTAGCCTGAGCAACAACTCTCTTTCCTTCAAATGTGTACCCATAAAAATCTATTTCCTTTTGCAATTTAATCAAGATATCAATCAAATTAATCTTACTATAATTTTCAAGTTTACGATAACTTATCACTATAAGAAACGGGTTGACCATGAATTGGCTGACACGAGGTGGTGAAACTCTGATTTTAAATAAATGTGCCAATTTCGGCAAGAAGAAGTATGCAGTGCTTTTAATACCCTTGGATAATACAAGTTCGAACATATCTTTTCCGACAGATCTCCAAGGTACATATTACTTTTTAAAAGATTGACTTTGGGTACTAAAAGCACAGCAGGCTATAATCAGTAGCGCATGTAGCAGAAACTTTTTTAGCTTATATTAAGTCACTCTTGTTGGATAACTTTGTTAAACATAAAACACTAAATCTTCAGCAACATTATTCATTAATAGTATCACGTGATCTTGCCCGATGTGAAAACTGGTGTCATTTTACTCCGGAGGGTCTTCCAATTCGGCTTCTTTGTTTGGGCAATAGTCTTATCTTGAAAAAAATTAAGATCCTTCTTTAAGAGATGTTTTATTAATTCTGAATCTTTTGCTACGAAATGTGGGATGTTAAAGACCCGCACTTCAAAATATGGTCCGTTGATTTTGTCGTGCATGTCGTCTAAAGTGTTTTTAAACATTAAGAAGTCATAATAATTTCCGAAAAATAGTTGAGGTTTTATGTAAGGGATGCCTTTGCGTTTCCAATAACCGATTTTTTTCTAAAGAATTAGTAAAGTAGATATGCAGTGATAAGATTAAGGTGGCATAGGTGTATGTATAGGGTCAATAAAATGAAATTCTAACATCGTTTTATATGTATCTGAAAGTTGTTGTTTATGTATTTGCTTATGAATCTACAACGCAGTCCTTTTTATTTATAACAGGGTGTAGATAAAGTCTGGAACAAAATTAAAATGTCTGTTGTGTTCGGTTTGATGGAAAAACACTGAAACAAGTTTCAAATGGTAACCCGCCACATTTATTACCTCTTGTCGTTAGGTATTCCATTGTGCATACAACGGTATAAAAAGTTTGGTACCTTACATAACAATTTTTGGGAGAAAAATGCTTTCGAATTTCAAAAAATTAAAATTTTATTTCTAATGAAAAACTAATCAATAATTATTTTAAAAAATCAGATAAATTATAATCCGAGGTTTATGCTGGATTGTCGTCAAACAGGACACCAAAAAAATTGCAACGGAAGTGTTCAAATTGTCCACCATTAGCCATTTGACACTATGGATTACAATTCATAAAATGTTTTTATCACCGCAGTACTAGCATCAGACCAAGCGATATCTCGAACTAGCATAGTTCTTGGTTTACAAGAACCCACTAAAAATAAGTCTGGAAGAATATATTAAAAAAAGACTGTTTGTGTTCATACTATTCTCCCAAAATGTGGCGTCTCTAAAAACTGCTTCATATGTTGTACATCCATAACTTTATCGGCGCCTAAAGGCTTCCTGTAGACGAGTTGCTCCAAAGAGTTACGAATTTTTCATAGTTGCATTTTCTACTAAGCGGCTCCGACAAATGCAACATTCCGTCAGCATGGAAACCGAAGCGGGTGGGAGAAACCGGCCGTTCTTACTGTGGTGCGAAGAGATACTACGTAGTCGTACTTTTTGCCTAATGGAATGTCGTTCGCGTTACCTGAATGAGTTTGAGCAAGGAATGGTCGTTGGATTGCACACGGCAGGCGCATCCTTCCGTGAAATCGCGTGCCGTTTTGAGCTACATGGCATGCATGGCTACAATGGAATGGGCAATAATGTAGGCCCCTTCAGCCGCGAACGGGTAGCCTCGCGTGACTACAGCATGTTAGCACCGTGCTTCTATATTCAGCGCTATAGCGTCACGTATGTCTTCATCAAAGCAACTTGGAGGTGTTTAGCTAGCAGGAAGGAGGAGAGTTTGCTGCGAGCGCGCCATGCGTTGCAGCGGATTCCACTGACTTGCGAGCATCGCCACACACGACGCCAGCGAGTTGAGGCAAAACATCTGGGGGGTGTGAAGTGGAGGCACATTTGGTTTTCCGACGAATCCAGATTCGAATTCAGCGTCGGTGACGTAAGAATTTTGGTTCATCGGTGAGCGTTAACTCGAGTAGTACATCTAACCCCATCATATCTACCGCCAGTAGGGCATTATGGTAGAGGATGCGCTCACACGTGGTGGACGTACACATCTGCTGCGTTTAGAGTAGACCATGACTCGTCGCCGTTACGTAGATTAAGTGCTACGAGCTGTTGTGCTTCCGTAAGTTCGACAGCGCCCACAAGGTCGCGGTTTTGTACAGACCTTTGTGGAAAAGCACCACGTACGAATGCTTCCATGGCTGACTTGTTCTCTAGATCGGAATCCGATCGAATATGTCACGTGCAAACCCTCTGTACGCGAGTCGCACGCGATTTTCGCCTCTATTTCGTAAAGTAAAAAATTCATAACTTTGGAACCGCTGCAGATAATCAAACCAAATTTGGAATGTTGGATGAACAAATCATACTCTTTCTTTTAGTGACACAAATTTAATTCAACTTTCACCAGAAAGGAGGGGTGAATTTTTCCATGTGTACTTCAATGCTTGTAACTTTGTTCATAATTAACTTTTTAGAGAAATATTCCACATTTAAGCTGTTCTGGTCGTCAATGATCAATTTGTGGTGAAAGAAATCGTTTTTCAGCTTCTATTTGTAAAACAAGCGATAATATACTGTGTCCCTATTTTATTGACCACAACTGTATATACGACTGTTATAAGAATGGGGTAGGCAGGTGACGGCGGGAGTTTAGCTACTATACTTGAAACCATACAGATCATGTTTTAGAAAAAAAAATGAAACACATTTGACTACTTCTTTGGTGCGCACTATGCAATATCGTTAATAAACTATTAGTTAAGACACATCGTCTATGCAACATAGACTCACATAACCAATCCAAGGCGCCACATTTTAAGGTGAATGAAAACTTTGAGGGGCATAATAGTCTAAAGATAGATCTTAGAGTGTGTTACAAACGCTCAATGAATGACTGATGCAAGGCGCTACCATTTTTTACGAGAGTACGCCCAATCGATAATGATAAAAGACAATCGTGGTTACGTAGACAGGAAGGTTTAAAAATAAACGCGCGATTAAAAAGCATCAAGCCAAAATTACATTCATGTGTTGTGCCAGTGAACAGTCATGCTCGCTTGTTTTTATGCGTGCAATGCCAGATGTGTAGTGCGTTTTTAATTAATATGCCTTCTGTTTTAATTTGGTTTGTTCTGGGAAAAACGTTTCTTTTTTGCTCCTAAATATAATTTAAACGTGAGCGTTTCCTCTTTATGAAATTGTTTTTTCACTACTCACAAAACCGAGATAGAAAAAATTATTTCATTTAGCTTCTATGGCTTCGTTTGCTATATTGGCACCAAGTTTATGGTAAAGAATGGTTTACAACAAAAATAAAAAGTAACTGGTAACAAGTTTTATACAACGCAATCACAACTAAGCCTCGTTATCTCTTTAGAATATGAAAAATTATCAGCATAAGTTCTGCTAATTCGTAGATATAAGCAAAATTTATTCCACTTTATTATAACTTGTATAATATCTAGAGCTATAACAAACAATTTACAAAAAAACATTATAGTTAGCTTGTGTGTATCAAGCGATCAGTGTATAAAACGACTTGAATGAAGGATCTCTCCTCACGACTAGAGTAAAATATCTAAAGAGTAGTCTTTGTTAAATACTCAAAGCGGGTAGATATATATTATACAAACAGACTTCATATACTGGGTACACTTCCGCAGAATTTGTACCTGAAATTTAAAATTTCATAATATAATTTCCTGTATATACCTTTGTTCAAAAAGAGAAATGTAACATTCGCTGCTATTAGATTTCCTCATTTAAGCGCAAACGTTTCGTCCATGAGAGAATAACATTTCACTACCACACAGAAAGAAAATCTCGTTATTATTTTTATTTCCGGTCTCGTTTATTTTGCTCTTCTGATATAAGGACTCTCTTTACAATGACCTAACATTTCAATGAGAAATGTGGGCTTTAGCGCGCGCACGAGTTTCAACCAATCCAATATAGACTTAACTTTTCCCGATATTTCTGCAACATGAGAAGCAGTTAAATCCTTTAGTAATGTATTTTATGGCGTTTTCAAAGCAGGAACAGCTGCCGGCCGTAAATTCACCATCCGAAATGATATCGATTACATAAAGTATTTACTTTGTAGATTTTTCTTTATTTAAAATTACTATCCGCTTCGTGCGGTTGCTGCTATATTCGAATTTTCATTACTTTAATAGATATTTATGTTACGAGTTCTACATCTGGCCAATAAAATCTCGCAACCTACTCCTCCTAAAATTTAAATATTAAAACAGCAGAATGTACGGCTGAGACACATATGTATTTGTTATAAAATGAATGCGATTTCCGTAAATAACACTAGCGTTATAGCATTATAACAGCAACTAAAATAGGTTACTCCAAATTGAATTTAGTAGTAAAAAAAATAGGAAGGCGAATTTAGCGAATTTCCATTTCAATGCAGAAAACGCACTGGCTTTAGTTTATTCAACAATAGTGTGAATACATTTATTTTAGTCCGCTGTATTTCCATCCTTTCTAAAGTATATTTACATAACAACAATAGACGAATGAATAAAAATGCTGTCCTAATTAATGCATATATAACATAGCAAAAGTAAAAAACAGTATGAGGTTTCAATTTTGATTTCAAAACTTCATCAGAACCACAATTGCTATCACTTCGTACAGTTCCAGTGTAGTTACGATTTATTAAAGTTTTAACCAATTAACAATTATTATAATAATTTTCTATGTTAATAGAATATTTATTGACGTAATCTTGTGTGCAGAAAAACTTTCTTTTTACGTAAGAAATTTTCAATCACTTACTACCTTTAATTACTACTACTTCACAAAAACAAGCTCTCTGCATAATTATTTCTATCTATTATGATATTTTAAAGAAACCTTTAATTAACGCAGTCTAAAATATTCGTAGGCTTTGTAATTTGTTACAAGCACTTGATTGGTTTCAATGGAAGGTAAACTGTTCATGCCAGAACAAATACTTTGCTAATATTGTTGGTTCTTACTGGATGTAATCTCATGCTGGTTGTTTCTTCTGCCATTTTCATCGTTTTAATAGTCAAAAGCATTTCGCTAGCAGTTTTTTCAATCTTCTATAGCATATTTTGCCCACATCTGAGCGACCCACATGATTACTATCTGTATGGTTCGTAATCAAATGAATCGTAAAGTATCCAAACACTGACGAAATTATGAGTCAGCTCGAAAGCACGGAAAGCAGTACTATTAAAATGCGTGCGAAACAATAAAGTCATATTTACCTGGCCTAGAGTGAATATTAGGGTATCTAAAGAGAATAGTAACGTAGCCACCAGACATGATGCGCATATAGTGGGAGAGTAGTTAGATGGCATATAAAAATAATATGACAAATGATGATAATTTGAAAATCTGATTAGTAAATCGTTATTCCATCTCCATATCCGAATATACGAGCAATTAACACTAATATTAATTTCTAATAAATTGGTGCTGTTCAACCTTCAACGGAGTAATTCCTGTAGGCCACAGCGTTATACACAATAGTTGCACAATACCTCATATCATTTGATATTTCCAATTACTCACATTAGTAACTTCAAGTTCTCCAATTTCTAATTTGATCGTAATTGCCAACCTCGTATTTCTCTGCACTTTTCTTTCACTTTTAATTCCATCATTTTTGTTACTTGTATGTATGAAGAAAATATCCGATGATTCCATCATGTACGCAACAATTTTTCCAAGCGATCAAGGCAAATTAAGGCAACTGGTATTGACGTCAATGGGACGGCACAGACGACAATTCGACTTATTTGTTTATATGTCCATGTTTCGTGCTCAGCGAAAATATATACAATAATCATTTTTCTTCTTCTGATTTAGAACTCTAGTAAAAAATAGGCAGTACTATTGTTAAATCTCTTTATGCATTTCCAGTTGCACTCTATAGATAAGCAAGCGTAAGAAAAACGAAAAGAACGTAAGTTTTATGTGCCATGTTCCTGAAAGTGCAATAATTTCAGCACGGCACTCTTTGAAGTTTGACAAGTACACAGGCAAAAAGTGACATACTAGCTTCAGTTTTGGAATAATTTCACAGGTGTTGTACTAACTAAAACCTGTGTAAAACACGTTTTTCTTTATTCAGCGGAGTGCCAAAATATCCTCCGATCTATTCTATCTCCATTAGCGAGCAAGTAACCTTCTTGACTATAAAGTACTGAAAAATATTGTCTTTAAACTGGAATCTGAACGAATATATCTATCCCGAATAATATTATTCCTTTTTGGTACCCTATACAAATGCAGGTATTAAACTACGTTGTTTATCCAGTTAAAGATAAATAATTTAACCTAAAGCGGATAATTCTTCACGTACGTAGCTGCGGTTTGGAGTTAAGTGGAGTAAAATTCAGCTTCCTGTTTTTATCTGGGTAGAGATATCCTTAAAAATTAGTTACGGAAAGTCACTGTTTAAACATCAGTATAACAGCGTTAGTAAAAAGTCCCGGAACGGTCGAATAAATTTGTTATTTGAAAATTATGATTTCGGAAATTTGGTATGGGGGTATAGTTAATATAAATGCATTTTTTGTACTCGCTTATCAAAACCTGTCATTTCACGATTCGATTTGCGTGCCTAAAAAGTCACTCTAAGCACGAGTGCGTAAAAGTATAGTTGGTACTTTCTGGAACTTGATTAATTTAGTGACATTTTAAAATCATAAATCCCTAACCTTAATAACATGGTCATAAATGATAACGTATTTAACAATATGCATTATTATTATAGTTCTCCTACAAAAAATATTGTACAAACTTCGTGCGTGAAACATTTCGCGAATTCGTGTCCATATACTGGTCACTCATTCGCGAAATATGATTTCACGCACTTGGTTCGTAAATAACTATTATGCAATACAGTTTATATTTTTTTCACTTCCGGTTTAATCGGCAATACGTCCAACTTTTTTTTTTTTTAAACGGAACGCCCAGATTTTTTAACACTTTTGAATGCAAAATAAAAAACTACGTTCAGGAAGTATTAAGATGTTTATTTTTATTCACAAGAAAACAGTTAAAAAATTAAAAAAGTGTCCTAATACAGAAAAATCAAGATACCTGTCTATTCAGGTTGCGATTACAATAATTGTTGAAAATGCTCTCCATTTACAATTTGACAAAAATGTAAACGGTCAGTAAAATTTCTTATTGAATTTTGTATTTGTTCTGGAGTGACGCGATTGGCTTCTTGAATTATTCTCTCTTCTAATTGTTCAAGATTATGGGGACGATTTTTGTACACTTGACATTTCAAGTGACCCCAAAAGAAAAAATCTAATGGCGAGAGATCTGGCGAACGTGCTGGCCATGCGATTGCTCCTCTACGTCCGATCCAAAAAATTCATTCAAATAATCGCGGACATTATGGGCAAAATGGGGAGAGCTCCATCTTGTTGAAACCAAAAATGTGCATTAGGATGATCACCTATGTTTGCATTTGGGAAGAGGGCCGCAAGTGCTGGAACAACGTCATTTCGCAATAAATTTAAGTAGACGTTGCCAGTTAAATTTCCTCTTATTAAAAATGGTCCTATGATGTTGTTTCCAACAAGACCAGCCCAAACATTCACCTTTTGAGGACGCTGTGTATGGACTTCTTCAATCCAATGCGGATTTTCAATTGACCAATAGCGACGACAATTATGTCTGTTCACAGTGCCGTTGAGACAAAACGTTGCCTCATCTGAGTAAACGATGTGATCTAAAACATTAGGCTGCTGCTCGATCAATTCCGTCAATGTTTCGCAGAAATGTAGTCTACGATCTGGATCATCTTCAGTTAACTCATGGACGGGATACATTTTATAGGCTTTCATTCTTGCTGATTTAAGAATCTTATGAGCAGATTTTTGAGAGATCTCATGAATTTGACCTAATTCTGTTGTGGACACGTGATGATTTTCTTCCACTGTAAGTAACACATTCAAACTAGTTTCTTCAGCTGTTGCTGTTAATGGACGTCCCCTTCTAGGTAAATCCTTCACCTGACGAAAGACTTCAAACTTTTGAATTGTTCGGCATACCGTTCTTTAACTAATGTGGCGATCCGGATAAACAGTATTAAACAAAATACGAACCTCTTCAAAAGAACGTTGACGATCACCGTACCCACGCATCATTAATGTCTCAATTCGTTCTGATTCAGTAAGTTTTACTGCCATTTTCAAATGTGTCAATGTCTAAAATAGGTAAATTTATAGCGATGTAAAAGTTAAAACGCTTTTAAAATTGTCAAATGTGACGGCAAAAAGAATGCAAACACTAAACAACAACTTTTTTCAAAGGTACCTTGTTTTTTTCTGTATTAGGGCACTTTTTTAATTTTTTAACTGTTTTCTTGTGAATAAAAATAAACATCTTAATACTTCCTGAACGTAGTTTTTTATTTTGCATTCAAAAGTGTTAAAAAAATCTGGGCGTTCCGTTAAAAAAAAAGTTGAACGTATTGCCGTTTAAACCGGAAGTGAAAAAAATATAAACTGTATTGCATAAAATGCATTTATATTAACTATACCCCCATACCAAATTTCAGAAATCATAATTTTCAAATAACAAAGTTATTCGACCGTTCCGGGACTTTTTACTAACGCTGTATACAACAAAATCAAAATTTTAAAACTACTGGTAAATCAGCAATATATGTTATCTCCATGTGTTGCCATTTCCCCTTTATATTCACTTTTATTTCGTTAACACTCGCAACTGGAATACTTTTGGAACACATTTTCAAAGTCATTTACGTATTCATTTTTCAATATAGACAGAAATATAATTATCATATTACATTCTTCCAAATCAGCTAACATGTCTCGTTAGTTAATCGATTGTATGAAATTGTAGTCAACTACGTCATTGCTAAAACAAAATCAATATTTTGACACATTGTTCTCGAAACAGAGCATTAAAATGCCGTGTCCAAACTAGCGTGCTCTTTTATATTTCTGTCATATATCTTATCTTTTTAAAACACCACATAAATTCATATTAATATATGAAGAATTTCTTTGGTGTTAACTCGGAAAATGCTTATATATTTCAGGCGCAATAGAAACCGCATAAATGTGTATGCCTATTTTCTAAACGTCGTTTGTGTGCTATTAATAAAGTGACTTTAAAATAGAATGAAGTGGAATCCGATGCTTAAAGTTAATGAATCCTCTGCATAATTCGCGCGTCAAACAAGAAATTTTTATGCAGCATCTTTATGCATTCTGCATGTGGATATAAAAATATTTTAGCAAAGGAAATTACGTGTGCGTCGTTAATGTACCCATTTCTTTCGACGACGGTTGACTATTTTCACTTTGTTTTGACAAGTTTATTTCGGTAAACGTAATTCCACCAAATGTTTTTGTTGAATACGTTTGAAACTTCTGGAATAATTTGCAGATGTGATTGATTCGTTCTAACAGGATGAATAAACTTTAAAATGCTTTTATTGTCATACAAACAAAAATAGCGTCATTATAAATCAGTAAACTACTGCAATTTTTTTGTGCAATCATTGTGAATGTAAGTATTTCAAAATCAATTAGTAAAATAGAAAAAAGAGGGTCTAAGCAGATCATACGATAGGCCATTTTTTACATTTCCTAAAGCACTTCTAACTAATTTCATCGAATTGTGTTTATTTTCACAAAGTATCCTGTATATGACGCCAATTTGAGATTCGGATTAGCTACTACTATCACAGCTAAGCTTGAATTAAGTGCGGAGAAAACAGTCAAAATGAGATACAACACAATTATTAGGAACTAAACAGTGGAAATGTAAGGACTCGAGGAAAGTATCATCCCAAAGAGTTAACTACAACCAATGTTAAAGGGGTAAATGGAGAAAACTCAGTTATGAAGCTGAAGAAGAAGTGGTAAGGAATAAACCAAAAGAGGAAGAAAGGAAAAAAGTACTGAAGACCACACCAAATCCACAAAAAAAGGATTTGAATCTAAAATAAAGGATAAAGAAGATAAAAAAATGACCCAAATACTATAGAACAAATTGATATAAGGGAAAATTTATTAAGTGGATGCTGCAATCTGAAAACAATATATAAACCAGGAAAAACGAGAACTGCAATAAAATAAGTGGAAATATATGACCTACAGATTGTGGGACTAATTGAATATGAAACCAGATGGATGCGAGAAAAAGAAACAAAACTAACGAACTGGAAATACATAATTTAACTCTCATGAATGCGCGGAACATAAACACGAAGTAGCATTATTAATGAACAATAAAGCAAAAAGCGAGCTAATGAAATGGCAATCAATCTCTCGAAGAAGCATTTATAAGTACTAGAAATGGAGATCTATCGCCAATTTCAGAAAACTTACGGTTACATAAATAAAAATCATAAACAAAAAATAAAGTTAGTAAAGGGAATGCCAACGCAATAATACCAAAGATAAGAAGAGGAAAAAGAACAATATTCTTGGAGGCTTTTGTGCTATAAACAACTTAGCAATAAACGAAAGTCTGTTTTCACATGAAGATCTACGTAAACCAATGTGTGCGGCCCTGAGGAAAACTAATTTCAATAAAATAGATCACGTTTCCATAGATAGGATTTGGCGACATAAGATCAGATTACTCTTTAGTTCGATTCAAACTAAGAGTAACATTAAGAAATCGTGGCTGATTAAAGGCACAAGAAAGAAAACAAAATATCAATATTCAATGTTTAACAAAATCTCATTAAATATGAAATGAATATATACAAGAACTTACAAAACAAAAAGAACCCCCAAAAACTTGAACCAATGAATAAAAGGAACGATTATCAATGAATGATTTTCAAAGATAATATGGGACCAAAGGAGACATAAAATTAAAGCTTTTAGACCCATGAAGGAAAAGGCAGATTTGGAACAACACAAGCAACTAACTAAAGCAATATAAATGCTAGGAGCGATAAAGAAGCAGAGATAAGAATTATTAAGAGAGGCCAAATGTGCGGCATCGAAATATGACATCAGATCAATATACAATACAACAAAAAAGATCACTGGACAAAAGACAAATTAGCTGGAACACATGTAAGACATACTTACCAACAATCAAGAGATCACTAAACGTTGGGAGAAATATATGAAAGAATTACTGAATGAAGAACAAGAACACAGTGGAATATGTTGAAGTACCTATAAACTAATGCAACAGAACATGATAAGAGAGAAATACAAGCAGAGATTAAAAGTTTTAAAAATAATAAAGCTAATAAAGTTAAGAACGCAACAGTAATAGATTTCCTAAAAAGCGCTAGAAAACTAAGTGCGAGAGCCCGAAGCAAATAATAATATAAAGTAAACCAAAATATCGACATGTAGAGTATTAGGTATGATAAAGCAAATACTGTAATGAATGGCAAAGAAAAACTTTTCTTCTAAAATTCTGGTGAAGCTAATAAATATGATCAAACTACCATATCAAGACTATGGAATGGCAATGGATTGCAAAAAATGGGATAAAATTAGGATAAACAAAACGCTTTCCATTGCAATACAGTGGTAAATATAGAAACCAATAAAAAATTAAAATGGATTGGAGTGGGAATTTGGCAAATATGCAGAACTTGAGTTGGAATAACCCTTATAACAAGGAAATTCTATTACATGTAAAGTATAATTAAATAGTCTGCGAGAAAGTCAGGGAGAAATAGGACAACATAAAATGCCAGTAAAACGAAACTATGTCGATAAGTGCGAAATAAGTATAATAAACAAAGCACATATAACTTCCAACATGCTAGAAAATAGGAACAAAAATAACGATTTTTATGACAAGCGTAAAACGCAATTTTAGGTATGGTTGCGAGTCATGAAAAACCAGTTAAAAGCAAAATCTACATTTTCTTCAACGACTGTATACGAAAAATATTGAATGTGTATATGTAGGTCACCTATCATCATAACAAATAAAGAATCAGTAGAAATAAAAATAATAAGCAATTGCAACTGGGGACAGGTCACACTCTACGGAAAGAAAACACTAACATCAGAAAACAAAGTTTAAATTTCAATATAAGAGAAAAAGTAGCAGAGGACGCCTAATGTATTCATGAGAGTCAACACTTAAGGAAATTAAAAAATTAACAAAAAAATGAAAGAAACATCTAAAAGGAATATATAGATATGAAGAGTACAAAATATGCTTATATCATGGAAATAGAAAATATACAACAACGACTACTGCTTCGTAGTTTCATAAACTGTCATTCAGCTAAATTTTATATAACGATGTACTATGTAAACCAAGCCGGTTGCTCCTTTTTAACGCGCAGGTCTTGCGGATTTTCGAAATATTGTTTCAAGATATCGATTGATAAGATCCAACTGTCTCCATTTGTTTCTCTTATTTTTTTCTTTCTCCTGTACTGATTGTATGTTATGAACTTTTAACTCAAATATTACTTGTTTTAAGTTAAGGTATAGCATCCATAATTTTGGATTGTTGCTTCTGACTAAAGGCGGGTCTCCTATTACAAAAATGATAACAACTTATGTGTTAACGTGAAGGAAGATACCAGGAATTGTAATCCCTATAATATTCGTAATACTACAAATTTCATTATTTTATTTTGCGAGACAACTGTATACAAATGTTATGTGTGCGTATTCTTAGTAACCTAACCTCACGTCAACATTTTTAATTTGAACTATGGGATTTTTGTGGCCCTTTTAAGAAAAGCTTCTTTATAACAAATTATGTGTTAGATGATATGGCAACCAAGTTTGAACTAATTTGCATGGTAATTTAAATACTTAATACAACAAAAATACAACAATAAACTGTACTACAAAATAATGAACAACAATATTAAATTGCTCAAATAAATCACCATCGTTTACAATGCAAAGTGGAACCGTTTCTGAATACTATTTATTACTCTGTGTACGACAGTACGAAATTACGACAAATAAAACAAAATTGGAGGTTTCAGCTTTTCTTCAATCTTACAGAATTGTAGGATGACAAGTAAACTTTGAAAATGGATTTTGAAGCTTTTTAACTTGCACCTCTTTGCTAATTTAATCGTCTATCTATGTCTTCAAATACAAATGTTGTCCCTACAAAATCCGGACACCCTTATACAGGATGTTCCCTGAGGTAACCGACCAAATATCATGTGTTGCAGAGATGATTCTGATCAAAAAAGTTCATATATGTACATATGTGACGAGTGACAATTTACTCGAAATGATATAAACAATATCAGGAACTCTCACAATTGCGCCCATCTAAACCCACATAGTGTAATTATGGGCAACCACCAACATCCTTTCTTTGTGAATGTATGGTGTGGGTTGTTAAATAATCACATTATTGGATTGCATTTTATTGAAGAACGTCCTACGGCAAATTATTATCGCAATTTTTTGGAGAATAATTTGCCAGAATACTTGGCAAATATTCCATTTATTATCAACAACATTTTCCTGGACGGTTTATAGCAAGAGGAGGCCCTGTACCATGGCCTGCACATTCCCCTGACATGACGTCACTCGACATTTATTTTTCTCAGATTCGCGAGAAGAATTGATAGCAAGAATAGTTGAGGCGGTAAATTCTTTGCGGAATGAACTGGCATATTTTAACTGACAACAAAACCTGGCTCAAAGACTAGTAGCATGTTTGGAAAGCACAGAGGAACAACGAGGAGTTATTACAATAGTAGTTTTTTATGTTATTATGTAGTTTCTAAATAAAATGTCTATTAGTAAACATTTCTTACCTTCACATATTATGATCACCGACATGTTAAAATTATTTTAAAAAGTAGGCCTAATAAGAATTATAATTTGAGCATATATGTACCTATAATTTGCGAATGTGTTCCAATACGCTACCATGTGTTTATTATTTAGTTTCATAAGAAACTAAGGTATGTATATCAACAGAAAACATGCAACAGGAAAGTTATTGTTTGTATGTATCAGTAACAGTACGAATAAATGCAATACGAGAAAAATCTGCATTATTATTTTATTCGCAGCACTAAAGCATCCCCATTGTACTTATTATAATATTGTATTACATTCCAATGAAAAAAAATTAATAATCGACTAATTAGGGTAGGTATAAATATCTCAGTCTACATCAAATAGTTCCGCTCTATTAAGAAACCAACTGTATTCCGCCGCGCGCCGTTTAAAATGGCGTACAAGTAAATAAATAAAAAAATTTAAGAAACAAATGGAATATCAAGAAAATACTTTAGTCAGGAAGTAAAGATAAACACATATAATGTTAATTCTTTAATAGTTATTATTGATATCCAGTACATAATCTATATAATTAACATACAATATTATATTAACTGTTTACCCATTGACTGGAATTGTTTACTTTTTGCCTTAGTTTTATGTAAATAATTTCAATTTCTTAATTGGTCATTTAAATTTCGCATGCACAGCTTCAATTATTAGAATTGGAAATAATAAAAGAGCTTGGTTTCGTTTTGAGAGCTAATAATAGCTTTTAAACAAGTCGGTCACGTTTCATAACGGACATTATTAGGCGAGGAAGAATGTGAAACATAATTTATGAAGCGCCATCTGTGATGTAATGGACGCACAGCGTTCACAACAGTCTTACAACGTTCTTCCTTATTTATTTTGAAAATGCATATGTATCTTTTAAGTTATATATAACAGTGACATTGCTTTCTCTTTCTCTGGAAGTTTCCAAATTTCGTGTTTGTATCTGTTTGGACAACATGACGTAATTTCTTAATATATTTGTAGTGTTCCTGTAGCAGTGTAAAGGAACAAATAGCCAAAGTTGGCTCGCTGTGTAGTATGTTTGTGATATAATATACAAATTTCAAAAATAGGTGATGGATCAATACAAAAATTCACAGTTTATGTTTTACCGTAGAAAAAACTGTTGTACATATTATTATACATACATAATTATACATGTTATATAAAAAAGGTACCTAATAGACTATTTTTAATGGCGACATCGTCACAGTTAACGAACAGAAGCACCAAGGGACTTTTCATATGTTAGAAAGTAATCAACCAACACCTAACTTCGGACATATAAACAGGTAAAACTTCACTTTGTCACTATCAAAAGAATATCAATTCGAAGCTCGGAAAAATGCATCTAACTGTTTGACTTTAACGGAAGTTTAGTGTTTTTTTACGATTGTGCTCTAGTTAGTGCAATATGTCCGCTTTTACTACTCTCGATGTCGTCCAAACTATTGAAGTCCCAATACGAGTAACACCTGAATCGTCCTCCTCCGAGGACTGGATTATTGTGAAAAATAAAACTTTTCGTCCCAACTCTGGTCAAAATTCGCTGAAATACAGGAACCACTAAACATTTTGTATACTTGGAACTTGTGAAGAATCAAAAATTCTTTACACACAAAATGTTCAGTCATAAAGAGCATAAATCAGATATGATGATGATTTGTGAATGTCCTTTGAAGTTATCTTAAATGGCTTTTGTATCTTTAGCAAGCACATACTTCTGAAACAAATATTTCCTATTAATTAAACTGCCTCTGCTATAGAAAACTTGCAATCCCAGCAATCCTAACACCAAAACAATGCTTAACTATGAATGCCTTAGGAACATAGTAAAGGGGGCTAAGTATGAGAATTACGTATACTTTAATTTGTCACTGTATGATAACTATTCAATCTACAGTTAAATAAACTTAATCAGAGGAAAGCTAAAGCTAAACATAGTGCCATAAGTATCTACATATTTCGTAAGCTTAGTAAAAGCGAACGTATACAGTGACGGTAAAGTGTCTCCCCGGTTTTAAATTATATTTTGCACAATGCATTCAGTGCTGGCATAGAAACATCAAAGCTACCTGCTACATGGCAGTCTCCAACCATCAAGCTTATGCCTAGGTCGTCCAGTGTGGTGCCGTCATTTTCAGTATACTACTATTTGGCATATATAGAGGCAATTTGCTAGCTGCGATTAATTATTGTAAATAGCATCTTTATGTATATGATATTCAACTTCTGGATCATAACATGTAATCCTTCCTCTCTCACACTGCATTCATTGCGATAGATATACACGTTGAACAACCCAGATACTTGGCATGTTGTAAATAGCACTGTATGCAATGGTGATATATATGTATGCGTTGGAATGACGGAGATTGTGATACAAGATAGAAGTACGGTGTTGCCAAAGTCGAATTATTGCATTCTGTATTCTCGTATCTGACATGCTGACAATTTGCATATGTCAAAAATATTGATTGTGTTTGTTCATCAAATAAATTAAATTCTAAAGAAAATAGGTTCAAGTTTAATTCAAAAAGAATTCCAATCCAAACGATGTTCTTGCTATCATTGGATTTAGAGCAGCCAGTAATACAACCGAACATTTTGAAGTTATAAACAATAGTTAAAATTGTTTGACGGTTTGACGGCATTATTGCAAATATTAATATATCAGCATGCCGAGAACGTGCGTTGTTCAACGAGTATATAGAATTTACTAATATTGTTCCTATTGTCTACGGTTTCGCCAAAATACTTCCTACGTGATTAAGAATGCCATAGCATCACCGAAATCAGTTTTAATTTATATGCACTTCTTCAAATCTTTCACCATATTTGTGATATCCATTTTGCTCGAACTGTCTGACTCCATTATGATGAGACTACCTACACCGAATGCATTACAAAATGTGCCAGTCAAATATACAAAGGATTCAAAATAAATAACGCTACAATTTTATAAATGCATACGTTATAACTACAGTAGATTTAAACATACCTTACGACTACATAAAATACAGTACTGAGCTTTCACTATTGGCTTTCCATAATATACTTTTCATCGCACGGACGTTTTGTCATAAAAAACTGTTTGCAGAGTGTAAACATTTACACAAACCCATCAGTTGGCACCTGCCAAATGGGCAGCAAAATAATCTTGTTTACATTTATGGTATGTATGTGTAGTGACTATGACCAAAAAACTGCTGCTAGTGAACATTCTTTATAGATTACAGCATTGTGAACAGTTCGTAACAATTTCCTAAATAACAACAATATACTTCTGCGATGAAGCATAAGTTCTGCTATAAATAGAACATGGTTCGCTCTTTTCGTACAGTATTTGTTACTTTTAGAGATATTGTGTCTACGCCAAGAAATTATTGATTTTACATTTATTTATCACTCAAAATATTCGTGCGGTTACCAGCTTATCAAATGGTGATCCTTAATGTTGCTAACGAACAAGTTTATGATGATCAATTGTAACTAGTTTGCAAATTTAATTGCATATAGTTCTTAATCATTCCCTGAATAAAATATACACATTTCAGATACTTAATAAGAATATAGTGTTAGACAGTATTAACAGAGGAGTGAAGTTGCGCTCAAACTTTATACAACTTATAATTTTGTAATTGACAGTATTAGAACATACAAACGGCATAGTTGAAATGACCTGCTAGTAAATTATTTTATTACTTAATTGGTTTTCATTTCTTCACAACTTAAAACCTTTGTACATGCACTGCAGGATTGATAAAATTTGTTATGTGTTTGTTTGTGAATAGACAGGTACCCTCTTTTCACACTTCGTAATTTTTCGTAACGATCGCTTCGTTCCGTTCGGCACACAGGATTGCACCTAAACACTTTGTACTGTTGACCTATTTGAAAGTTACTACTCGACTGCTTTGCCGTAATGATTCGCACATATTATTATATTTCTGTTTATATGTCCACACTTACTGTTTATAATATTTTTTGATTAAACTTTTGATTTTGTTAACTGAACATAATAGAAATAATATACCGATTTGGGATCATAAATTTCTGTTGAAATTTGAAAGATTACATACAGTTATTCGATTAAATTCTATTTTGGCTGCATAATTTCATAATTTATTAACTCTAGTGGATTCATACACCAAATTACAGTTGATTTAAGCCACATTAAACTATAAACAACGTATTAATGTTTCAACAGCTCCTTCCACACAATGCACCTGTTGTTTATACAAAGGCTTCAAGAGGTTATATTTAAATTCGTAATAGAGACGTCTTTGTATAACAGGAAATCATCTCGTCTGTCTAGATTTGTAATGCTTCGATGATAGGTCACAAAAGCACTCGACATGAATAATTTTTGTTGCTTTATAAATAAATACCGATAAATTTCATTTCGTGGATTTTGTAATTTAGTAATACTTTAATTTTGCCAGTATTCTACTGTAAAAACGCTATTGGACTTTTCTTTATGACCGTTTCTACTATTACATCATAATTTTTAACCTATAATTAGTGGACTTGATTATTAGACGTATTATTATTTTTTCAATTGCAGATTGGATAGTTTACCTATGATATCATGTGTTGAGTTCTACCTATCTAAAGGACGAGTATTATAGCTCATTTATAGGTACGAGAATATAATATAATATATAACATATAACATTAAATAAAACTTCTAGTTCGTGTTACAGAGGCAGCACCATTTTATAATTAATGTTGTCTAGCTGTCTGGAAAATCTTACATATCTACTTTCGAAATTTTTTCCGACGCCTGCCTTTCGTTGTGATAAATATAAAACGTTGGAACTAATTCAAAACTAAAATACTACAGTAACACCAATATTAAAATGTTTTCTTTGTTATTTTGGTATGTCTGATTTTTAAGTATCCCGCCACAATACTTGCAAAATATTTTTAAAGCTTGAGACATTCTCGTGAAATATTGCTCTACGGCGTCAACGAATAGTAAAAGTAATGACATTGGATGCACGTCAGCATTGAACATGTAATGTTGAAAAGTAGAACAAGCGGATTGTTTGGTATTTACAATAATAATACCCATTAGCTGCATTCAATATAACTGTATAGCTGGTATGTCGACTTTTTCATAAAAGGTGTACATGAGGTAAGTAACCTATAAGACCTTCTAAAGACACTTTTTCTAATTCAATTTAATTAGCAATTCAAAATTGAATAGAAAGTGAAAGGCACTTGTACTGATAATGGTGTTATAATGGTGATCTTCAAGAGAATCTATGATATATCGAACATTACATAACACCATATATAAAATATTTAGTTATGTTTAGTTTCAACAACTCCAAAAGAGTAAACAGTGATTCATGTCATATAGGAAGTAAGCAGCCGTGTTCAATGGCGATTCTGAAACTGCACCAATACACGTGGCCTGTTGACGAGCTTCATGGGATATTTTTCCTGATAGCGGGCCAGGTATGATAGAAGAAAGCGGTCTCGAAAAACTTGCTATGCTTACGTAGATCAATGTATCAATCAGAGCGTAACAGTTTCGTGTAGCATTTCATTCCTCATCCTCTCAGATTTTTGCACAGTTACTTTGTTACTACATATTGCGTACCTCCTTTAGAGAGGGTAATAATAATCGATGTACATAAGCCGCAAATCACAGTTACATCCATCCAATCAAAGGAATAACAACTAACTTAGCTAGATTTTTAAATTTGGAGAATATCACTTTAATAAACCCTGTATTGTTCTAATTATTTATGTTTATATGAGTTTTATAATTGTAAAATGCCTTAGTGTAACAGTTAATCTCTCGTTAGTTATTATTAGGTTGTTTACTCCTTTTATTATTGGAAGTTGTTGAAGTTATTTGAAAAGCTCTCTTTTATGATAGAATTTTGATTTTTTTCTTTTTCATCAAATTGGAGGATTGGGAATATTTTTTCAATCCTAGAATGATCCACTATACTCATATTAATACTAAAGTGGGTTTTTAGGCAATGAGACCAATCCCTTTTACCCCGTCTTAAAGAGTAAAATTGTTTTATGTATCTTACAAAGGAAGAATGCAGTAATCAAGTATATTTTTTGCAGAATTTTAGCACACCCTCTACATCATGATATCATCGAAAAACTTCTATTTTTGATCTGCTTTGCCCTCTTCGACAGCACTACTTTATGTCTTTATTTCCACCTACCCCGGAGGTATTAGGCGTATGTGTTGTAGCGCATTCGTTCTTACACTACATATTCGATAGTATTTGACTTAACTGCACTTTAAGTACAGTTCATGTGATATTCCATTGACAAAATTTATGATATTTTTATGGTATTTCAATTAAAATTAAATTAAATTTTATATTTTTGTTAAAATTTTTTATTAATTTATTTAAACAGATAATGAAGGTCTGAAAGGCTTTCTGCTGTACAAAGACGATTAAACTTTTATAACTGGTTGCTTGGCGCGACTAATGAATGAATTAAAATGAGTATGACTGGGCAACACATAATCCAAGGCTAAACATTTAAGCAAGGAATCAAAATTATTATGGATTTAATATGTGGATTGGTTTATTTGACAATAAATTACTAGATTCTCTTATTTATGAAGGAACGTTAAACACCCGTATCTTCAGTTCTGAAGAGATCCAATAATGAAATATGTGAATGATGTCTCACTAATCGAATTACCGGACATTTTGTAGCAACAAGACGGTGTCATTAGATACAGCTAGATCGTTGAATTTGGATGATTATTTGGATGATATTGTTCCAGTTAAATCGATAAGACATCAGACTTAAATCAACTCCGACTACTTTCAATGGGGTATAATTAAAAATGTAGTCTACAAGCAGCGCTATAAAAATATAGACCAATTGCACGATGTCTTTATAGCAACGTATTGAGGTATTTTCTGTAAACATATTCAGCGAGCTACTCAAAATATAACACAAAGAGCTCGGATATGAGCTAGTTTTCTTCTTTGAACATTTAATATAAATCTTGTTTCATTGCGTTTATGTCCAAGTCATCTCAAAAATTAGGTTTTGCCATTTTTGTTTATTAAATTGCTAAATCAATACAGTATTTCTTGTAATTTTATTTGTATTCTTTTTTTTCTGTAGTTTTGTTAAAAATAAACATTTAGTAAAAGACTATGTAGATATTTCCTCTCTTTACATATTTGGACAAGCTTCTCTTTAGTAAAATGTTCACTCTACTAATACCTTTCTAAATTAGCACATTCATTTTTTATCAAAAAATGATTATTTTATATATTTTAGTAGTCAGATAAAAAACTCGCGTAAAAAATCAAAATGGCCGCCATAAGAAAAAACAAAGTTGATTATGATTGAGAAAGGATGAAACGTCGAATATGAAACCTCTATCTTGTAGAGTAGAAAAAAGTGTTTTTTTCAAACCTTTTGTATCTTTTATATACTTACGTATACATATTTATGTGGCAAGGACAGCTGCAGCAGCTTCCCAAGATGTTTGTTCCCATGGTTTTTTAATGACATTACATGTCTGTAAATAATGTTGTCCTATTAATTATGTCCGAACAGCGAATGCTCAAAGGTCAATTGGAGTACCGATTTAGCCAGATGTTAGCAGTGTCACCGGCACGATTCACACCCTAGACCATAAGTACTGCTCCACCTATGGTTAGCTGCTCTTATCTCTGTAGTTATGGCAGTATTTTTCGGTCAGTCATGACTACCATACGTTGGTGCATATTCCATAAACGAAATGTTAACATTCACTCATTGGTAAAATTTTAGTCTAAGCTAGTTTCAATAGCCTTAAATTTTTAGTTTGCGAAGCTAATTTGACGTTTCTCTTATCGACTACTCACTTTTGTGGTAATCAAAATTTTGTAGTAGAACGGCAACACACTCTTAGTGATTAATTAGTAATTAATTCTCGCCATATAATTATACACTGCAGTAGATGTTGTTTACGGTATCTTAGCAGTAAAATAGAGTCTAGATTTTTAGCTCTGTACCTTTTTTATGCACTGCCGGCTATGCTTTGTAAATAATATCATTACAATAATATATGTATTTAGTGTTGTATTTAATCTATACATATGTAGTAATGATTTAGGATCCATATATTCAATTATTCATATACTTTCTACATGCACATTATGTAGTAGAATAAAACGTCATGAAATAAATTTCTTTGATTTACGTTTAGGAGGTAACTAGAAGTGTTCGCGCTATCACTTTCTTTCCGTACGATGTCATTATTTAAATGTCAGTACAAGAGGTTATCATTCATAGTCCTCAGTGAACATTAGGAGCGACTGAAACGAGAATATCTATTCGTACCTACATATTTTCGAAGGATGTCAGCCTGAAAATAAATTGACCTTTCCAAACTTGAGTGCCTGACGTATTAGAATTGAGCAGCCGAGCGCGTATTTTGTCTCCATCGAGGCCCAAACAACCTCCTATCGGAGCGATTTCAGACAAGGGATACGCCAGTATGCGAGGAGAAAGTCAAATACTTTTTATGCAACTTTATCCTAGATTCGATTTCCGAGGAAAAAACGTAGTAAAAGCCCTTCGACAAAAAACACTTTATTATGCCCCTTTTTATGTGCGCTTATTCAGATACAAAAATATACGACCTATCCATATGCGAAATCTACATTTAAAAAGATTCTTGTTTTCGATTTCTATTTCCTTTTTCCGTTTCTTAATCAGTGTATGCTATGACATAAAACGTGAAGGGTATTATTTACAGCAGAATGCATACTAGTAAGATTTTCCAAGAAAAGCCTTTTTTTTACGTATGGTTAACTTGCTAAGGCATTCTATCTTGATCTATTTAAATTTATTTTATATCAATACTCTAGCAGAACCTTCAATATTTCAGATTTGCACGTATTGCCTTTGACTGACAATTTTTAAACAGTGTAGGATCTTTCCGTCTATGCAAATACATAAGGGACTACAATTCCGAGTAGGAAGATTATTATGTGTATGACCGACACCGTTATCAGTTACCATACGTTCTATGTTGCCTGAACGATCACTAGTATAATAATGTTCCTATCAATGTGTCCTGAACAATATGACTAGTGTATTCCATTTATTGCGAATATCATTCTTGGCGATATTGCTTCAGAAGTCAGAATGATTTCCGTCTAAATATGTGTATGCTGTAACCAGCGCTTGTACAGGCAGAATATTGATAGATTTTATGTCATTTCAGGGTGACAACGTAGCAGATTCTGAACCTGCCCCAAAGGATATGACAGCTGTAAATGCGGTAAGTTTTCTTATAAACTATCAATTTATCAATCAATATATTATATTTTCCTTAATTGTATATAAATACAACAAATCTGTATCCTTTGAACATATCCTACGGTGTCTCAATTACACATTCGAATAATTTTAGCGAATTGAGTGAATTGGGAAACTTAGCTTAGATTGAAACACCTCTATCGCATGTGATATTGTATTGGAAAAGGTGCTAACACACTTTTAGATAATAATTTTTAGAAACATTGAGTGCACCAATATAGAGATAGATTATAGAGATTATTTTGGTGTAGACATTCTTGCATACCTATACCATCATGTGTTAACTATAGACTTTTTGCGTTAACTTCTTATATGTATATCCAAGATCATTGAGTATTATATATTGGAGGAATTAAACAAGTTTCTGGAAAAATTTGATATCATCACCTAATTTCGACATAGTTTTAGGAAAGGAAAGTCGAAAGAAACAGCCCTTTCAAAAAAAAATTTAAGTATGGTTAAAAGCATTCTGTCCCATATTTTACCTGTGGTAACGAGACCAGTGCAAGAATCAGTTTTGAGACCAATACTATTCAGCTTTACATTGACGATATTGTTCTATTCAATGCAGACACTGTCTATATTTCAAATAATCTGCGAGAGATTTTGCTAGCTTGGTTCTCAGATAATAAACTATCACAGAATTTAGAAACGGCTATATGGCTTTCCACACATAGCCAGTTAACGATTGATAAATTTTTCCATTTGTTAGAGTGCACATCAACAGAATTTCTTGGTATTCCTCTGAAAACTACCATTCTTTGAAATCAGCAATGTTATGTATTGGCGAATAAAATATCTAACTAATATTATCTCCTAGATGTTTGACATCATAAGTTAATGCAAAAACGCATATTATTGTGGAGATCCTCGCCAGCTGCATATAAAGTGTCTTCATCACTAAAGTCAGCAATCAGGGCTGCTACTCAGAGACATATACTAATTTATGCCGATCAATTTTTCGGACACTGAAAATTTTGCAATTTATATGTGTTTATATATTAAAATTGCAGCTAGATACATAAATATAAACGACTTTAAGAGTAGAGTGAACGCAACGAAGACTTATAGCCACTTGCCTATTAATGTAAAAGTAGCTACATGTTATAAGTCTTTTAGAACACTTTAAGAGAATTTCTTTAGAAAATAATGTTTATAACATCGAAGAATTTTATGCACATTAATCAACTTAATAGCTAGTCCCAATAATGTAAAAAGATAACGTTGATGGATACAATCTCGTTTTCTTCTCCTTTATTTTTCATATTTATATTTATTGTCAACTTCTCTCCGCTTGTGATGTCGCCAATTCGACGTTTTCCCCTGTTATAACTTTATTTTTAACACTGGAAAAGCCAGACTCGTCTACATTAAAATCTGATTTCATTTCAAATCATTCCCTTCGGCGACTTTTTCATATGGATCAAAAGACTCATTAGTATTATACCTATTAAAGGCTGCAACGATAACTTAGGATGACATTGGACGAAATTATAAGATAATATTTTCCTAGCAGTTTTTTATTTTTATTAAAACTGCAGTAAATTGCATTTTTCTAATATTTGGAAAGCCACCTTCTAATTCCAGTTATTGTTAGCACAGAAATATGCTCT